>OX402531.1:21856786-22363906 GCA_948098885.1 Drepanosiphum platanoidis
AGTCCTAGGACCTAGGACCTAGGGCAATGCTCTCGCCGACCGATCGGGCCACCTCCTCCCTCCGACCACTGGTCTACAACTTCTTCTTCTCGCTTCTTCCACTCTTTCGTCACTATAAACTTATAAATAAACTTTGTTACGAATAGAGAAAAAAAAAAAAAGACATTAATTTAGAAATTGTTGTAAAATCTCCGTCAAACAGAAATCATATAAACGTAAAAACGAAGAAAAGAATCGGGGTTTTATTTTTTATTTTTCAAACGCGAATTGTATTCTTTTTTACTTCTATGCTTGTTTTAATTTTTCACAAAACATAACCGATTAGTCCGCCCCTTAAAACGTACCGCTTTTGAACACTTTAACCTACTTGACCGGCGTAACGTGAAATTCGCCACTTCCTGCAGCTGCAGCAGTTGGCGATCGCCGAGTTCCGTTTTTTTCAGCCTCGACGACCAAGCACCGTATCCGACGGAGAGGGTTCAGGGGATACGTCGGACCCCCTTTCCGAGTAACCTCCTGCCCGATCGTCATCTTCGATAATTGTAATAAAAACAGAATAATCCGCTCTGATTAATTGTACAACAAATATTTTATGGTGGTATTAAGGTAAAGCATCAAACAACAGTCAAATAAATAGTTTTTTGAGTCGTTAGGTTTAAAATAAAAGGCTTTTGGGTTTTTAATTCATAAAGATCCTATAAAAATTTGCTTATATTACTATGGAAAGTTCTAATTTCGAGTTGAAATAAAGAACACTTTTTATTTTGGACCCTTCTCAAAATAAAATCCTGACCAAGTAGTCCAAGTGCCCGGACAACGATCAGAGGTTGTACTTAGAAAACGTTAAATTCTCTTTTTACCTTGAGCTCCGGTGAAAAAGTTTAAGGATTAGAAACTGTACTATAAGCCTTCATCATCAGCTCCTCAGTCTTGTGTCGCTCCTTGACCTTTTTATTTCAAGACATCTATTGACTTTATATGATGCAAAGAAAAAAAACACTAATTATTTAAAAAAAATATATACATACATACATGTTGGTTCACAGCAAATTTTATCATAATATAGAAAATTATAAAATGACAATAAATGTGAAATACCGATTACTAATAATAGTTCATACCACTGTTATCTGCTGGTTCATACCCAATGTCACAATGATGAGCAAACTTACGAAATATAAGACATACATTTTGAATTTAAATACATTTATCCAATTGTAATTTGTAGCTCAAGATAAGTATACTTGTGTCTGAAATGGGTATTATATTCGGTTTTAGTCCATCAACTGATTCTCTATGATTTTCAGCAACAGTTTCTGTGTTGATAATACCAATTGTTAATTGATTTTTAAGTGATTTGGAATGACGATGAGAAATGTACAAATAAAATACATGTTTAGGGGAGAGGGGGAGTAAAATTGTATTGAATTCATCATGTCTGTGTTGTACAACACAATAAAAAATCCCACAAAAAAGTTACAGAATTCAGCAGGGAAATAAGATGATCTCGGAATCAATACAAAACTATTTAGTATCTAAAACGATACACTCGAGTAACTAAATGACTAATATTCGATAAAACACGAAATAGTGTAATACCGTATACATAAAAAATGTCAGTGCATTTATTTTCATTAAGTTTTGAACTACCGATTGAAACAAAAGCCATGCTAATTAACTTAAAGTTTCTAAAGTCATTGTATGAAAAACATTTTAGGATTTATAAAATGTAAACTAAGTAAAAAAAAACATAATCCTTTAGCTCCTGTAAAAAGGTCTTTTGTATAATACAAAGGTATACACTAAAAATATTTTGATGATTTATTTTAAGTCCATAAAATTATTACGCAAGCCAAGGAAATGTGTCAAATAATTTTTAAGTACCATTCATATTTTATCATATTATATATTTTTAACAATTAACACACATTCATTTTATACACTTATTTAATTGTCAAAATTAAATCATAGAATACAGAAAACACAGAAGTAAATTTTTATATGCAATTAAATATTTAGAATTTACTTTGATTACACAAAATAGGATTTTTCAGTAATTACTAAATTATATAACCTAAATTAATAGAGAAATTGCATTTTTTGTGGTTTCGGAATTCGTAAGATCTGTAAAATAAAACAAATATAAAGATTAATATTACAAGTATGATACAATACAAATAATCAATTAAAACTAAATGAAAAATCAACTCGATCAAAACAATCATGATTTTCCAAGTATTAAACGTGAAATAGAACACACATCAAGTTTACTTAAAGTGTGATTTTAAAGTACTAACGTTTTTAACTTATCGTTCATTGTTCTATACAGTGTTCCATACATATTAAGTGTTTACTATTAAAAAAACTGTGAGTAATGCCATTAATGACACTATACCAAACATTTTAAATAGTAAACCATCAAAGGAGAGTTAGCTTTCTATCATAATACATATATATATATATACATAGCATTTTCAATGATCGTGTAATAATTGTTCAATTTATTTTTATAAATCACGAGAGGACAACACAAAGACGTATTGACATCTGTAGGTTGAATACGATCAAATATATGAATCGACTACCAAAGGAAATTTTGTAAGGGTTTCACAATGTTAAGATAAAAGAGGTTAGACTTTGATTTTTTTCATTTCTTAAATGATTTAATGTATCAAAAAATGGGGAAATAATTTACTCAAATTATAATATACCTCTGTATGAAAAAACTTTAAAGATTATTTTCCTGTTCGATTTAATTAATTATATTAATGAATTATAACTTATGTCTTGTGGAAGGGCCTAATAAAATTTTGAATAAAATAAAATATTTATTAGTTCTTTTATTAAAAAACAATAATTTACTTAATTGTCACATCATTGAAGGGACAATTGAATGGAGAACGTAAAATTATTTGCGATTTAGAAAAATAGAGTATTTTGCGATTTTACTTTATAAAAGTTGAATAGTATAAAGGAGTATGAATAACATAGAAATTGTACAATGAATTACCTATAATTTATAAGAGTTCAATTTGTAGAGAAATAAACAGAGAGATTAATTTATTCATCGATACATATTTATATTTATAAATTAAGTGTTATTAATGCGTTTTAAACAATTTCACACATCATTTTTGATTTGCCATGTATACATAAATATTTAACTTCGGCTAAATGTTTTTTAAACAATAGAATTAATGGAAATGGTTTAGTTAATTTAAACTCAGTATATTTTAAATATTAATAGAATACAATGATGATTTAAAATAGTACCTATTAATAAATAGATTAAATATTACTTGGAAGTAAGGAAAACACTAAAAAGGAATGTGGGATTCTCACCTTTTAATACTGATGTCTAGGCTGATACATCCATCAATCATCATATTAATACCACACGCTCTCGCTCACATGTCGTAAACTGCTAGAAAATTCTCACATTGCATCAAAGTAGTATCGAATATTTTGGTAGAAAACTATACTAATGTAAATTATCTATATAATTATAATTTATAAATTATGACACTCAATGGAGAAATGAAAAAAAAAAAAAAAACCATAACACACACAGTATGTATTTTACACTCACAAAATATAAGTCAAAAATTACAATTTATTCGTTTTAAACACATAATACTAAATGAATTGTAATGTGATTATTAAGTAATTAAAAAATTATTTTCAAAATTGGTTTAGATGATGAGAACCAGTTAATAAACATGACTAGGACAAAGAAAAGAATGGAAAGGGAAAGGGTAGGACAAACCTTTCGTCAATCATTAACCATCACAATTCATATAAATTTAGTCTATAAATAGCAGATTACATTAATTACCCCGACGTTTCCAGTCTTGTACTTTCCCATAGGCACGATGGGTTTGGTAAGGGATGGGTTGTGCTTGATATGCAACTTGGTTAAGTGCAGCGGCCAGCATACCATTTGTCAGAACATTGCTCATATATTGTTGACTATTCACTTGTTTGTCCTATATTAACATTTTAATATTAAAACATGAAAATCAATAATCGTTATTGAATTTACCCGGCTTTGGTCAGACTTAGGGTTTGCTTCAGATATATGAAGAGATACTCCTTTAACAATATGATCTTCATCACAAAGACTTTGCGCTACAGAAGCATCATTAAAAGTAACAAAACCAAATGCTCTGAATGGTTTTGGTATGAACACGTCTGTAATTTCTCCATACTGAGAGAAATAAGTACTTAAATCAGGTTCACTAATTTCTTCGGTAAGACGACCAACAAATATCTTGTGAGGTACTTTTGAATAGTATCCTTCCTAATAAAATAATAATACATTTATTAATTTTCTAAAATTTTTATCAGGAAATATAATATAAATAGAACAACAAAAAATAGTTAATTTTTTTATGGAGATGCACCGTAACCATTTCATTTAAATGAGACACTAAAACGTATGCAGTATATTTAGACAAATTTGGGTAAATATTGTGAAGTGATAAATATCAACAGCTTAAGAGTTTAGTAATTGACATTTTAATCAAAAATCAATTTTTATAAACAAATGAGTTTTTTTTAAGTATATAGTTTTAATTATACTTTATAATTTAAGTATATAATATATATATTTTATAATTTATTATATTACTTTATAAGATTATAAATAATTGTATTTCAAGATCAATGCTCAGCACTGACAGCATTATTGATAAAAGTGATATCATTAGATCTCCTCGGGGTTAGTTAAATTTAGTAATTATAATTTAATATTTAATGTAGATAATCTTATTTATTAGGTACTAAAAGTAAAAATAGTATGATATATCGATAATTGAAATTAATTAAATGAAAACAAATAATTAATTATGTGATTTGAACCATATTGATAATTGGTTTCTTGCTCACTATACATATAAATAATTATCCGATCTAGGTGGATAATTAGATTTAAATTAATTTCGTATCATACATTACTATACATTTTAGTGAACTAGATTTCACACAAGGCCATAAAAATTACTTAAACCCACATATGACAGACAAAAATGGCAAACCATTGACTTCAATCCCCTTGATTTTAAATGACCAATAATTTTTGAAAGTAAGACGAATATAATTATTACACTAAACATATTAACCATACAACGAGTATGAGAAAAAAGGAAAAACGAAAAAAAATGTTTAGTTGAAAGAGGTAATGAAAATAATTATGTATCCTATAACAACTACACGAATAATAAAAAAAATGTTACTTTTGAAGCTGGTATTTTGACTTCTACCCATCGGTTATTAACATAATGTCGTTGTCCGAGGGCTTTTGCCTGTGAACTGTATTCTTCATAACGAATAAAACCAAATCCTTTGGAGTTTCCAGACGCGTCTCGCTTGATCTGAACAAAAAAAATTACAGGATAAGTGACTTCCATGTATCAAAATACTGTGCTAACTGTTTATAATACCTGGACCATGACTAGTTTTCCAAATTGCACAAAATATTCCCTCATTTGTGTCTCGGACAGTTGATAGGGTAAACCCAAGACGATTAAATCTGTACACGTCATACTATTGCAACCTTTGGTCGGTTTAGTGTCGATTTCATCGAGTTTTCTCTTGTCGCCTGAACAAACCATATCATACAATGCCATGTATGTAATATGCATCTCGTGCATAGTGACAGATAAAAGATGTTATATAATGTACTCACCTTTGGGATGGACGCAGTAGAACTTGTGACCGGCCCAGCTGCCCTCGGGAGCGTGGAACTTGCCGTCGTATAGCCTGAGCGCCCTGTACGGAGAATAAGAGTCCAGGCGGAACTTGAGGCCGGTGACGCCGGGAAAGTACGCACTCAGCGTGGCGGTCGACAGGGTGCCGTCGCTCTCCAGCGGTATCTCCATGAAGTCCTCGCCCTCGCATTCGCACACCGGAATATATTTCTCTACGTTTTCCATGGCTGGTGGGCGGGCGCGCGGCGTGAGATCGTGGCAACGTCCGACCGGGCGCCGACGACGGAGTTTATTCAAATACAACAGCTATAAGACGACGAGAGAACGGCGGTAGAAGTAGTAGTAGTAGTAGTAGCAGTAGTAGTGTTGTGCGGCCGCGGCGTTACGCGTAAATATTGCATGCGATTGTTTTCAAATAAATCAGTACTCGAACGTAATAGAAATCATAAATAACAGACGGGGAAACAATAAGCGCAAATGTTTACTTTACGCTCCGGACTATTATAATACGAATTACCCAGGCAGGTAGGAGGCACATCAATATGGTTATCAAGTCCGATGCGACTTATCGAACGGCGATTTCTCGTGTTGTTGTTGTGGTTTTTTTTTTTGTTTTTCGTTTTCGTACCCTTGCCGGCAGCACTGTACGCCACTGTTAACCTCAAACACTGGCCCCGGTCCGATCCGAGCGAAGCAAAATAACAAGTCACTGGAACAGATTACAGACTAGAAGTTGTTAAAAATCGTCTTGTCAGTACTCTCTACATTAATCGCTGTTGTTTAATTATTTTTGATTTAGTTTTTTCGAATATCCTCTCCGCGCTCGCGTCTGTCAAACGAATAAAATCTCCAAGGCGCCGGGCAAATATGGTAAGTGACACAATTTTCGGTTCCGGGCTAAAGAGGTCTACTTTTTCGTTTGTCCGATTTCAACAACACCTACTGTTTTTGTCGTCTGATTTCAAAACACTCGCACTTACATTCTATATAGTGTTTTACTTTACCTGCATGGGTAATTTATTTTTCCCGTACGCCTAAAAATATATATTAAAATAATTAACGGTGAAAATCGAGGAGCGTTAGGAACATAAGACTAAGAAAACAGTAGGTATACTTTTTAAAAAAAAATTATTTGCCATTTGATATTGGTAAACCTAAAGCTGTAGACCATAATCATTAAGTAGACCTACTGGATCTAAAAACTGAATGAATTCTATAGACATTTTCAAATGAGCTAAAAAAAAAAATGTACAATACCTAATTATTAAAAAAATATATGCATTGAATTCAATCAATAATTAACATGAAATAATAACACTATACCTTTTATACATTACTGAGATACATTTGAATGGTTTTGTTATTGATAGTCTTATAGTTTAGTTTGTTTATGAATATTTTGTTGTTTTTTTAACTGATTGAATTTCATTTCAGTTTCGTAATCAATATGACAGTGACGTCACAGTATGGAGTCCTCAGGGTCGCTTGCATCAAGTTGAATATGCAATGGAAGCTGTTAAGTTAGGTTCCGCAGTAGTTGCATTGAAGAACAAAACACACGCTGCTATTGTTGCTCTTAAGCGTGCTCCAAATGAACTATCAGCTTATCAGAAAAAAATTATCCCAGTAGATGATCATATTGGTTTTTCATTTTCTGGTTTATTAGCTGACGCACGTATACTTAGGTAAATATCTATCTCGCATGACTTGAATTTTGTAATTAGATAGTTATTATTTTTATATTATTTTTCAATTACTTCTAGATTTAAATATATTAATTGTCGTTTTAATTTCATAGCAAATTTATGAGAGCAGAATGTTCGTCACACAAGTTCGCTCACGGTGATGATGTTCCAGTAAACAGGCTGATGACCAAAGTGGGTAATAGAATGCAATTGTGCACTCAAAGGTATGACAAGCGTCCATATGGTGTTGGTTTACTCGTAGCAGGTTATGATGTAAGTTTTTTCTTTTTTCTAAAGTTAAATATATAAAATTAAAATTGTAAATTGTCTCGTTATAATAGGATAATGGTCCTCATATTTATCAAACATGTCCCTCTGCAAACTATACAGATTGTAAAGCTATGGCTATTGGGTCACGTTCACAAAGTGCTCGTACATATCTAGAGAGAAATTTAGAAGCATTTAAAGATGCGACTTTGGAAGAATTATTGAAACATGGCATGAGAGCTCTGAGAGACACTCTGCCCAATGATGTTAATCTTACTTCAAAGGTAATATTATATTTATTTATTTAAATTAATTGGATTGATAACTGTTCGTTTTATTTATTTCATAGAATGTTTCGATTGCTGTCGTTGGAAAAGGTCAACTGTTTGAAATTTATGATGAGGAAAAAACCCAAGCCAAATTAACATTAATTGAAGGCGAAGAGAGAAGAGCTCCAGTGCCTACTACTGATTCGGCCAGCAGTGGACCTCAACCACCACAGGACGGTCCTGGTGCTCCTCCTGCTGATGCTGTACCGGCAGTTGCAATGGAAACAGAATAATTTGAATGGAATTTAGGTTAAGAATTAACAATACAAACTTTTTTTATTTATCTCAATTGATTAAAAAAAAACATTGGTTATGAGATTTGTACTCGGTTTATTTTTTAAATAAAAAATAAATGCTAAAATACTTTACTGTAATTGTACTTTGGTATATATTTATTTATTTAGAAGTATTTACCGTCTATTATATTAGGTATGTTCAGTAGCATACAAAGTTATTGAATGTATCCCTTCGTCAACTTTGTAGGAATTCTCATTTTAAAATTATTTTTACTTTTTTTTTGTTTTGTGACATACACCATGTCATAAAGTTATGATGTTGAATAAACAATTATAAATAATCATTTTGCTTAAGTATTAAAATACCTGAGTACATATTCAAAGTTCTAGAATCTCAAAGTTCTCAATCTGTTTCTTAATTAAAACTAACAACATTTATTTTTGAAATGTCCTCGAGTTCTTTTTCTGGACAGAAGGTGTTTTTAAGGATATTTCGTCACACGTTTTAAATTGTGAGGTTAAATTTGATGTGTTTTTGTTTTTGTAAAATATTTTCTATAAGAAAACAGTTTAATATTTATTATGAAGTAAATTTGCATATTTTTGTTATATTTACAAATTTGAAATTACAATTTTTTATCATAATAAAAGACGATATATGGGCCGATAGTTGAAATGTCTTTTTTTTCATCAAACTAATCGATATTAGTTACTGATTATCAGTGATAGATTTAGTATTTTGCTGCCTACAAGCACAAGGAAATTCAAAATTTGCAGCTCCTCTGATTTAACGAGTTTTTTCTTTTCTTTTAAAACCATTCAAACATAAAAATAAAAATAATTTGTTATTAAAAATATTGTAAGGCGTCAGATGTAGCACAATAGGCTATTTTCTGGGGGAAAAAGTATTAGTCTCACTTAAAATAAAAAAATGTATTTCCACCGGAGCAGTTCCACCTTTTTGTTGATTATCATCCGATAGCACTCAATGTTTAACTGAGTTAAAATTGTTCGGGAAGTTTATTTTCCTGTTTTTTTGTGAGCGTTAAATATGCGACACAATGTTCCACTCCATAGGGAAACTCGACAAAGCTTATAATAGAGAAAACTCATCTCAAATGAAATGAAACACTGATCCTGAAATTATTCTGGGTTATGCTTATTTTATTTATTTTTGAATCAACGAAACCGTTGGACTGTTTTCACATTGCGTCCCCAAACTGAAATATAAACGTTTATTATATTTTATGAAAAATGTATAAAACCGAAGCTTTCTAATGTGAAAGCAAGGAAAGGTTATTTAAGTCCCATCGATATTTTTTCTCGATCATCAGGATTTCCTAAGGATGATTCTGGAATCAGTTTTAAAAGTAATAGATGGAGGCATCTGATGGTTTTTCGCAAACACGTGATTATGCTAGATTTCCTCGTACAGCGTATTGTTGTGAGGTGATATTTGCTGAAAACGGAATTTTTTTGCTAATGATGCGGTTTGTATGCTTTTTCTACTCCTGGGTGAAAAATATAAAAAAAAAAATACAAAAAATCTCGACGATAACCGTGCCTTTACTGTACACAATCACACGACAATAGGTCACACGTCATAATAATTTTCGATAATAATACATGCTTAGATAAATATATATATTTATAATATTATAATATTTATTCAAACGGATCGATAAAAGCTAATAAACGAGATAAAAACGAAAAGGATAAAAAAAAAAACACAAAGGATTTGACCACACACTTTGGGGCGAAAATATTATACGAAAACGATCAGACCAACGTGTCCAGCACCCGATAAGCGGCCGCGCCGCCGCCGTGGTGATAATGCTGTCGGTTCTCGACCGGTTCGTTGTTCCGTTGCCCGTTCTCGGCCGGCGCGCCGCGGTGCCCGTTCTCGGCCGGCGCCGCGTTCTGTTGCTGGCGCCCGTGCTCGACAAAGTCCATCAGGTACTCGTTCTCGCTGTCCACGATGGCCGCCTCGTACTGCAGCTGTTCGATGTAGCCCAGACGCGCGCGCAACTCCGACTCGGAGCCGCGTATGAACGCCGCGTTCTCGCGGAAAGCGCGCTCCGCGTCGGCCAGCTCGCGTTCGGCCCGGTCCAGCTCGTCCAGCAGCTGCTCGCGGTCCCGGCACCGTTCCACGTTCACGTACAGCCGGATCAGCCGCTCCTCGTGCTCGTACAGCTTCTTGTTGATCCTGACGATCCTCTCCAGGTAGGCGATGGCCTCCGGCGCGGACGAGTGCGAGTGCGACGAGTTGGTGGACGACGACGACGCCGACGACGACTGCGGCGGCGGCGGCGGCTGCTCGCCGTCGTCGTTCTCCACGCTGCACGCGCCGCCCTCCGCGATGCCGCTGTCCTTTTCCTCCTTGTCGTCGCCGCCGCACCCGCCGGTGCCGCCGTCACCGCCGTCACCGCCCAAGTACGCGTCCAGCAGATAGTTGGAGCCCAGCGCGTCCGCCCGCGTCTTGTGCGTCTCCGTCTCGATCTTCTCGATCTTCCGGTCCCGGTCCTGCAGCTTCTTCAGCTGCGCCCGGATCGTGTCGCTCTGCTCCAGGATCAGCTTGAGCAGCTCCTCGGCCGCCTGCGTGTTGCTCAGCCGTTTCGGGTGCACCGTACGCGACGCGTACTTGACCACCTCCCGGCGCCGCTTCCTTTGCCCCCGGTAACCGCTCATCTCGGACGCCGCGTCGTCCTCGTCGTAGTTGTAGCCCTGCGGCGTCATGCCGCCGCCGCCGCCGCCGCTCACCTTCTGCAGGCACAGCTTTTGATCTGGCTGCAGGCTCTGCCAGATCTTCAGCAGCCTCACGCCCGGGTCGGCCACCATGGTGCCCGCGCGCGCGCCGTCCACGGCCACCGCGTAGTCACTGCCGCGGCCGGTCAACGTGGCCACCACGTCGGCGCACGTGGTCCGCCTGTCCGCGTCGCTGATCCACAGTTTTTTGTCGCACAGCCATACGGGAATCCGCTCGGTCGTCATCTCCTGCGCAAAAAGGAAACGACAATTAGAACGAAAGAAAAGATTTAAAACCGACGTTTCAATTTTCGCGGACGAGAAGAGAGAATTTCTCTTTTTTTTCCCCCCTATTATTTGATACAAATATTACATCCGCGTCTAGTAAAAATATATTTAAATTCAGATCTGTGACCAAAGGAATTCGTTTATTATTTATCTGCGCCCGCCACTCGAGAGTTCTCACCGAACCTTCTTACTCCTTGTGGGAGCAGGCTGTCGCGAGCGACGTTACACTCTCGATGATCATGCGATATTTCGTTTTTTTAAACAGAGCACATCTCAATAATTATTAGTTTTTTTCTTTTTTCGAAATCCGGTTTAAACCCGAGAGAGGTTCGAGCGCGGTCCGCGAATCGAACGCCAAATCGAATTCAAGACGATTATCCGAACGCGCGTATTTTGTTACTCGCACATACACATATATATATAATAATTTATACGTACTGCTACTCGTTTTATTTTATTGGTTTCGGATATTATGCGAACATCGACCGACTGTGTTTCGGCGCGTACGTATAACTGTATTTCGAACTTAATAAGTAGTGCGCCTGCTGCAGTTTGTCATAATTAAAGTCTCTGAGATTTGATTAAAATATAATAATATACACACAGTCGCGCAACGGTCTCGGTGGACACGAATTTTTCTGTCAGAAGTAAATTCCCAACGTTTATTTAATCATAGGTGTTTATTTCACAAAATTCGTACTGCTTCGCCGCCGTCATTATTGCCTTATCTCCTGAATGCGAATTAATTCAAACCTGTTTTCGGTAGTTTTCGACCGTATTGGTAGACCACCCGATTCGGTATCATACCTATTATATATTTTATTTTATTTAAACACACACACACGCGCGCGAATATATATATAAAAGTCAAACGCTAAATATTCACCTTTCGAAAAGTCAGCAGTTTTATCCGTTATTTAGTAGTTTGGTTTGCGCCTACCAGAGTGTCGACGTGTAGTGTTAACGATAAACCGACAGGTCGAATGCCGAACTTTCATAACATTTGAAACCGGGTTCGTACGTTAGCCACAGAGATCGAAATACTTTTCGTGTGATCGATCACAGCGTATTTAGCGAGCAGTTGTACGAAAACGTACATCGGAATATTTCTGGGGTCCCGCATTGGGATAACTACATTCGACGGAGCATATTCGCATTTAAAATACTGTAAATTGATGCTTTGAATACGACTTTTGTTGGACAACATTGATCGTTAGAGATTTCTGTAGATACTGTCGGTCTGACGCGTAAAGGATTCTCGAAGAAATTTTTCCCGGGGCCTCAAAAGTCCTTATATACTTATATTGTTACATTACCTTAAAAATAATAAAAAAAACTGAATAAAATATCACGATAGTTGGTAGTAAATATAAACTAACCTAACCGGGGACGCTCCGGGGAATGGTGCAAATGCACCGCCAGAGATTCGTCCGAAAATTATAAATCACAGAGTAATATTTACCGAATTCTGAGAACCACTAAACAATCATACAACTCGGCGGCGGCGTTCTGTGGTCGGGCGGAATGGTGTAATTCGATTACATCGCGTACGACAACGATTTTATTGTAAAAATATATTATTATATTTTCATAGTAAAATTAATAGCCGTACTCATACGCGTAATATAGAGTTTTCTGTAGATCGTCGTTCGAAAAAACATCGAAGAAAAGTGACTCGAACAATTTTCGTACGTTTTATTGAAGGAAATCAGTCGCAGATATAGTTATATCTTCTAGCAGACGATTTACCATATCGCAGGTAATCGCGCTCGGATCGCGTTATTTATGACGCGATCGAATCGCAGAGGAAAACACGGACCAGACGCCGGAAATGTACCTACTTTGTCGAGTACAGTACACACGCACGATTATAGGAAAATTTGAAAATAAAATTTCAATACGAGAACACTGTGCGATTTTTATTTTCGGACCCTCGTGTGTAGGTACGCGGTAAATATACGCCCGCGGTGGTAATATTTCCATATTATAATATTGCGCGAACTCCACTACCTATTATTATAATATCCGTTTGATGTTTGTGTTTTTGCGGTTTCGCTGCGTCGACCTAAATGCAACAAAAGTAAATTTAAATAACTCCGGTAGGTACCCGTACCTACCAGCTATATACCACCTACCTACCTATCCAATACGAGACACGCCGCAAACGAGAAAAGAACACAACATCGAGAGCGTATATTATTTAAACGAGTTTTAAAGTACCCGAATAACACGATCGATATAATGATGATGACGACGACGACGACGATAATAATAATAATAATAATGGTAATAATAATAATACGACGTTCGATTTCAACACGATCGATTTTTGTTTCTCGCTGGCTAAATATTGACAAAATCGTTTCCGCTGCGAAAAGAAAAACCAAAGAATTGTGTTTCGACGCTGCAGAGATTTTCGCCGTCGAATAGTTTTATGCTCGTACAACGCGGTGTATATGGTTATAATACTATACGGTATATTACGACGCAGGTAACTACTAAAAACGTGAAGCAACATCGAAACGTGACTTAATCCCGTTGCAAGGTCCTTCGATTTTATTCCGCGGTATTATTATAATTGTTTTTCGAAGATAGCCGTGTACACATTTCAATATCGCTCGCGTGTGTGGTGCAAACAGTCTGATGGATTTCACGATTTTCAAGATTTTAATTTTGTCTCGATCACTAATGTGATTCCTCCTTTGTCGCGCTCGTCGAAACGACTGCGCGGACGCGGCCGAGACGGCGGCGGCGGCAGTGAAAGCGAACGTTTTTTTTTTCTTCTTTTTATGGCCCGACGTGGACAATAATGATAATAATTATTACTGTGCGATGACCACGGGGTAAAAACGTGTCGGGTTATGTACGTGTGGGTATGGTACGGTTTTGAGATTTAAGGAGATAATTTTCGGTTTTCAAATGATTTTTTTTTTTTACGCTTCGTTTTCTGAAATCGACGCAACAACACGTCTTCTCTACTCGTCTGCGTACGCGCGCCGGTCGGCGTGTTCAATACGTACTCCGCCGTTAAAAAGGTTCAGTTTCCTCCCGTGGGAAAACACGCGTTTATTATTTCGTTTAATACTCTCTGCGCCCGATCGTGTGATGTTTTCGTTAGTTTTCCGGCGCGATTCGATTTCGGACAGAAAACTAAAAACCTGTACTTTCGTTGGATATTTCTCTCGCGAGTAGTATGCTTGAACAGCTATCGATCACCATATACACGCACGACAAGGATTACGTCCAGCGGAAATCTGATCGAAATGTAATAACTTTTTTGCGTTTGATACGTTTTAAATGTTACACGTCATGCGCTATACAGTAAACACGAGTGACATTTTTTAAACGGGTTTTAATCCTAACTCGAAGTAGAAAATATTGTATTCTAATAAAAAACCAAGTCAAATGATTTCCAATGCCGGCGTTTTACAACTTTTAGTTAGTTATTTGTCGGTTTGGTTGAAATTTCAATGTTACTAAAGTCACGTCTCGTTATAAATTAGGTTATAATTAAGTATACGTATACGCATAGTTATAATGTCGAGGAAAAGAATCGAAATGTTCACAAACATCGGACAATTATTGTGGGAAATAATCGATAATAATAAACTACATTTCCAACGTCGATTGTTATGTAAAACGACCGTTTGGGATTTTGAAAAAGTTATACAGTTTTATTATTCGGTTTTTGAGTTTGTAAATGTGCAGGTACCTAAATGTCAGACCGCAAAGTTTTTGGTAGTAATGACAAAAGAAAACAAAAGTAATCTCTATCAAACGAAACCGAAAGTCATTATTATAATACACGTTTGTCAAGTGTTCGCGAGACATCCGGTATAAAAATTTGGCATAGGAAATGCGATATATATAGTTTCCGTGTATCGTGCTGAGGGAGATGTTCGTACACTAGCGGCGGCGTACGATATACTACGCCGCTAATGGACTTTCTAGTCTCTGCGAATAATAATAAAGAAAGAAAAAAAAAAGAAAAAGAATCGGACGCGACCTATTGGTAATAATTAGCCAGCAGCAGGTATACACCTCTATGTATGTGTAGTGATATCGTGTCGAGAAGTAATTTATTTTGATTTATTTTTTCGTTATTCGCTCCCGAAAGACGTGGTTTTCTCTCTCGCGCGCGCGCGGCGAAACAATAGTTTCCGAAACCATATAAACCGAACGTATAATGACGTGTATTGTACGCGCTATAAAACAGGAAACAAATTACACGCGATCTATATACATTATATCTGTATACATATATATATATTAAATCTAAATGGTTGCCGTACGCATGTATCCGAGGTGAGTGGAATTTTTGTTGGTTTTTTCAACGACGGCTATTTTTTTTCCAACGTTCTTCGTTTTTATTACAACAATACATAATAATTACTTACTCGTATAGGATTTCTTTCTATTATTTCCGAAAAAAAAAAAAAACCGGAACTCACGTCGTTTTCGGTTTACGGAAATAGGTTTGTCGTCGAGTGGAGGATACACACACACCCATCACTGGCGGAGATCGAGTCGAATTTTAAGAGACCGACTTAATTTTTTTCAAATCGTGAAACATTTTGCTGATGAAATCATATTTTCGTCTTTGACGGTCCGGACGAATCACGATTGACAATTATTATCTATCGACTATTATTGTAGTTTTCGTTTTATTACGTGCGTTCTGAGATAGAATATATTATACGTATTCACCACATCGAGCGGCGTTGGTATAGGGGTAGTCCGCAATAATATGATAACGATTTAATTTTAATGTTGTTGTTTTTTTTCTCGTCTAAAAACAAAAACGGTAAACGTTTAGAAAATATTTTATTCAAAGCGATATCCTTTGTTTGATAAAATAAAAATATAGCGACATTTTATAAAGAAACCGTTACTTTTTAGTGAACAATTTCAAACAATTTCCACTGGTTTTTTATCAAAACAATATCCGTACTCTAATCATAATAATTTATTGGCACTCATTGTGTTAACTCGTTACTTACTATATTGACTTATTAGTTACGTACGATATTATGTTTTACATATATACTTACAATTGTTTATTTCTATCATTGACCGCTTAGAGTAATAACTGAAAATGCGTGCGAGATATTTTTTTTCAATTTACTACTTAATATGTGGGTGACCATGATAAGATTCGGCTGGCACAGAAACATAATCGCAACGATGTTTGAACGGTGTTTTCAGTATTCACGCTGTTCGCGTACTGCTAAACGTTTATTCGCACGTATATTATCATTATGTCATCGTCAATATTTCCTAGATAAAGTTACCTACTATTATCTATCCCGCGTGTAATTGGATTTGGCGTCGGTGTTTTCTTTAGTTTTTTTTTTTTTTAGCACGTTTTCTACGATTTAACGCGAACGCTTAAAATGTAATTTGTATTTTGTTTTTTTTTTCCTCGACACAATGGTATACACGATCGTGCCGAATAGAAGACGTAGTGCGCGCGTTTGGCGGTGTTGCCGCGCGGTTTTGTCGCGTACGAATAGTATTGAAAAAAAAAGAAAGAAATAAACGTGGATAAAAAAAAAATGTAATCCAGTTTTCCACGCTACTCTCTCGTTCGCATATAAAATGCATACATGTGCAGGACCACCGTTGATGGAATACATATAATATATAACGTGTATCGATTTCCGTGTATAATGATAACCTTTTTTTTTTTTTAATACTCTCTACCTCCTATTACATCATTACGGATGAAAAAAAATCATCCTTTTATCATATTTTAATAACTATTTAATAAATCGCATGTCTGTGAGACAATACTAAAAAGTAATAATGTCTATTATTTCGACGTTCCCAATAGTATACGAGTATATCGTGATGGAAATATCTCCGTAAATATTAATTTTTTATTTCACAATAGTTTTAGATGACATATTTTACGTTTTAAGATAGACTAGCTTATACCTGCTGATTTAATCACTGTGTTTATGAATGGCGGCTGTAAAGATGTCGTCTTCGAAAAGGTCATCTGATTTACACTGATTTATGAACCCGTCCGTTTTCAATTATAATCACCTGGCATATATATTTATCCGACTCATCCTATAGACTATCACATCGGCGATTATTGGACAGCCAATAATGATTCGATTTTCAATTACGGCGCGTCCAAACGTTCTCGACGACTTGTACCGAAAGACAATGTAATTTTATAGAAATCGAAAAGTTTTTCGTTTTTCAAATCCAATTTCGAGTAAAACACAAACTTGATTAGCGGTGTTTAATAATGTAACCCCCGACTATATAAAATCGCAGAGAAAAAGTATTTAAAGAAAAGCGCTTAGGAAAAATTAATACTTTAGTAGATGTTTTCATCGGCATATCACGGCGGGCCACCCCCAACTAACACTATTGTACGTGCGGTATTGTACATATTCGCGTGTATTTTAGTGTTCGGGCGTACATATTATCTGCGCGTCTGTTTTGGACGCGAATAAAACACTGAAACAACAGTGTTGTTATTACTGTATTTGATACGTCGTTATTATTACGTAATGAATACATATTCGTGCGTAAGAAAATAAACAAAAAAAAATCTCGGACCAAACATTTTTTTTTTTTCGTTCTTTCCCAATAAAAATAGTGGTACTACGATGATGCGCGTAATATATACCTGTAGACATGTCTCGCACCAAAACCTAACTCAACTCCGCGATCTGCTGCATCAGACGTATATAATGTATACAATATACATATATATATATTTATATATATATATGTATAAATCTAATATATACATACGTACATACATATATATATATATATATATATATAAATTCACGTACAAGAGTACGTATAAGTAGGTCTTTATTATAATAAAGTATCCGTTTGACACCGCGCGCGGCCCGAGTGTTATTATTAAGATAATAATGCGTTAGCGTAAACCGAGCTGGTGTGTACCTCTGTATGTATACCTGTATACCGCGGTTGGCCGCGCGTACACGTGTATGCGTATAATATATGTATTATGTATTCGTGTAAATGTGAAAACATACAGGGTGATGGTAGTATTATTTGTCTCGCTCGTTATTTCGGAAAAAACGTCTTACTAATTAGAGTTTTTTTTCTTTTTTCAATTTCGAGGTGCACGCGGTTTCGATAATATTAACCGAAAGAATGTATTTCGCCATCTTGAATTTTTACCAAGAAAAACCCTTATTTTCCCGATCCCGTTAAATTGGTCAGACCTTCGTAGAGTTTTTAAAAACAAAAGCAATGAAAAATCCATAAAACTTAATTTTTTATAATTCCCCGTTATATTACGACTCGATTTTAAAGACTATACATATATGAGAGTGATGCTTATCGGATTTAACAAGTTTGCGACGGCGGCGGCGCTGTGACGTAATACATCCAATAATAAGTGATCGATTATTCAACTCTAAATATTCGATTAGGTCGCGCGGCGCGGTCGTACGGTTGAGCGCTGCAGCAGGGCCTACCAAGACTCGACTAAAAGCGTCTACCGCAATCGACGTTTCGAACGATTACGTACTCGGCGAGACATAAACGTTTGTAAATTGGCAAAAAACACAAAACAGTTAAAACAAATCGCCGCTTTTTAAAAACCGACGCGCGCGCGCTATTCAAAAATCGAAACCAAGTACATTATACGGATGGCCGTTTGACGCGAATATGCGGTAAACGCTTTTTGTACGAATATCACGGCGCGTAATGAATTTCAGAAATGACAAAAAGCCAATACCGAACGACGGGTCTCGGATAGATGAAAAAAAAAAAAACAAAAATCACCCTGTATGCATTACACTGCAACGTATAAACGGGTGATAAAAACGGAGGTGTTTATATACGACCGTCGAAAAAGTTTAAAACACGGTCGGAATAATGTAATAATATATACGTAGGCGTAATAATGAACGTGTACCACCTCTATATGTATGACGACTGCGTTGTACACACTCGCCAGCGCCTCGTGGCGTGTGATGTACGCGCGGCGGCGAGGAGACCCCTCATCGTGCGATGTATTTATAATATACTTGTGCATGGGTGTACACACACGTGCATATCGTCCGTTAATTACGTATAATATACCGTTATAATATGAGCGCGCGAAACAAAAATAAAACGGCAATTATTCTATTATCGTCTATCCTGCCAAACGGCCATATTGTTCCGCGGCGTTTAAAAACGCGCGGACGTTTACCCCCGGTGTTTTTATTATTCTTAAACGTAACTACCGCGGTACGTTTTACAATATCGTAAAATATACATTATGTATTACATCATGATGCGATAACGCCGCTGGCACAACGCGACGCGCGTCCAATACGAATTATTCATTCTCAACACACGCGAGCACCACACACCACACGATTATTTAGTATTATTTTAAATACGTGTCACACACACATATTATATATATATACCTAATGTGGAATCCTGATACCCGCAGGGGTGTCCAACGAGCCGATTCTCGCGAGTCGCATCGCGATATAAACGAACTACGGTCAGGGGCGTCGTGTCACGTTTTTTTTTTTTTTTTTTTTCGTGGGACGCGATAAAATTTAAACACTTATGAGTGGTGTTGGGATTTTTAACGCGGATTATTCGTTAGTTTTTTGTTTTTTGAAATTATTTTACCAAACGATTTCAATAGGGTAAGCTGCTGAAAACACGTTATATTTTGATTAATTAATGATAAAACGACACCGCTGAAATCGCGGGAAATCCGGCAAGTGGGGGCGTCGCGTAAATGCACCCGCGCGATCATTATTGTCGAAATTCGAATGACTATTGGTCGCACTACAGTTTGGAGACGTTAAATCAGCCAACTCGACGGAGTTCCCGATGGGAGAAAAAAGCAAAACAGGCGGGGAAGGAGGTAAAATTTGGCGCGAGACGTGGTGATTGTAATATAGTCCTTTTTAGCTGGTTTTTTTGTTGTTTCGTTTTAGAATTTACGTGTTTCCAATCGCGGATCCGTACGTTATGCGCGTAGAGGTCTGCGGTATAATACGAGTATAATATACATAAGCGTCCTTCAGAAATATTATACGATGACGTGAGCCGCACACGGCTCGACCACTCCTGACGCTTACGTATTATTATTGTACGAGTACGTTCGCGCGGCGGCGGATATTATTACCGTGCTCGTTACATTACGCTGCGTTCGCGTTTCGCGCGTGTGTCCGGACATGATACTATTGAGTTTATTTAATTTAAATAACCACGCGGCGCGCGTACGTACGATGCGCATTATTATCGTCATCGTCACCCGTGAGTATTTCATTGGCGCGGTATTATACGTGGCCGATTTTCCCGGGGAAAATATACGACAAGACGCGGATAGTGTTGCAGTACCGCGCAGCGTACACCGACGATTTCGATGAATATGCAATTACGAGATGTGCGTAAACGGGAGGTTTCTTATTTACGACAGCGCGAAAACGACGACGACGACATAATCCTTGAACGTCGATATCGTATAACGAGTATATACGTATATTTACGTCGTCCTCTCGTTAAGCGCCGTAAACTACAGTTCGTGTGCGTCGCGGTCGAAAAGTCGCGGTCGCCTCCCCTCTCCGAACAGTTTCGTATGATAATTATTATGTATCTGTGAGAAAACGCGCGATATGTATACAATATAGACGCGTATCAATGAGGCACCCGGCCTTACCCAATGTGTAATCTCGAAACGTTTCGTTTCGCGCGCAGACGACCGGCCGCGAGTCCTGCAGCGATTGACAAGTTATCTTTTTTTAATCGTTCGAGAAGAAGAAAAAACAAATACTATTATTATTAAGTTGTCAGACGATAATTATAAAATCATAGACCGTGGGTGTAAACTAAAAGAATTGCTCCCATATGAAAAGACAATAGTTTCTTCACTTTTTTTTTTTGGTAATTTAAAAAACGAATTAATGTTACTGAAAAGAAGAAAATGCAATTAATTGTCCATTATCGAGGATTTATTTTATTTTATTCAGAAAAATATAGCGTTATAATTAGGGAGTGGATTTTAATGATCGCGAACTTATATTATTAAAAAAAAGAATATATGCCCTAATAAACAAAACGTAAATTCAAAAAAAAATCGCGAAATAAAATTTTAATATTTTTTCCATACGATAAATGAAACGAATTTCGTCCGAAACATGTCTTAGAACTCTTACAATAAAATTTTATTTGCATTTAAATCCATCCGTTATACTCGTAGTTGTAAATTAGAACTTTGTAAAAAATCACGCAAGTTTCGTCCCGTTTATTTTGCACGTAATAAAAAGAACTTGATAATTTAATTTTATCAAATTACGAAATCAGACAATTATAGCATATTATATTAATTAGTGTTTTTAACTGTATTATTTTTTTTTGGGTGAGACGACTTATTTTAGTAAAAATTACACGTCAAAATAATGGAGTTGGAAAGAAAATAAAGAGAGATTATTGTCGATGTGAAAAACGTCCGTTCTCAGTGACTTTAAACGGAATAATTGCGCAATTTTAATATAGTAAAACAACAAAATTGGAACAAGTTTATCCTGCCTCGAGAGTTAATTCGTTTCTATCGCTGAACTTGCAAACGTCGTCGGCGGAACGACGGCGTTTGCAACGATATAACTGAAACGTCCGTCACAACTGTGAACTGGATTCAAAATGACAATTTAATTTGGACGTTTTACGTTCTCAAAGCAAACAAAATGCGCCGGTTAAGCGATGATAATTTATACGTAATAATCGTCGAGTAGAATATCTAATGGCTCGTTAAACTATAAAATATAAAAAAAAGCTCGATAAAAATTACCACGACGCAATCGATGCAACGGTGAAAAAAATTAGCAAAATATTTCGAACGACAACGTTCGGACGAGACAGACTAGAAAGCCGACGATATTCGTCCGAATCGATTTCACCTCGTTATCCCTGTTTCCGGGTCTACCATTGTATTGCCAAGTAGTAGTATAGGCGGCGGCGCGACAATAGAAACCGGTTTCATTTTGTTTCGTTTATTTAAACTTTGAAAACGCGGCATTATCTATTTTGTTGATATTACATCATCACGGATGACGAACGGGGTTTGCACGGTTATTATTTTCTACATTATTTTATCGCTTTATTCATACATTTACGAGTAAATATTTAACGGTCGAATTAAAAGAAAAAGAAAAATATGAATGAGTAAAAAATATGTCCCATCGATGGGCCGAGAAAAATATACTTATCGAGGATTATTGTCTCACTTCACCGCCTCGAACGTATCCCCCGTTAAAACTTTATAGATAATTCATACGAACATAATAATATACATATAATAGAGACGTATAGATGACATTCGACGACGGGTTCGTTATTAGATTTTTTCGACCTACTGTCGATCGATCGACATTGTCGGCGTTGATCTCGACGGGGTCAAAAATCAAAACGTCTATCGAAATGAAACGATCGCTAGAAAGTCCGAATGAAAAACCCGCTCGCGCGTACCTACTCTGCAAACGTTTGCAGTTTACGTCGTTCGCACAGAGTTTCGTTCGAATTCGAATATAATGTGCTCTTTTTACTCTCTCTCTCTCTGTCGTAAAATCGTTACGACTTATTACTCTTTACGCGTTTATAGTACGGCACACGCATGTTACACATTATGTTTCTTACGTTCATATATTATTATTATGCGCGTATAAAATATTATATTTAATTGTACCGTAAAATGAAATAAAAACCTTGAACTTAAAAAATAATAACCATCCGAGTCGTACTGCAGCGGCCAACCACCGCAGCGCAATATTCGTATAATAGATAGCGATCGCTGCAAATGCTATGCGGACCGTGATAATTGTTTTCGAGTATAATAAACTGTCGTAATGATCAAATAATGGACTCGGAATTTGTATTATTACGATATTATGTATAAAATAATATATATAATATAATAACGCGGCGTGCACTTAATAATAATGTTTTGTCGCTGCACTCGCGCACATGACATATAAGATATAATAACGCGGCGGCGGCGGCGGCGTCTTACCTATAACGAGCGCGTTGCAATAATTGTCGCATTTATAGGTTTTCGAATTAGGAAAATCGATTTATCCTAGCAATAACTGTATAGTCATATCAATTTAATTTAATTGATTAACAGATATTTTTGAGAATACAAATGAGGTCGATGGAGACGTTTACGAACGATTACGACAATTATAAAAAAAAAATAAAAATAAATAGTGGTTATATCTTTATAGTAAAGTAGGTATCGACTAATAAGTGATCTGTTCGATTTTTATACGTTTCTGGCGCGAAAATTACGTCGCGAAAAAAGGCGGCGTCGCTAGCCCCCCCCCCCCCCCCCATCGGCTCCTGTGACCCACTACCTATCTATATAGACTGTAAATAAATATAATCGGTACTACTTACGGCCTGTCGGCGTGTTGAGGTTCGGTGTTCGCATTGGCTTGTGAAATAAAGTAAGAGTAGTAATAGACACGAAAAGTCACGATTAAAAGTTCGATTAGTCGTTGACGAGATAAATAATGACACAATCGACCACATTGTCAAGAATTACGGAGAAAAATTAAAAACCGAAATGTTAAGACCGAGAAGAACTCTCTGAACGGCTGTCGACACTAGACTGATCGTCTAGTGCACTGCATACGTAAGCTGCATTGTCACTCGGTCGGTATCGGTAAAGTTTCGCGCGCACCTCGGCTGTCATTGGTCGGATGGCGCGAGCGGTATGGCTTCATTAGCCAACTAGCGGTATTGGACTGACGTGAACTTTCACGTATTCCGATTGCACGCAAACACACTCGAAGTTATTATTATTGTTACATAATTATGTTTTCGTAACGAACCGTCTCATATCATTATATAATTAGGTACTAATTGATGACTGATCTGTTCGATTGCTATACGTTTCCGGTGCAAATTTTAAGCGTCCACATAAATATAGGAAAATAAAGTTAAGGGTAGCTCATTGAAGTTCGATCGGAAGTTAAGAGACTAGCTTCCCCTGCGTTCACCTCAACTTTAACCACTGCTCCTACTAAACCCATTCTGCACACCCCGCGAAAAAACCCCGTGCTCGCCTATGCTGCCTTCCATCATATCACACACGACGTTTTATCGCTACGGTATTACTTTTTAACCGAAAAATACTCCGCTCCTCCTGCCCGAAAAAAACAACAACGAAACGCGTACATTTATTAAGTCATTACACGCAATACAGTATACAGTATTACGTACGCTATTATATTATATACGTATGTCGTACTGGCCAATTGCAACTCGTAATGTAATAATAGCAATAATAATAAATAATTCGTCCGCGGTGGTAAAGTCACCGTCGTCGTCGCCGCCGTCGTCGTTTTCACGAGACGAATGTGACGGCGGCGATTCGTTATATTACACGGACAAATGAGCCGTACTAAAAACTATTGTCGTTTTCAATGTCATTTAGACATGTCGCGCACACATACAAGTCCGCGTCTCTCTATAGAAAGGCGCGCGAGTCCGTTTTATATATATTGTATATTATATTTTATATACATAATATATGTGTGGACGTATATAATACATATATTGTATATTATATATATGTGTGTGTGTGTCGTTATTATTGTGTTTGGACCAGTCAGCCGAACGGTCGTTTTTACTTTTTGTGGCGCGTCCGACGTTGATGGCAGCCCGTCTGAAAGGAGCCAATTTCCACGGCTCGTTAAATCGGACAATTGCGACGGACGACGGTCGCGGTGCCCAACCACCCTATTCAACGAAGACGACGCGCGCACAGACGAAAAATAAAAGAAAACATGTACAATATATCCCCACGCGCGCGCGCGCGACAGAATAACGTCTCGCGTAACCCTTTCGTTATGGGGATCATTCGAATTTCGAAATTTATTGTCTCCGCGTCGCCTCGGAGGAAGAGGTACGTACTGGCCGCCGTTCTCGACCGGTGTGTGTCGCGACACACTGGTGTGTATAATTTCCAAAGTAGCGTGGGATGTCACCGTAAAATACAAAAAAATAAAATCGTTTTCGTTTCGTCTACCGGAGTATTGAAATGAATAAAATCGCCGTCGACGAGAAAAAAAAAACGTCCTCGTTTCGCTTAAATTAAATTTATAAATTTAAAAACGTCACAATAAATCGATTACGTCGTTTTCGGTCTATCGACGTGTAATCCATATTTTTTTGTATTCGGTAAACATTTGCACGACGATAGTTATATAACTCGATAGATTGAATGTCGACGAATTTAGTAGTACGAAATGTAAAACTAGAATCAACGAATGACATTTGCAATGTACGTATATATATATGATAATGATAAGGACGTAAATGAATTCTAAAACCGAACAAAAAAAATCAGGATTATCTCTCTCGCCCGCTACCTCCGTGTAAATACGCCATCGACCAGTACAACTCCTCTGATGAAAGCCTATACGACCACAAAATATAGGTTTATAATACTCATCATATTACAGCCATCCTTTGACATTAAAGGATTCATGGAATATTATAAAAATGATTGGTAATTTGAATTTTTTTTTCATACACATTTATACATTTTAAATCATTTCGTTGTGCGTATGCGTAATAATTATAAACGGGCAAATCGATAGAAATCGGTAACTTCGGTATACAACGTACACGTAGCAGGTGGCTTCTCCTTAATTTCTTTAAGTGCCAACGGTTGATTTTCATACGCTTGATAATATTTTTTGTCGCCTGTCCTCGGGCGTGCGAACAGCAGTAGTTCTGCGCGCAACGCGCGGTCAATTAAACAGTTTTCTCGTAATTTCGTATTTTCATCTAATTCGTAAGTATGTAGTTTTAATACGACGACGACGTGTAATTATAATAAAAACGTTACCTTGACATAAATCTCGTCGAAAACACGACGTCGAGGTTTCTTCGCGTACGCGTAATATGGGCAAAAAGCAAAAAAAAAACAAAAAACAATACTTCTCCGAGCCTGAGATTCTTTATTGTGTTCGTTTTTTTTCGACACAACATTATAACGACTATATAATGACGAACGCGATGTATCGCGGGAATCACACACTGGCCGAAAAAAAAATATGTCCTTTCTTCGAAATAAAATAATTATTTACAAACAGAAAATATTCTGTACAGCGATGTTTCGTTTTTGCGTATGATATTTCGCTCAGGTATTATTCGCCGACATGCAATTATTATACAACGCGTCCATCATTATACATACGTTTCTATTATATATATAAGTAATCAAATTATTGGCCAGGAAATGAATTAAATCATTTTTTTTTCGGATTACTAATGCGTTTCATATTTATTTTTTCGTTTACTTTTTTGTTTCACTTTCAGTACCGCATTAAATATTTAAATATATTATTCATAACGTTCGAGTCTTAAACTGCGACGCGACACAGACTGTAGTTTTCAAGTGTGTTATTTTTATACCATCAGGTATTACGACGAAGCACGTATTATAATAATATACTAACTTTTGAGAGAAGAAATTATACATAACCAAAGGATTCGAAAATATTGTTTTAATACGACGCGTTCGTACTAATCGTATTATTCTTTTAAAAGTTTCTCATACATACTTATAGAAAGGATGTTTGCGAATATTCTTGTTTGCTCTCCGTCGTCGGCGTCTTATATTTTTGGCGGCCGATTACTCTAAGGTTATTTTCAAAAATCCACATACGGCGGCGGCGGCGCCCGATAATATAATAATATACGCGTGTACGTTCATTGTTTTTTCATACATTTTTCGGTGCACGTTGCGTGTCCCTGCAGAAGCGTTCGTACATAATTATTATCATTGTCATCTATTATTATTTACTCTCCGTCGTCGTTAACTTACAATACATTACGGTTTTGACGAAAAACACCAAATAACGGATTTACGGGTACATATAATTATGATATCTTACGAGAGCCTCTTAATTCGTACATACAACGCACTTCAAGTGGCGTATACACTCGTTTATACGTATATATGTGTGTGTGAGAGAGTTTAGATTACTTCACGAACGTTTTAGACCGTACGTCAGTTTCGTCGTGAACTATGAAACATGCGAGTCATTATTTATAAATTAACAGTATCGATTGACTCGGGATCGTGTGATCCGTTCGCCAAAGCCTTTAAGACGATACGGAGAATCGATATAATAAATAATATAGCGCAATAGGGACAACGTTCGCGACATATATAAATAAATAGGTATACTATATGCAAATCGGTGTTCGAGATATCATGATATTATTTACTGTTGTGTATTAGTTTCTAAACGCACTCGCGTAATATATGCTATCGATAAACTTCGGTCGGAACGTGAATCTGTCTTAGTCGAGTTTGAATAATGAATTAAGTACGCAAGTAGGTCAGTTTAGGTTCGAACACAACATACGAGTATATGTGAATACGAGTATCGGAGTATGTATAGGACCTTTAAAGATATACACGGGGAATGTACGTATATTACATTACGTATCGAGTTCGAAATAAGATGTTGTATTTTGTTCGGCCGGACCGAACCGTAAGAACGCGGTTGTAAGTGACGTAAGCAATCACTAACAACAATCGTATGCACCCCGTCGTAACTGCACGAATCGAAAATAAAGTCGTCATTGTTTTTGACCGGAAAATTTTTAATAATTGCGTAACTGGGGATTTCGCCATTTTGATTCTATCGGAAAAAACGCACGACTACGCTATGTGTCGAGCCAAAACGTCACCACTTCGTCAGAACCCGATCTGAGTTGACTTAAAATCGAATTTTAAACCGTTTTCACGAAGAGTATACACGCTCGCAATGTTTCACACTGCTTGGATTATTATTGGCCGGCTCTTCGTCGCTGAACGCGCAGCGTCGTCGTCGTAACGGTTTGACATGGGGGTTTTTGAACTTTTCGGTTCTCGCGAAGATACGTTTTTATACGCTACACGCCGTCAGTCCACGAGAGAATTAGGGTTTTGTTGACGTTTGCCGAAATAACGACGAACGTGGTACTGAATCGCCACTAGAACACAATATCTCTGGCCGACGCGAGTGTTTCGACGTTTTCGCTCGGGAAAAAATAAAACATTGGGTCGACGGCATACTCGACGCGAAAGCTTCGTTTCTCCCCGCGAAAGACCGCGTTTTCTCTCCGCGGATTATACCGATGAGATCGCATCGCAAATGTAAATAATAATAATGAGGCTCGAATTTCTCGCGATCATAATTCATAACGACAGCTGCGTGTGAACCGATTATTTTGAAAATCATCATTGTTTTTTTCTTTCTTTTTTTTTCCGTTCGATCCTTTCGACGTCCGGCAAAACGTTCCGCGGCAGATACTATAAGCGACGTTATACTTTACTCGTGCGAACAGATATTTTCAGTACGCGATATGCGATTTTACCAACTCAAAACGACACGAAACACCTTTTCACTTTGAAAAAAATACATATTTATCCGTTTTCACCGCTAACAAATCGGCGCAGACACTTGATAATCGACTCTCCCGAAAAAATCGATGACAAACAAATTCCAAAACGAAGTATCAATGTCGAAATTTTCTACTTTTAAAACTTACGTCTCTTTAAACCCACTCGACCCGACGCTAAATTCGTTTCGGAGTCGTTTCGCTTGTTTTCTAGAACTCCGTCGGCCGATTTCGACCTGCGAACAGAACAACTAGCCGATTCAGAACACGCGCATACTGAGAAAAACTTTATTCGAAACTTTATTACTTCTAGAGTTTGCGCAAGTACGGCGGGCGTCGCATTGGCGGCGAGCGCGTCGTTTCGTCGCGGTAGAAAATACGTCGAGCCGAGTGTTACAATGAATATTTGACTCGAGTGTCGAATGTTTAGACTCGCGCAGATGACGTACGAGATGCGTGCCCCCTTCTCCGGCCGCCGCGCCGTATAAAATCGCCGCTCCGTCGGACACAATTATTTAAAAATATTTCCGTTACGCACGATTTGATGAAAATGAAAAAAAACAAGGAAAATAATATATTCGTCGGGACGACGACGCGGTATAATTTTCGTAGTGGTATTCGCTGCGGTATTTTCGAGAGACACGCGCGTTTCAAACGCGTATAGAGTCGTATTATACACAACGTAACACGTCGTATAGGCAAACACAGTGTATTATACAACGTCCAGATATTTTTTAAACGGATTCGATCGCGTCAAAGGAATCGAATATAATATTATTATCTATTAAACCGCACCATAATAGTAAAAACAAGAACAACAAATGAAAATAACCATTTCGCAAATACGATTTTCAAAAAAATTGTTTAAGACTTTACTACTAAATATTAGGTAATACGTAATATTCACGTCGTAGGTTTTTAAACTATTGTTCTCGCCGATCGTTTATGTTATCGATAAAATGGGACTGTTTTGCAGGATTTCGACGTAAAACGTTAATGATGAAAACTCTAAAAAATATCGAAAAGAACATCGTCGTCGTGGCGTTTTTCGTATGGAACGCCCGTCGTGGTCCGTAGGCATATTATACGGTATATTGTTGTTCCACAAAATCGTGTGTACGTTTGTAATAAGTGTAATAATTGCATTCGCATCGCGAGGTCTGTGCGGCGCAGTCGCAACGCGTTGCGTTCGGATTGAATATTATGGTTTGTCGAGCACTCGGCGATGGCGCCGAGCCGGCCCGATGAATTCTCGACTGCGGTGAAGAAAACACGACATTGTATTTATAACCCCGCGGCTCGCGATGTACTCGCGGACCGTAACCCACACTTTTAGTCGATGATGTGCATTTTCGAGTTGCGGTTTAGCAAAACGAAACACAATGGCGGTAAAGCGGCCGCAAGTGAGCAGCGGCCAGAGTATACCCGACCGCGGCATAGGATGTTCTTCTTCTTTTTTTTCTCTCTTCACCCGACACTATGCTATACTACCCACTGCCGCGGCGTGGAAATAGTGTGTCAATTTTCTGTCACGTAATTTCGCGTTTCCGAGATATTCCACGGTCGATACGCGGGTTGCTCGCCCGCGCGCGCTAACTGTATCCGATTCTTTTTTTCTCGTACCCCGTAAACACTTTTATACATAATATTGTGACGGTCACGAGTTTGTAGGTGTGTATTGATATAATGCCGGAAACCGTTCCCATCGTATCCCGACGGAAAATCGAAAAGAAAAAAAAAAAATTGCTCGCGCCGAAGCGGGCGTTCCCGCAGTTATACGGCATTCGGCGAGTTATAGACGATGTCTGTCGTTTATCGAGTGGGCAACCGTTAGTGTTGATTTGATTGAATCAGCGGTTCTCGACGAATCGTTTTAATTTTACGATATACAAAACAAATTTTGTTGTGCTTCGTTTCAGAGCTTCGACGAAGAAATTCGATTTGCATTCAAATATTCATTGCCCATATAGTTGTAACGCCTGTGTATCGAGACAACAATAATTAACTAGACAGAAAAAAAAACCACGTTCGATGCATATATATGTATTTCTTGTGGATTGTTTTCAGTTTTGTAATAAAAAAAAAACCACGTGTTTAGTCTACAATATAACATAATCACGATAATATCATATTATTCAGTGACGACTCTTTGTGTCTTTTGTATTTTTTTTCGAGCGACGCGGCTTATTTTATTATCAAAACTACGCGTCGCGGAAATAACGGTGTTTGGAAAAATTATCGTGGAATAAAAAAACGCCCGTTCCCGGTGTCTTTTGAGCTGGGTCAATTGCACACACACACACACGCGAGATAAAACGGCCAAATAGAAATGGCATTACTCTTGTTCTGTGAGACGGTTCGTTTTGTATCGCCGGACTTCCGACGTCGACATCGAAACGGCGCGGCGTTTGGCAACAATACAATACCGTGCGGCCATCACGACCGAATTCACATTTAGACGTTCTTGAAACAAAAGAAATCAATCGGTCGAATAATAATGGAAAAAAAAAAACTGCGCGCTGTTGTTGTATACAACTGCTAACACGATAACAAAAATATTTTCGACGACGATGTTCAGCAGCGCGACCACCGACCCGCAGCCGATTCGAACAGTACTGGTGAAAGATCGACTAGAGAAAGCCGACCCAACTGCCGCTATCGCAACTGCCGGGTCGTAGACGATGCGAGAACGTCGACCGGATTCGTTTTGTTTGTGTGTGTGTTTGGCCGTGTTTGTTTCATCGTCACTGACACGAACTCGCACACGCGTACAACAATCGTTTCGATAAATCACAGTTACACGTGTTTATCGCCGCGTTTTCAAAATAATTATTCGGTTTGAGGTTAGGGTTTCAAGACGCACGAGAAAGTATTCGAAAATGTCGAAAAGGTCGAAAATGAAAAAAAAAAAAAAAATGTCACTCTACGACCGTATTACGCATTACAATGTAAAACACGAGCAGTTACATTAATTTTATTCTTCTTTGCTCGCGTGCAGTAAAAATCAAAATATTTTAATATCAAACGTTTGTCGGCTTTGCGCACTCTGCCTCGGTCTCGTATTTAGTCAGACGACTTCATAATAATTTTGCAATAAAAATTTAAATTATTTATTTATAACCATAAATATACACTGCATCGAGCATATAATGCATAAATATATATATAGTAAGGTTATTAATTTATTATATGTACTTAAAGTCCGAAGTAATAAAATCCATGAATGACTATACGCACTATTCTTGTGTTTACAATTATGTTATTATTAATGCCTTTCTAAATTTTAATGGAGCATAACTATATATACACGTGTATATTTATATATATATTTTTTTTTGCTTAAACCATAAAATGGTTTTTTTATTGGTCAACATTTCGGTAGAGTAAAAATATTATACATGGTATAAATTTTAATAAAATATGAAAGGTATACATTTTGGATACAATTTGATAATATTTTAACCGTCTGTGCATTTTTTTTTTGTTTTTTTTTTTAATAAGAAAAATTTTTTCGTTTTTACGTTTTATGTTAATTTTCAGACGGTAAATATTTATCAGATAAAATCTCAATTTAAAATAGACAAATTTTATAACATTATGTTTGATAAATATTTTAGTCACTAAATTCTCATTAGTCGTAAACAATATGGTCCGTTGTACAATAATATATTATTTTAAAAGTAAATGTCGTTGTTATTATTATTATAATTTTTTGTGTAAATTTACCACATTTCGCTCGTTTAATTATTTCTAGAGTAAACATGAATATTTGTTAAGAATCGATAGAGTTGGTTCGAACAATAAAAAATGTAAGTGAAAAATATCGCCACCTCTTTTATGTATTTCGATCGAAATGTGGTTTTAAGAAAAAAGGTTTTCTTTTAAAAAAGTATGTTTCAATTTATACCTACTAGATATCACGCGTACACTGTTGTGAGTCGTATGTTTTTGATTTTAATATGAAACACGTGTTTACCTACGACGTTATCCTGGGGTTTTGATTTATTAATTTTCAATCGACTCGATATGAAATCGCATTCTTATTATTGTCCACATATTTTCGGCGAAAATTCCAACACTCGGACGTGACGTATTACTGTTTGAGTAGTATATTATTGTTATTGTTTTTTTTTTTGCATTCTTATACGCATTTTTCGAGAATTCCTATTGTCACGGCGTTCGTTCGTTTTATTCATTAATATTAATATTCAACTCTTCTGCCATCAACGTTGTGCCGTTTAATTCGGTTATTTATTTATTTTTTTATTTTAAACGAAACGTTTGTTTATAGTTCCGTCAAACCGAATCGTTCGATAGCCGAAGTTCGTATTTTTCCCAGTATATTACAATTTTATTCGCGTCGCCACCCGGTTCAGCGGGTCTTATGGCGTTTCGTAATACCCGAAATTTCAGATTCATAATCTAATCAAGGTTTTACGGCCGGCGCGAATAACATTTTATGTACTTCCGTTCTGGACCGTCCATATTTTTAACGGGGTTTCGAGGAAATCCGAGACATTCGCGTTCTTTATAATATTTTATTCATGCCGTCTTTGATTTTACAACGCCGGGCAAACAAACGAGTTGAATATTTCACATCGAGTTGGTTTTAGCTCTTAGGGCTTGACGCGATTAACGAGTTGTTGAATTTTCTACTCGGTTTATTTTCTAGTTAATATCAACTCGATACGAACTATTACGAGATATACTTTTCTTTAAATCCGATCAATCAATAGATTTATTTATTTTTTAATTTTATACCTATCGGCCAGAATCGATTATATAAAAATATATTTCCCACATTGCGCAGTCATTTATAAGAGTTTTAGAGTGATAAAGTACTCGAAAATTTATCGATTTATTGCCCGCGTTCATAGGTTTTCGCCGTTTTAAACTATTGGTTGTAAAAAAAAAATAAAATAGTTATATTAACTCAATTGAATAGAAAAAATACACATATTTTTTTCACTGGGTTTAAAAGTTTAAAAGTCAAGCTACTATTTAATAAAAACACACGGCGGCCATGTGTACCTAATAGTTTTGCTAACAGTAAAAGCGCTGTTTTATTAAATCATATTGTTTCATTTTCGTACCGCAAGCTTTAGTATATCCGCGTGCGCGTGTACACTGCACAGTAGGTATGTCCGTATAAATTTTCATTTTTTTTTTCCCCCTTCAATGACTATTACGACGTGACTAATTTAGTTGTTTTAGATATGACTAACTGTTACCGGTACGAATATTATGATTCCACCGCGTCGTCGTATAAATACGTCCTACCTACGTATATATATATATACGTAGTAACATCCTCTTTCCCGTCACATTCTCGACCGGCGACGTTATCATTGTCGTCCCTACTCTTTCGCTCCGGGATTTTAATCACGTAGACGATATAATATGTGTATATATTATATTTCACAATCCCCACGGATACGGTACGTTGTTTTGGATTCAGGTGACGACAAAGTCTCGCAGGTATACGACGTGAATTTTGACACTCCGCCAGCTCGTATGTACAATATAATAATAATATAATAATGGAAAGTAAATAAAAATCGTCGGTAGCCAAGAGGTGTCGACGACACTTTTGACCGTACACGCCATACCAGTAGGTAGTAGGCACGTAGGTATATACGCGGTGACGCGTGTTTTTGCAGCGAAAACGTATGGAACGCGCGGCGAGTGATATGAAAAATTGACCGACTTGCGCGCGTTGCGATTCATAACCAAAACGATCGGTTCACGTCGGTGGATATGACAAAAAGGCATCGACGACTACGAATCGTTGAAAAATCGTGGTCCGAACGAACGACGCGCGCAGACGTACGATTATGTGAATTCGTTTGATTGAACTTTCTTTTCTTTTTTTCGACAGTTCGAATATATTATATACAGGGTGTTTGAAAATGATTCATCCGATTTCAGTAGACTATAAATATTGTTCCTGTAATTTGAGGTAAACGAAACACCGACCATCTGAAAGGTGAGGTTATCGAGTTGTTATCGATTGCTGATGAGTCGTGATAATGTGCAGTTTAGTCATGTGGCGTAACTTGATTAGTTGTTATCGAAATGTCCGACTGAGCAATGGATCGGTCGCTGTAGTGCTAATGACGCTACATATTGTCCATCGCCGGATCTTACAATCTGAGATTTTTTTCTCCAGGGTTACATAAAAACCATTGTTTATGTACCTCCCCTTCCAAAAGATCTTGACGAATTGAAAAATCGCATTACAGACGCCATCAACTTGGTTACAGTCGACATGCTTCAACTGGTTTATGAGGAATTTGAATATCGCTTAGATGTGTGTCGTGCAAGTAAGGGGGGTCATATTGAACATTTATAAGCATTGTATCTAAAACTTTAAATAATCCATTAAAATGTAAAATTTATTTTAACATGATTAATCAAATTTCACAATAAATATGATTTTTTGAAATCGGATGAATCATTTAGAAACACCCTGTATTACGTATATCGTGTCTTTTCTCTATCGGCGAATATCACGCACAAAATCCGAATCGTATAAATTAGAAATCTCGGCAGTGTTTTGGAAAACCGAACCCTCACTGAGGTTTTTTTAGTAAAGAATATTAAACGCGACATGTTTACGTATTGCTCGATCGGGGACACGAAGAAAATTTGAGATTTTCAGTGTAACCACGTTGGTTTTCCGCGGTATCCGAGTACTTTAGAATAATAAAAATCCCGAGAATTGCAAATCGGACGTCGGACGTCAGATTTCCGGAAGACGATTATAATTTTTCCCGTAATTTTCGAAAAAAAATCGTTAAAATAAATATTATAAGCAAGTCGACTAATTTTCATAAGCTCCGTCTGCAGTTTTTTCCGCGCTCAGAATTATTGTTCTTCGATTATGATAATATTCGATCCGTCGCGTTTAAATTAAACACTATGCGTCACGACTGTCCTCCGCCGAAACGAGACGGACGGCGCGGCGTATTGAAATCTTATTTCCAATTATTACGAGTTGTAAAAGCGGGTTATTTGTTTATCGTACATACCGTGGATTAACGAAAATATCGCGTTTGTACGCATAAACGGATATTATTTGGTCGCGGATTACATACTGATACAGTATAATAATATATCAATCGTCCGATCGAAAAACCGAATAAATTAATCTTTTTATTTGCATTTGAAACGTGTGTTCCGACTCTTTCTGCAACATATTATATTATGTGTTATGAATATTCGTTCTGAATTTCTGAGAATATTATTCGTAAACACCGTCGTCGGCGCGTCATAACAATACGTTATGAGAAGATAAACACGCAAAAGTTTTCCGTACAAAGAACGCGATTTCCTACAAATAATTTCAAAATTATCTCGACCCTATAACGTTGCGATGTTATTGATCGACTGTCGAAAAACGATTAAACCCGAAAGTAGACCGTGTCACACGCATATTTACGCGGCGCGACCAGAAAGAATGGTTTTCACAATAGGACGTTTTATCTAAAATATCTGGAACGTACGTATATAGTGTAGGGAAATCGATTTTAATCAAACGACTGGAGCCACACACTCCGGTCGCGTTTGATTTTTCGCGAAGAAGTAAATCGAGACCAATTTTTAATACGTTATTTTCTACAGTATATTGAATCTCTCCGCACGCACGCACGCACGGCGGCGGCGTGTATTCTCCTGACAGGATAACCGTCGAAACGCGCCGCGCTGTTACGAGCTAATGGACGCGAACGGTTGTGCGAGAGTGTGAATCGTAGTACACCGAAATCGTTGTGGTTCGCGATCGTTTAACGATAATGTAATATTCGTCGAACAAACGGTTTTTTTTTTCATACGACGTACAACGTCTGCAGTGTAAGTAGGTATCTAATCATAGACGGTCTGTTTCCGCCGCTAGTGTACTCGATACGCGAAAAATAAATAAACAAATCGCGTAAAAAGAACAAATTGCGTATTGTAATGAAAACGTTTTCGTATTGTTTATGAATTAATGCTACTGTATCGAGTGGTTCTCCGTTCGGAGAAGTATAGTCACGCTTACACAGTTTTGGGATATCCGGAGTTGCGAGGTTCTTTTCAATTCGCATAGCGACGTGTGCGGTGCCACAGCGCCGCCGCGCCGCCGTAGTCTTAAAACAGTTTGTGACTTTTATCGACGAACGTGGTCGTATGACTTCACGGCAATACGGACTTTCAGAATGGCCTCGATTATCAATAGCTGCAGTACGGTGATAATATCGTAACAACACGTGGGTAAAAACAGTGTTCCACTAGACTTGATGATTATGATCAGACCGTGTAAAACACAACGGTTAAAATACTGCTTTTGTTCGCTGCGTACGATAATTTGTATAGGCGTTTATACGACGCGTCGCGTTTACTAACGCCATCACGCGAATACGGACAGGGTTCGTTTTCACTCTGTATTTCCTCGGGAAACCGGCTGAAATAATAGAACAAGGCGGTTTTCTTTTTTTTTCATAAAATTTCATTCGAAAACGATATTATTTTTCATAACCGATTAATTTCAATTAGCCGTTTGTTACCGAAACGCGTCGATTCGTGTGGTGGCACTGTCGCGTGGTGTTGTAGAGTAATCGTTACTTTTTTTCTCTTTCAATTATACCTACTTCGAGACCGTCGTCTCCGTAGAAGAAAAAAATAAAACCCAATAAAATTATATTTATTTTTTCAAGACGGTATATTTTATTATGAAAAGTAATTTACGAAAAACTTAATTAGCGTCGTGCGCTTGAGATTTGTTATTTCGGCGTCACGCTAAATAATAATAATAATTAATTAAGTCAAAAACAATAAAAATCAAATGGTTTTATATTAATATTATTCGAAATTATGGTTTTATTACCTGCAGTATATTAAGTAATGTGTTCATAATACAATATGTAATAAGTTTTATGAAAAATAATAACTCTGTCGACATTAAACGCGAAAACAATATGTTAATATTTTCAAGGAATACCGAGTTAAAATATGACTTACATGATATCGCGTTTTAGAAATTAAAAAAAGTATTTTTTATTAAAGACTGATATAATATATATACGAGTATATAAAATACACATAATGGTAGGATACCCGTTTCCGCCCTTTTTTTACCCGACGAAAAAACACAAGACGTGATGACACGTCGCTTTGAATCACGAGCGATCACTTGCTTACGCGGAATTTAGAATCGTTTGGCACGGATAAAACGTCGAATAAACGGCGACCGAGTGAACATTTCTCTGCTATTCCGTAGTCTATTATGTCGATGGTGTTTGGAAAACGGTCAGAAACGAATATAATTATTATATCATGATATAGGTATGTCGGAGGAATATGTTATTATTATTAATAATAATAATAACTTGAATATTTTTTTCCTCGATTACGTTTTCGTATTATTACGAGTCATTCCACAGTTTTGTCAAAGTCTGCGTCGTCGTTTGAAAATAGTTCAGAGACCGTCAGAGGTGAATCGTAAATTGATTTCGTCGGCCGTCACGTCATATTTATTACACATTTTATCCATCTAAGTATATATAATTATATTTCTTTGGATTATTCAATGTGTACGTATATCGACTGCTTTTTTATTATTTCACATGGTCGGTTAGATGTTATATATTATAAACTTATTGTTATATTTCATGGCGCAGTTGACCGTTTTAAATATGAAATGTTTTCGGTGAGTTGGTCTATACCACATGGTATAAGATATCCTTTAAAAAATAAACCTGTCATTCAATGGCACACAAGGTCATAAATCGATATATAAATATAATGTGGCTAGATATGGCACCATATACCTTTTTCAAAGATTCATATTGTTCACGAGGATTCGTTATAAATAAAACATGAAATACTCGAAGTATGACTAATGAATGAAATCCAATTATTCCGACTCTGAATGCAAAGTTATTATTAACAGATAATAGAAATCAAATTACAATACCGTGAAAAATAAAAAATACATTAGAAGAAAAAAAAAATAACGATAATAATAATGGCGCCTTTAACCGATCACTAATCAGTGTTGACGGTTTTCAGTTTGAAATTCTATTTTTTCTCATAACTGTCGAGTACGGTTTTGTTATTTATTACGATATACTTTATTGTTTATTGCGATAGAAATTATAAATAAAGGTTTATAATGTTTTAAAAAACTAGGTAACGTTTGTTTTTCTCGTTTTTACGATTATTATTGTATTTTAATTAGGTGTTTATGCACTTGGCATATACGTTTCACAACGACCGATATTTAATTACAGATTGGGTAATAATATGCGTATGGTATAATATTATAGTCGTTACTCATTATTCATATTTAGATTATTGTGTCACTCTGAAACACGAAAAACCACAATAATCGTAATTTATAGGCATTACCTACCTAGTTTAAGGATTTTAATTGAAATTCAAACGCGATCAATCGCGTGTACCCGAGTTCTAAGTAGAACACGACAGGCGTATTTAACAATTAATACAAATCTATGGAGGATTTATTTTTCTATTTTTTTTTTATACTTTCGGGTACGCATACGTAATGTTATAATATTGTACTTTGTGGTTTACTAAAATCAAGACGCGTAATTGTCGGATAATCTGCAACGTTCGGTGTACGTAGTGAAGTGTGTAACGACGCGTTTCCCGGTATAATAATAACGAATGCATTTTGTGCAATTGCAGATTCGTCAAGGTAACGCGATGTATTTACGTCGTAGGTTTACAAAAAAATAATCGACTCCTCTTGTACGCGATCGTTAAAAAGGTCCAAGACAAATAACAGTCTCGGAATAAAATAAACACCGGCTGTATGTGTGTGTGTGTGTAGAACTCGCGCGTGTTGCGCGTTGGATATCCGCATTGTAGAAAACACGTAATGCGTATACTGCGGGGGCCGAAGACTACGCGGCTAATTAAATCGTAAACGATAACGAGCCGATTGTTTCCAATATGGGTAAACGTTTACGACTCTCGTTCGTTGTGAATATCGGCAGCCTCGTTTTACAATTTATTTAATAAATATAGAAGAACGAAATTAAGTTATTTTTCCTCGTCGCAACGAGTTTTTCCCAACACGCGCGCGGTAATCTCACACCGGTATATTATTCATTAAAATTCGAAGGACGAAATAAAATTCAAGTCGAACATCGTGTTAACTCACAATATTATTGAGTTTTAATAGAAAAAAAAAAAAAACGTTCGATAGATAATACAAATATATGTACCAATAACGCGCGCTGTTGCGTAAACATTATTATGATTGAGTACATTTTTATATAATTAAAACGTATGAATATCAATAACAACAATAATATAGTGCGAAAATTATAAATAATTATTCGATTATACTTTTAATTTAAGAAATCGCATCAGTGGCCGATAGAATTTTAAATTTATGCGTTTTATTTCGTGTAGGTATTATCTCGTTTACGAATCTATATAGTGTTCGAGCTGCTGATTAGCACTAAAACGTCGCAGAGTGTGTTTGTTAACACTTGACGCTGTCGTCCGACTTTAATAGTCCTCGGCCAGTAATGCGTTTGAAAAACGTTATGAACGTTAAGTTTTCGCGAGGCAAACGTTATTATTATTATTTTGTGTTTTTTACATAAGAAAAGACGAAACGTGGTTGTACGTTTATATACTTTGGTTCGTCGTCGGGGAGACTTTAACGGCGGTTGAGTTATCGGCGAGACCGCGCGCGATAGCCGAGTACGATATATACGATGACGATACGCGTCTATCATTGTCGACAGTTATGCCGAAAATTAGGATTTATCGAAGTGAAGAAGAATAATCGATAAGAGATTTATACGACCAATGTATTATTTCTCGTAGCATAAACAGCAATTTATACGTGCCGATTTGGCGGGTTCTAATTCGAATTATAGCAACGTTTTTTCTATCACAGTGTATATAGTCTTTAAATTTTTATCGTTAAAACACAACGGAAAACAAAGCCATTTGTACTTACTGGTATTTCATCCGTATAATCATTTCAGACGGCGATCGTGACAACTATGCGACGTGCTTCTTATTTTCAGTCGTATGTTCACGGACGGCGAAACGCGGACGACGAACGGTCGATTATAAAATATAATATTAATATTAATGACAAAGCACTCGACGAACAGTGCTTGGAAAAAATAAAAAAAAAAAAACCGACGGCGACGTTAAAGAGAAATAAAATTAAAAAACGATAATGACGACGTGCAGGTGTTTGTGTAATAGTCGCGCGCGCGCTCGTCCTCGACTGCGACACGGCGAACGGATATATCGAAGACGACGACGGTGTTGTCTCGGCCGCGGTTCGCGTCACACTGCCGTGCCAGCGAGCGCGAGGCGGCTCATTCAAAACGAAAAAAAAAAAAAAAACCAAAACAAAACAACGTAAAAAAAAAAGATTAGAAAAAAAACAAAAACACACTCATCGCCGTGTCCGTCGCGCGAGTGTATATACCACCGGAGCCGCGCGTCGTAGCGGCCCGTCTCTCGCGGCCCGGTCCGACTCCCACTATACACACACGCCGCCGCCGCCGTACCGCGTGATCGTGGAAGAGGTGTGCGGCGTTACGTCACCGCGACGAGACCCACTTTTCTTGGCCGGCCGTGTAGGATAGACGTGGTGTGTGTGGTGTGCCTTCTCGTCGCGCCCGCGTGTAATGTTATTATGATAACGTCGTCGTCGCCGGCAATTTCGCCCATACGGTATGGTGTCCGCGAAACGCATATTTAAATCGTTTACACACTGTATTTTATTCACCTCGACCCGCGTGTATAGTATTGTTTCCGATTACGGGCGCGAGTGTTATCACATCCGACACGGAAACGAGAAGAACCTCGAAACGCGTCGTATACGGCGATATACCTGCGGGATAAAAATATACATATATTGTTTGTTTGTTCCTGCGCGTCGCGCATTTCGAGTGCCGATAAATTAATATCGTATACGAGAACGCGCGCGATTCGACATGAGCGCACGCGCAGACTTTTGTTCTCAAGTATACCGCGGTGTTTTTGAAAACATTACTAAACATTACACTAAAACATTACATTAATTATATCATATTATGTGTAATATGTCTATTCTTTAATATTGGGTTTTGTCAATAAACGATCGTTATAAACTTACATATAACTAAAGACCGGATTTTTCATATAATGCATGTTCATATTTTTACAAGCAATTACACGCAGTAAATGGATTTTCATCAATCATATAAATAATACTACAAATTTGTATTTTGCATATTTTTGCATATTCTGAGTACAAGTGCATATTTTTCATAAAAACGCATGTTTTTGCATATAACGTACACATTTAAATGTTTCAATTTAGTTCTATAATTTATAACAATATTATATTATCGCGCAAAAGAAATGTCAAAGCGTACATACCGTGTGAACACCACACGATATTGTTCTATCGCTACAATTAGATTACGTTTAAGCTCTGTAAGGATGACGCAGATTTTGAAACTGGCACCAGTCACCGCCCAAATGTCTTCGGCATTTATCTGCGATGCTAATTTTTAGCATCGTTATCGTCCTTACTATAATTATAAACATATTACATTAGAAGAAATTCAAATTCTTTTCTTTTTTTTTCAAAATGACTAAAATAATGATTATGGCTCCGTGGGTATCTTCTGTACGCGCGTGAAATTCACGGTTACGCGTATACAAACCACATGGTTCGTAAGAGAAGAAAATTATATATTATGTACCAACTCACGTGTTACTATAAGACGTTTGTTCTTTTTGAAATAAAATCGACTCGTTGTTTATTGTTCTAAAACGTAACGCTGCGGCGATCAGCAATCCAAATGAATTCACTCTTTTTACTACCTATATTAAACAAAAAAATTAATAAAAACGAACATTTCACGACGGAAAAATCTCCCTTTGCGCTTGTCGATATTTTTAAATCAGGTCCTGCAAAGAATAAAAGAGTTAAAATGTTAAAACGACGAGTTAATTTAAATTATTTAACTCGACTTTGTTATAATTCGTTTTTACCGACTTGATTTTCAAGTCTGGTCATTTTTGTCGACATCGACTTGATGAACAACAATAGTTTACGTACTTTTAGTTGAATCCGAGTCCAGTTGATTTACGAACAACAAACAGTAAACATAACAAAATTAATATTTGCATAACTTTTTTTTGAATTTTATCGCCTGTAGCCGCCGTAAAGCCAGGAACTGTTCAATAATTATTTACCACGAATAATAATTGCTTAAATCTTAATGTAAATAACAATCGAAAACAGAACCATTTATTTGCCGAACAAATGTGACTTAAAGTCTTATGGATTTACAATAGCTAAAATACATATTTTTTACAAGCCCTCATTTTCGCGTTGTTTAAATTATTTTTTCCCGATTATCGTTCTTTTCGCCCCTCCGCCCACTCTCGTAAGACACGCGCGCGGTCCTCTGCGTCAATCGTTTCCACTCCTTAAACGCGGTTCTCGGTCTCGAAACTCTCCTGTACGCGTAAAACGAAACGGCACATCGGTTTGACGACCGAGGTGGGCGCGAATTATCGCGGCCGGTGGTTGCTCGACAGCACCACGCACGTAGGTACGGCACGGGAATCCGTCCGAAATAACGCGATTTCGGCCGGTTCACTGTTATTACGGCGACGTGCGTGTGTGTACACGTCCGCGGGTCAGCACACAATATCTCTATATACGCGCGTGAGTACGTTTTATAACAACGCCGGTCGAAAATTGTTTACAGCGCACACACACACGATATTATCACGTTTCGATAGCACGACGATGCTGCAGTCGCGTGCGTCGACGATCGTTTGGGTCGTTCGCACATAATAATATTATTATAATATACATATACACGAGTGTTGCAGACGCGTTATAACAAACGGGTAACCGCGCGTTCTACTTCGCGATAGATATTTTATCGATTTCGGCAGGCCCCTCGGGAAGGAGGATAAAAAAAAATAAAAAAATAAACACCCGACGTGACTTATAATATAATAGTATAGATATAATATATATCATCGGCTGTAAGCACGTATAAAACGCCGCGTAAAATATCGCGCGACGGTATCACGCGATCTTTATTCGATTATGATTATACCAGCTTTTATATATATATTATATACCGCCCGCGATACACGGCCATAAATATATACCTCCCGTGTATACACAATGTTCGATTAATTATCCAATACACGACCGGCCGCCGCGGCGGCGCTACCGGTCTTGAGAGTCGTTTAAACGTATTTATTTCTCCCCCCCCCCACACCCATCCTAAATATAAAATATACTTTTAGGTGTACGAGGAGGTACTCGTTTATAATTTTTTCTCTCGCTTTTCGATTCCCGCGCGTGACCCGCTGGGCCCCTCTCTACCATTTTATTCAAATCACGTCCGACACGGGTACGTACGTATATTCGCACCGTCGCGCGTCGTCGTCGTCGCGATAATAGTCGACGACTTTCTCACTGATTTGCCGACGTCGTCGCCAAGATCGACGGATTTTTATAAATGTTATTGGAACATATTATGTAAAGCCCAAACTCATCGGCGCCGAGTCGTTTATTATTTTAATTTTCAATTGAACCGGCGACGTGTTTTTTTACCGCCGCCGCCGTCGACCGTTAGGAATTTGAGTTTTTCCTCATAATGAGAGTATATTTATTTCCCGGTTTGACAAAATTACCCCCCGGACAAACTGGTTTTATTTTTCTTTCTTTCTAGATGTCACTAGCCTCAATAACTAATGCAAACCAATTCGATTTTTAAACGAAAAACAATAAACATAATATAATAGCTACGGACGGAAAGTTTGGGAAATAAAAACGGCGGGAATATCATTATCGACCTATTGTTTTTAAATATAAGGATCTAAGCATTTTCATTTTGCTAAAAAAATAGTTTATGGATAAATGTTTACGATAAATCATAATTTATTACCGATCACTGTCAAATTATAAGAACACAATAACGACTTCTCGTTTAATTCAATCGCTAATTGTATGCGCGATACATATCAATGATAAATTCACTTAATACTCTGCATGAGTAACTGTATTACATGTGAAAACTTTTTATGTACTCACTGCGAAATCGCGACTCGCGCGTTGAATTGCAAATCGTCGGATTCAAAACGTATCCGAAATCATAAGGAGTCGCGTGATTCTTCTACGCTTTGAGTCGTCGCCGCCGAGTTTCTTTTTATTTGTTAAAATCGACGTCGTCGGTCCGACGTGTTGAAGATATTTTCGGACATTTTAAAGATCGTCTCTTTTAGATACGAATACATCATTGATTAGCCGATTACGAATATCACGTTACTCACGTAGATACAACTAAAGAAACACATTACTCGTGATTGTTTACACGAGATAAAGATGTTTTTCACTTCTCTATTATAGGCTAGTTCTACGAGCCTGTCACGAATTTTGTTTTCATCGCGCGTCTCGTTCCCAAGAGTTGTACGTGTATATTTCCAAAATAATACACGTTTTCCAAACATTGAACCTATTAGAGTACGTTATATTACGTATGTATATACTCGTATATATACATGTTTTTTTATTAATGAGTGTTACGGAGATTATAGACTTTAGCGGTCGTAGTGAATACAAAAAAAAAAAAAAAAATAGAAAAAGAACGTGGAAAACGAATAAACGTACTATCTAATCGTCTATTGAAAAATATCTCTATAAAGAATACAATTGTAAATGTGTATCATTATAAATTACTACTACGTGTCTGCGCGTATTATACGTTTTACGTAAGTATAAGATTAGATTGATCATTTAAAATGTTGTTCGCGAGATATGTGTATTATTATAAGAATGTAATGTCTATACTGAAACGACTAATATGTTTACAACACCGGGGCACAGAGTTAATTTTCAAATTCGTTTTATACCGCATGCCTACGTAAGAACTATAAGGCCGAGGATTTCTAACAGTTTACGCGTTATTATGTTTATGTAATTGTTCACACAGTATAATGCGAGCTAATGTGTTTATTAGTAATGATTTTCTTCCTTAAAAGTTATCCTATTTTTCGCCAATATAATGTAAAACATATAATATTTCGTTAATTTTAAATGTTTCACAAAGTCCCTCGCCCTAGGTATAAAATTCATTTGTAGTATGTCGCGGAGTTCGATTTCAAGACGATAAATCTCTATAGTTGCATTTGGTTTCACCATCCACTCGAAGAGAGTATAGTAATCTCACTTTAAATAATACTTGTTTTTCTATATTCACACTGTTCTCGACCATTAGTTTCAATTAAAAAGCAACAACGATATAGGCGGTAGAGTTTTGATTTAAGCACTCTAGTAACGTAATTCGTGCGCACCGACTTCATGATATATACGAAGTAACTATAATAATCAACAGGCACTTAATATCCCAATAGTGTATTTAATTCTCAGTCGTAAGTTAAAAAATAAACAGTATTCTCTACGGGTAACAGAATATAACTGTACAGGAGACGGGAAATGATACGTTATTAATTTACAAAAAAAAAAAAAAAAAATCTAAATTTAATGACGTTAATCGCTTGTGTGTGCGTATAACTGAACTGAGTTTTAAAAATCGTTTTGTATTTATTTATTTATTTATTTTTTGTTATCGGTTTACAGTTAATAGATATTTTTACATTACTTCGGTATTAAAAATATATATATATTTTACACACAAAATGACACTGCAAAATGTATTTGTAAATCGTTTGTAAAAATAATACGCGTGGAAAAGATTAAGTATACTTGGGAATCGTCGAATTGTTAATACTCGACTTTGTCGTGACTGCGTTAAAAAAAAAAAAAACAAAGCCACGTGATACGACTTTGCGGAGAAACAAAATGTTAAAATGTTCTTATAGTTTACCAAATACACGAGGGGTTAGGATAGGCTCGTGTTTAAAGAATAATTACGTACAAAGTGTTAAGAATTTAACGATTATCCCACGATCGATATTATATTTATCACGTTCTAAAATCAAAAGCACTTACCCTCGATTCGAAACAAAATAAAATGGACGTGTTTTCTAAATCGAAACCGTCATGTGATTTTATTGTAAATATTATGACGCGGTGTACGGTACCGTTTGAATAGCTATATTTCGAATGGAAACCGTCTTCCTGGAAACGTATTCTTGTAAGTTGTAAAAAATGTTTATTGAATTAAAGCCGTCCGAGATAAAGATGAAAACTGGTATGTGCAGCACGAGACTAATGAAACGGCGGCGGATAGAATAATGTTGTCTGTTGTTTAAACTATGAATTTTAAATATAAAATGCTTATTATGCTCGTAAACAATTTTTTTATTCGTTATGTTTGTATATATATATATATGTATTTCGTTTCGTCGGAGTAGTTTGGGATTTCTACTGAAAAAATATTTAATTTTTTTTTTCTCTTTTCGTATACAATGAAAAATACTGGATTGTAATAATTATGTCAGTAAACGTATAAATTATTTACGATTCCGCGAATTATACGATTCTTTCTGCAAAATATTTAGGAAGAGAGAAGCAATAAGATCGGTATACCTCTACGTTATTATATTTTTATACTCTTTTTTTTTTTTTTAAATTAAATTAAATTCGTTACTATAAAATTTATCGAATATTAGAAAAACGTAATAGCGATACATTTTTCAACGATACAGTTCTTTTTCTTTGATAATTTATATGTTTTGTCATTGTTTCACGCGAGTGTCACTATGTCATTGGCCATTGCATCGCGTTCGGTGAAACATTTGTACGATAAAATTTGAATTTCGCTCAGAAAAATATAATATACTTTGACGACAAAAATTAATAACGTAAACAATAAATCCGATAGTAATATCTACCGAGGGAATAGTGAAAATTAAACGCCCGATGTGTTTTTTTTTTGTTATGGCGAAAACTAAAACGAGGTTAAAAATCGAAAAAAAAATATACAAACATTCGAGTAGACGCGCGTAAAACGTAGAAACTTCGAAAGTTAACGGAATACTGAAAAGCGGAGTAAATTCGTACTAGAAAAACCTTCTATAGAAATTTGGATAGGTTGAGTATAGGTATACGTATACATGATATGTCCACGGGGAGAACGCGATGTGGTTTGCGGGATCGGGAAACTGTGGTTGATAACTGCGGAGGTTTGACTTCTGGTTTCGAAAAGGATTTAAAACTTTGTAACGCAAAACTTTTCAACAAGTTTGTAATAAATTCTTGATTTCGTTTCGACCGAATAGTTTTAGAGTTTTGAGGCTGATAATGATTCGTATGACGCGCGCGTTTGTCTTATTTTACACGTGCAACGGTATTTAACGAAAACGGAGAAAACATAATTATTGTTTTTAAACACAATATATTATATTATAAATTAACGCGTGTAAGTGTACATGATCTGCACACTGATTTATTGAAAATCGCTATTGTTATTATACATTATCATCGATCTATTGTGGACCGCTTGTGTTGTCCACAGAAGGAAGAGTCTTCCTCCTGCAACTAATTCGGATTTGAATCGCGAAACGTACGACGACAGTGCGAGCAACAGACGGTCATAATACAATACATAATACTACGTCTATGACAACATAACTGTAATTTCGAGAACAATAGTAATAATGGAAGGAAAAAAAACGACCGAAAATAAAAATGCTTCTATCGTTGCCGTCATTTATCGGACGTTTTGCACTCTCGGGTCCTCGTCGTGATGAAAAGTCCACGACGACGTGGACGCGATCGACTCTTTTCGATTTCCTACCATTACGTTGACGTTTTCGTTTTGGTTCACTCCGATCACAAGTTACGTAAAAATATATTTCGAAAATTTACGTGACTCTACCGGGAGGACGCAATACACAAATTCGTCGTCGTCTTTGTTATGTATACACGCGATGTAGAGACTGTTTATTATACTTGTATATAATGTGTGTGTGTGTGTATCATTACGTTTCGTTTATAATCGATACAGTTTACCGACCAGTTATAGACGATAATCGGAGTAAATCGACCCGAATTGTGATGATATAATAATATGACGTGAACGGTATTATTATACGATCGACCCGCGGTCGTCTGTCGGCGGAGATTTTTTTCGTTTCGTATAAAAACTCACTTCGGAATCGAGACGCATACAACGTCATACGAACATTGTCGACGGTTAGAAATCGGTTTCGATTAGACATCGCTCCGGGTAGAGATAACCGTCGCGAATGGGGTGCGCAATATTGTTGTACTGTCCTGGTTGTTGTTTTTTTTTTCCGTCAATTTTCGTATTTTTCGGTAGACGTCGTATTTACTTATCGAATGTCGACGGATGAAACCGTCCGAAGTCGAACGAAAATAACGTTATCGAAACGAAATTCTCGAAAACAATATCGTCTTCGAACTTCGTAACGAATTGCGTGTGGTGCGGCATCCACGATTGAAATGTATGATAATTGCGGCTCGAACTTATTTATATTCTTTATATTCTATATTTCTCCTCAGCTCCTTCACGCCTGGTTAAAGGTCTTGGCGGCGTTCGCGTTGTGTCCGACTGGTTTTACGAGTGATAATACATGTATTTCGATTGTCGGCGACGTCGAACGAAACGTTTGAAAGTATGTATTGCGGAAATATGTGCGATTTCTGCGCCGTTTCGTTATCATCACTGACGCGACGAGCATCCTCGTCCGCATACGATTAACCGTCACGTGTGTGCACCTATACTTTGTACGCGTTTCGAAGCGAATCGTTTCGCCGACGACGCCAATGTGATACGCAGCAAACTCGTTGCGTCCAATTCACCGGCCGACGGGGCCACCGACCAAGTGTCATTAGGGTCGGTTCGGATGGAATTTTTTAATTTAGAGATAAAAAAATATGCAAATGTAACGATCATGACAGAGCGGACGTTTGTTTAATTTATATGAAAGTTTGAAACGTTTTTTGGAAAAGAATACGGACACGTTTTTTTTTTTTTTTTTTTTTTTTTCGTGGACAAGAGACAGATTATACCTCGTATTTTGTAATTAATTTATAAGTATTATAGAGGTGTATTTACGTTTTCGAAAAGTCAGTAGGTCACGTGATATTTTTTAGTTTATCTAGTCGACGTTTTTGAAGGTCACTCGTTTTCAACACATTTTTATTCGATTGCATTCTCGATCATTGTCAATAATAATAATATAATGTAAACCAAAAGTTAATATTTTTATAAAACGAAACCGTTAATTTTATTTATATTGACTGGTTTGGTTTTTTTTTTTTTTATGATATTTATTTCTATATTGATCTCGAGTGAAAAAAAAAAATGTAACGAATATCCTTTTTTTTGTAATATCGAGAATTAATTTGAAAAATAATTTTTTAGAGTAAATATCAGCTTGTTGTTATTTGACACTTTGTATTTATTTTGAATTCGATTTATTTAAACAAATAAATGCTTTTGTGTCGATACGACTAGTTGTAACGTACGTTTATGAATTGAATATAATCGAGTATATCATCGAAGCATGTCCATTGAATACGGTATAGTTTTATTAAATATTTTACCCGAACGTCTGAGTAATAAACGGACGTTTTTAATTCTTATTGAAGTCGTGGTTCGGAGCGACGCGTAAACGGAAATCTTACAGATACGCTACGGTGCACAATATCGTAACATTGTGTTCTGTTCTGGGGGACGACGAAGTTGCGTCTGCGCACAAGGTTTTATGAGAAAATATATATCTTCTATTGTCGACTGAAAAAAAAAAACCAGTGTTATAACGCATACGTATCTAAACCCAACCTAATCTATTATTGTCAATGCGTTATTATTATTTCTTTTTTACCGAGTATAATACGTTATTTTTCCCATCGATTGATTCTGTAAATCCAAAAACAATACGGTTTTAATTTATACGTGCAATATATACGTATTTCGAGAGTATACGACCGAAAAATATGATTTTATTAAAACAACCGCACTTGTCAGCTGTTGTGGGTCATGGTTTTTTGATTTTGTTGCTTTGTAAATCGACGATATTACATCCTAATGTTGTATAATAATAACGATAGTAATGAATAATTATACACAACAACACCGTGGCGCGTTTTGAGCGTACGAAATTAATTAGATGTAATAACGGACATAAGCGGAAATTAACATTAGTAAAAGTAGTTTATGTTTAAATTTACAAGACTAACAAGGCGTCTACTTAACTGATATTAATTGAGCGCACGAGTTTGTACGTATGTTTTCAAAACTAGTGCGTTTTCGCACAAACACGTTCAGCGTTTCGGAATTCTATTCCAAGTGAAAACAGCATCGAGTAAGCCGCGCCGTGTGTCGAGACCGCGACGACGTCTCCGGGCCTAAACCTAAACGGCTGCGAACGAGACGTCGTAAGACCGTAAATAAAATACGCACTCGTGTCGGTGTTCACGTTCTCGGCGTTTAAATCGTTTACGTTTTTGTTCCGCGATAAATTACCGTTACTCGCGATAAACTTTTTCGCATTTTTAGCTCCGAGTGTATAAACGCACGCGCGGTGAAATATGCAAATCGTATTATTTCGTTCCGACGACGACGGAGAAACAGTATTATATTCCGCAACGGTTAAATACGTCGTGTGTGCGTGTGTGTGTTAACGATCGTATAATACTCACGTCTATAATTGATTATTAAACCGCCGACACAACGCCGTTTTCGTACATTTTATCGGTGACGTCACTCGAAGGAGCGTCACTTGTGCGTAACTCGTGCGCGTTCGTTCGAGTCTAGTGTTTTGTTTCCGACGCGGAGTCTCGACGCGTTTGAAAATTTAAAATATATGTCTTTTTACATCGATCTTCTTTACTCGGTTTTTGAACGCCTATCGTCGGGGAAACCGATACGGTTTACACGTGACGCTTGGAAATCGAACGCGTGTTCTCTTCTTGTATTTCCCAATGTACCCAATCTCTCCTCGTGGTTGATTTGTGAAAAAGAAAAAAAATCCTAGTCGACATATCTGTGTGAACGGTCTGGCCTCGGGTCTAGAAAAAATCGAAATGACGCCGCAGCGCCGAACTAACGAATATATCCGTCGTCCGATTGAACCGCGGTTTTCAAGGTGTGACAAAGAGAAAAATATTCCGATATTGTATTCGTTCTGCACTTTCTGTAGTAATCATTTCAGGTGTTACGATTGTGGTTTTTTTTTTTTTTTCTGGATAAAAACACGGTTGATATACGATATTATACCGTACGGCATTGTTAAAAACATAATGCGAATCGCACGTATCTTAAGTGTAAGATACATAATATTATTGTATACGTTTTATATATTATACAATGTACGTGTCATAATATTAATAATTATCGAATTACGCAAAAGGAAGTGTTGTCAGTATTCTATCGCCGACTTTCGAACGAACGACGACGCCGTACGAAAACGAGCTCAAATTTTACAGACGGCTTACGCTCCCGTTCCGTTTCAGGACGTGCGGAAAAACAAGCTCGAGATTAGGTGTTTTGAAGTGAGTGGCGAATTTTTCGAGTCGGTCGAGATCGTCCCGTCTCGTTGAGGAGTGGAAAACGTTTTCAATAATTGTTCCTTTTTTTTTTTTTCGCGATCGATAACAGTAATAAACTAATAACTATTTTATTTTAAAAATTACCGCGTTGAAAATATCTTCATCATTTATTATGGCCATCGACTTCCGTTGTAATCGTGTGATCGTATTTCATTTTTATAGTATATTCTTGTGGGAGTTCATATTTTACTACACTAAACGTTTCTCGAAAACAAAAATCTGCGGTAGTTGGATAAAAAAAACATTTGCTTCCTGGAATCCTAAAAATCGCCGCCGTTTGGATTAATAAAAAAATCATTAAAATTTCTTTTTGCCACATTCCGTCTCGTTTTGACGTATCAATAAAGTTTCATGGAAACTGACATAATATCACAAACTACTGACCACGTTGTTTTCGAATAAAAACGATTTCGTTTTATTAAAACTCGAATCACAGCTGAAACGATACCCGGCCGTCTTTATTCAATTCGAACGATACACACGCCCGAAGAATACGCCATTATTGCCGTAATTAATAAACCGCGAAGTAGAAACGAACAGTTTTCCTATGTACGAAGATTTTAAATTCACCATTCGACGCGACACGACTTTACCAATTATATCATTAGGAATAAATTCGAACTCGCCAAGGTCACGGTGGCGTAACGTGACTCTGTGATACGGTTTCGTATCGGTGAAAAGACACATTGTATTCCGTGAGTTGTAATACCGGTGTAATTCGGAACATAACGTTTAATAGAACGGCAATTATTTTTTACCGAATAAACCATGTTTGTCTCCGGCGGTTCCTCGTTACCATTATCCGGTGAGTGCAGTGCAGCAGCAGTAGTAGTAGTAGTAGTTTCTAATGAACATTTTCCGACGACGGCGCACAGCCCAGGGTCAGACATTGCGTCGTTGATTTAGAAAATCACGAAATAATTAAGAAATAATCTCTGACGCGTTCCCATATTTCCCGGTCCTTGAAAAAGCCGTACCGAATCACCTAGAGATGTGAATATCGTGATATAACATGAAATTATATGACATAAACATGGCAAAAAATAACTCATTCGTTGAGGTGATTGGATAATTTTCGCAAGGATAACACTTTTGGTCGTGAGAGTTGAAGTAAATAATGAATAAATATATTTTCGCTTGTTATACGTAGTATTCGATGTCTACCGGAACAGAAAAAAAAGAATAATATATAAATATTAAATGCACAAAAATATTTTTAATTGATTACTTGAATGTAATAATAATAATATTATGGAGGCATACATAATAATAATTTTATTTCACAATCTGATATAAGTATAATCTGTAAATTTAGGGCTAATAGTAAATATTTTTTTGTGGAAGTACTCTCAAAAATCGAGAATCGATGTCTCAATTTTCGGTTTCCGTTTGGAAGTTGGGTAAATAACTATTGTAACCTGAAACAATACAAAACAAAACAAATTGTTCGTCAATACTTTTATAATAATTGTAAAATAGTATGCACACACTTAAATAAAGCGTTAAAAAGCTAATCATAACGATTGTTATCGAAAGCAGTATCAAACGTCATCGCATTGAAAAAACAGCCTCGAGCAACATTTATTCAAATCGATATGTACAATATTTAGATACGATACGGTGGAAAATTGGTATTTCGGTAGAAAATATGATTTGAAGATATTTTTAAGTAGTTTCGTAGTGAAATCGGGAATTTATTGTGTCGGTCGAAATAATAAAGACTATCGACGTGTCGTGGTAAACACCATTTACGATAATTATATGCTGCGAAGCTGCGATAAAAAGAAAGGTTTATTATTCCGACAATTTTCGAATTCGGCAGCTCACCTATCGAATGTTAAACTTTTATATAAATCTACTATGCGTTTGAAGATTTTTAGCAGAAAAAAATAATGGAAAATTCCAAAAAAAACCCTATTTGCTTCTAGTTTCCAGACTCGAATTCAGCGATTATGTTGTACGATAAATCGGGAGATCTCATTCGACTGGAAGAACAAATGTAATTACATAGGTATCCTTTAGGTTTTGGATCTCCGTTAAATCAAACGATTCTCTTTTCCACTCTCGACGTTTCTCGAATGAATTGTTACGTTGGGAAATGAAAAACCTAACGTTCGAGTAAAGTGGGTATCAGTGGGTTCAGTTCAAAAAGGTAGTCCTATTAGCTCAAACCGAAGACCACCTCCTCGTCCAATTCAAATATCATCCACCGTAAACACAAAAAAAAAAAAAAAAAAACGTTACCACAATTACTTACGGGCGAATAAATAGTTAAAAACATACCGAACACACGCGCGAAAAAAAAAAAAAAAAAAGGTAATTAGAGTTTGGTCAAACTAAAGTTAATGTTATCAAACCGGAATAAATTTATCGAACACCGAACCCGAACAGGTCTATTAAAAAAATCGAGCCGACCCGGAGCGAATTAAACATGAGTTTTGAACAATTACAGGGAAATAAATATAGTCGCAGGAATATTTAAGAGCTATAATGAGCCACAATTTCGCAATCTAATTTTTTTTTTCAGTCTAATAATTCACGTTCGGTTTTTGGATTCGAAAAGGTTGTCGTTTTGAATTCGACATAAAAGAGTTCGAATCGACTGGAAATTCATTTTCGTTCTCACGAGAAACCGTCGCGCGTCGGTCGCTCTCTCCGAAATCAACGTGTCGCCTGAATTACGTACTCGGCGCCACTGACAATGGGTACAACGGACGCGAATCGAAAACTAATTTGACGTTTGAACAAATTATAAATAAGAGTACGTGACGTTTACGATTGATTTCTTAAAAGCCGTTGATACGGCACTACGTATTTAACCGTTGAAAATTCACACCTGTTGCGAACGACTTCCCCCACGTGCAGTAGGCAGCAGTCAGCAGGTGTGTTTTCAGCACACGTTTTCGATGCGTATTAAAATAAATTACCGACGCGAGAATCGCATTGTCGGGACCGTATGGCGAAAACGGGCATGCATTATTCAACTTTTACACGTTTGATATATTTACCTGGCGGAAAAATATAAGCTTTGTAATTATCGCTGTCTCCATATCCCGAATACTCGTTCATGTAGTCCACGGGACTTCTTTTCCCCCACGAACCTGTTTACGGACAAAATATAATATTCATGTTATTTATTCGTTTTGAAATGTTTACAAAAAAAAAAAAAAACATCGCGCACATTACGACAAACGGCACGGCGAGTTTATTAATTTACGTCATTTTAGTCACGTGTAGACGCTTTTGATCGTTTGATAATCAATATCATCAAAAGGGCGTTTTACGCGTTCCGATGCCAACGGTCGAATTTGTATTATGTGTAAAGTGAAATCAGTATAATGTTACGGGAATCAATCGTTAAGACTTGGAATGAAAGATTTAAACTTCAGTCTGAGAAACGATAAAACTTTATATTTCTAACAACCTCCGAGGAGTCGATCGAAACTGAAAAATATAAAACGACGAATTGGCCGGCACTTTTGACGTCGGCATAGCTATAAAAAAAAAAAGAAAATCGTAACTAATGGTTTCTAAATGTTATATATTTTTGCATTTTCGATGTGTTGAAAAAAAAAAATAAAATAACATTCCGCGCGGCATAGGCGAGTGACTGAAAAGCATTTGTCATACTTAAACTCGGTAACAAACGCTCCGCGTATTTATCTTACCGACTACGCGCTTAAAGTAAAATTTCATTCCGAGCGGATCTCTCATTTACGTCAACGCTCGAGCGCGTATTTTAGCCGTACAAAAGGTATTTGATTTGATTTTTTTTTAATTCAAGTACATCAAAATAAACGAAAACATATACGATGAACTATTGAATCGCGTGACATGGATGTATCCGACGTAGTGTTCAAAAAAGTAACACTCAAAAAACGACTTTATTCGGCCGTTATTGCTTACAACGCAATATCGACGTTATATGAGTTATACGTTATAATAGGGTGGTTCTAATAGCGTCAAAAGCCAAATCTAAACATCCGCGGTCCTCGAATCGAAATATCCATTACCCGAAATCCTCGCGCGCCGTGTAATAACTTAATCACTTAATGTGTAATCTCACTGACCTATTGCCCATTTACACGAAATATTTTGGCGCCTATAGAGTAGAATAACGTCTGCCTACATACATGTCCTAAACATACTATAATAATTATACTATTATAACACTATATCGTCGTTATGCCGAACACTAACATTAAACTGCGTGTGAAACAACTGAATTACACGAAAAAAGACCGCGTTAATTATTATCTGTAGACAAGGTTGGGCAAATCGATAACGTTATCGTTTAACCCGGTTAAAATAATAGAAACGATTTTTAAAAAAGTGTTTACTTTTAAACTGTTTAGTCGGGTGAATTTTTTTTTACCTAATTTATCTATGTGGTAAAGAAAAACAAAATGTAACTGTTAGAAAATAAATCTCAACTTCAACGGATTTCAATTAAACGATTTAGAAATAAAAACGCGTCGGCCCAGATCTGATTTTCTAAAGTTATGTACATGTTTTATTAGAAATGTATAAGAAACGTTTACCAATATCAATCACTCGTCACCCGTGTCTTACCTTTTTTGTTCACTAAATGGTATCGGAAATAATTTTTTATCGAATAATCGTGGCCAACAACGGCAATAAAAAATTAAAAATTAAAAACGATTTTCAATTTCCCTTTCGTATCAACAAATGATCGCACATTAATTATTTAATTACATTTATTATTTACTATTATTCGGATTTAATTGAAAGAGTAACTCGTTATTTATTGAGTAAATACCATCTTACTTTCAACGTGTTCGAACCCATTTACGGTTCTGTATTGTCTACACGTAACCCTCGAATCTACTGTACAGAGTAATTTATAAACATTTAAAGTTATAAAATTAACATAACATAATATTTAAAATTTAGGTCGTTCTAAAATATCATTGGAAAATCGGAAAAACGTGGTACTCGGTTCGTTTTATAATATTCTTTATCTTGTTTAATAATGCTTAGGAAAACGACACGTTTCAACGTATTATGTTTAAACTCGTTCTTTAGTCGTAAGACTTGACATTTTAATACGAAATCACGCGGCTAAATTGAATTATATTTAAAACAATACATTGAACGGCTGTTTTGTACGCGATCATTTATGTGCGCGTGTCGTTACGAGCACACACGTACGTATATAGAAAAAAACTGATACGAAACAATCGAATATTCGAATGCGCGTAATTTATCGTCCAGTGTCGTTAGACAAATCGTGTAATTAATGGGGGGGGGGGGGGAGTTTTTTGTTGTGTGTATAATATGAGTAACAGGCGGGTATAATTCAGCGCGTTATTCAGGTCCCCGGTAATATATCTAAACTCGTTTCACATGTTTTGATAAACACGTGTTAACAGAATATTACTTAATATTATAACGACTACTACGTATTATATAGCCCGAGGGATTAAAACGCTACGAGGCTTTTGTGCGGATGTGCGCCGCAGTAATCCCGTTAACTTATATCCCTTTAAATAATTCAGTTAACAAATCCTCCTCCCCCTCCCCCACCGGTTGTTATGCATTTAAATTTATGACGATAAATATAATTGTGGCTAATAAGGAATACCGCGATTCGATTTGTACCGTATTGTTACGTACGTTTTGTGAAATTGATAAACCCAATTATACTACGAATAAATAATACTAATCAAGCTAATTGAAATTCGAAAATATAATCAGTCGGTTTATGATAAATAGTCGGATGTTCCAGACATGGCGGTACACGTGTCGCATACGTATTATACGACGATGTTGTTTCGTTGCTCTATTTTTATTTTTTTAAGTACAGACCGATATATCGTTTATATAATTATTATTTATTCGTACGCTTACGTAATGTAAAAGCGCACGGATAAAATGCTTCGAATCGCAAATGCCATCCATACGGTTTCCCGTAGGTAGTAAAAGAACTAACGAGCTTTGAATGACTTTCAAACACATTGTTATTGCCGTCGCGAAGCCGGAATTATAATTATAATTAATTACGTCTCGCGAAGATATTAACTATCGATATCGGTTAACATAAATAAAATGAAATGTTGGGCTTACCGGCTTACCTCTAAAGCTTGTCCAATCAGCGGCTCTCTTACCCCAGGATCCTTGCAAATTGTCCCATGATCGTTTGTCCGGTACGTTCGGATTTTCGTCTTCGTACTTGTCTGAATACTCGTCGTACTGGGACATTTGACCACCAGCGGGCTGTAACGGACAAAGTGTTGTAGAAAACCATTGCGTAGACGATAAAAAAAACGCGTCGACAATAATATTTCGTATGAACACGCGCGTATAAATCGACACGCGGGTACATAAAATAATCGTTTCGCATTATAATAATCAATTAATTATAATTAATAATAATAACCTTACGCTTAAATGTGTGTTTCCGCGTCTGGCGTTACCGACGGTTTTTTTTTACGCTCTGGTTGTGGAGACATTTCAATATTTCAACGATTACCGAGCAGTTATTACCACTTGACGTTGGCGAAACGGCGATCAAGTCGTAAAAATATAAGCGAGTATATTTTTATTAAATCCGAATCGATTCGATCGTTTCAATGAAAACGTTTGAATAGATTTTTCGAATTGAATACGAAAGAAAATAATAATTACACGTAGTAATGTTGAAAACAAAAAATCACGATACTATTTGATTGACGCGTACTGTAAAATATTTACTGTACATTTATGTAAACGCATACCCTGTGCGAATTATTAAATATTTACTCGAGCGATGACGGAAAAACAAAGCCACGACAAAGGATTTTTGTTTAAAAAAGTATAATGCGTATTATTTGACACGCGGGATGCCCCGTCTCGATCAGGACAGATAAGGTTACCGATCACGTCCTTTTTGCGGTGTACGTTTCGAATATATCGAATATATCACTCGAAATGTACGAATTTACTTTAGGTTTCGTTTAGAACGGTCAGTGGTTAATTTTGGTTTTTTAGATTTATTTTTTTTAAACGATGACATTTTAATATCGGCGAATTATCATTTCGATTGTAATTTATTTCCTTTGCGTTGAGAGTCGTTGATAATAATACGAACTAGCCGGTAGATAATACGTTATCGGAATGTAAAAATACGAGCGGAACACGACGTGCGCTCGTGTCGACTGACGGAGCCATACTGAACGATCGATTTGTCACCGACAGCGATATCGACGACGACGTACCTGATCCTTAAATCTCTTGCCCCAGCCCGTAGACTGCATGTCCTTCCAGCCGCGCTTTCCCCATCCTCCGTGTAACTTTTGCCACCCCTGTCGTTTGCCCCACGACGAGTGCAAATTCTGCCAGTCCTGTGCTCGTTTGCCCCACGTGGTCTTCAAGTTTTGCCAACCGCGTTTGCCCCAACCAGCCGACTGCAAATCTCGCCATGCCCGTTTCTCCTCTTGATCTTCGTCGAAAGACCTCATGTAATCGGCGTTGTCCTGTAACGATTTCGATTCATGCGCCTATATTAATTCAAAGTGCGCGTGAAAGTATTACATTTGTTTTTGTTTGCTTTCATCGATTTATAAATTACATAAATTTCTTTAATTTTTAATATTTATCCATAAGTTATTTAAATATTATAAAAATTGTCTTAATTTTAATTAAAACCGTAATATTGAAAATCGTTACATATTAGTATTTTATCGTTAACATTTTGTAACCCGAAAGAATATTAAAAATACTAAATTATGAACTATTTGAGTTTGAGTTAATTTTATATTAAATCACAATCGGTTATAAAATTAGAAAATTACTAATAATTATTATAGTTGATTAAATATGCTGTACTCGGCAGTAACTTATATAAGTCTAAACATTTATACGTACCTAAGAAAATAAATATTATTGCTTTTATACAAGTACTTGGTTTTCGATTGATCTTTGGGCATGATTGTAAGTACAATTTAGGTATGCGAATTTGTAAGTTAGAACTATATCTACGGTACAGAGTAAGTTTTTTTAATTTATGGTCTGTTTTACGAGGGTATTTTTATAATATATGCTGAAAAGTGGTTTCTGTGAATAAATATACATATTAAATTGAATAATTTTCGTTAAATTTGTTTTTATAGTAATGCTGTTTATGCTGTTTCGGTAGAAGAGTACTTTTTATATGTTTTCATGTCTTCATATAAATATGAATTGATACGAAACGTTTCTCACCTGATCAGTTTGACTGGATTTGATTGATGACGCTTGAATGGCCGACTCCGGTATCGAAAAGGCAATTACAGGACATAAAATAACCAATGTGGCCGCTATCCTTCCTAAAACATTCTGCATTCCGTCACTTCGAGTAAATCCTAAAATATACGATAAAATAACATTAACATTATTCGCTATTTATAGATGACATATTATTATGTTGCAGACGTCGTTTAATGGTATAAAAAGTATATGCATCGTCTAATCGTCGCAGTGCTACAAATTATGTTTACGTTTAAATTAAAAATTAATCGAAACATAAAAAAAATTACATCGATTTTTTACATAATATACTCGTACATGTATAATATATATATATATAGCATACAATATTATATTATATAGTAAATATATTTATGAAATGCACTGCACAACAGTATCAGGTTTGTCTAAAGTTATTAGATACGGTATCCACCAATTAATACAATAATTTAGCGCGTCAAATTTATATATTTTATTATACTTAGCTCATTTATTTAGACGGCAGTAAAATAAATTTTAAATTTAATTAAGTTTTGAGTATGTAGAATAGTAATAATAATAATAATAATAATAATTATGAAGTACCTTTCGCACGATAGTTGGTAATTTAAAATAAAGCTATACACGTTCTGCGGACGTTTTTAAATAAACAAGAAAAATCTTCATTTTTTTTTTTTTTTTTTATAGCCCCGACAATTAAGGTTAGATATTCAGGCTTTTTAAAATTATTCCTCTGGACTAGTTGATTGGGGGACCGCGGCGACCGAATTATCATAATCGGCGAATAAAAAAAAAACCATCATTAATATGTTAATCGCGATGTTTATGAGTAATATTATTGTTATCGCTCGAGTCATCTTCTTAAATTGACGTTCGTTTATTTTTATTTTCAAACACGAGTCCACGTTAAACTACGGGTAGGTATATATATATATATATATATATAATTCAATGCGTTTTGTCGTCTCGTGAACGACGACTCCGCGGCGTGTAAATTGCCGTCTAATTCAATCAACAGTTAATTAAAAACCTTGGTTCTTCATAGCGCTACCTATATTGTGTGTTTACGATTGAATTTGGAAACGAACGTTTTTAATTTGAACTGAACGGCCAATTAAAATAGTAAAAAAAACGCGTCGCCCGAATAAAACTTTACGGGTACGGCGGATGAACTGTGAAAGTACGTCGTCGGGTGTTGACCGACGACGTTCACAACGGAAAATATCGCTTCATCGATTGTTAGCCGAAATGATTTATTTTCGTACGGTTATTAATAATTACGAACGTTAGTTCTTTGTTCTTCGCTGTTCGCACGGAGAATAAAATTCACACAATTATTATCTTTCAGCGCTGTATTATATATTATCGGATCATTGGTTCGGTATAGATGGTATAGATATCAATTGTCGTCCATACGTTATTTTGTAGCATATTTACGGCTAAATAAATGGTTTTTAAAAATAGTTTTCTTGAAAATCAATCAGTGACTCTAGAAATTAACAGCCGCCCCCGACCGGTTTTCTAATTCGCCCCGGAATATTGTCATTGTGCATTTTTTTTTATTCTCAGGACTTTTAAACATGCGAAACCGTCGTTGATATGACGTATTAGCATTAATGGATACGTCCGTAAGTATAGATCGAGGGAGGAGGGGCTTAGTTTGAAGGGCTTTGGTTCTCACAACCCTAAAACAATTTGACGTTTGACTAGTTTAATCATTATAATATTACACATATGTACGATATTATCGATTACAAATATTAATACGGTTTAACACTGTACGATAAAGAAATCAAAACTACGTTTACGAACTGAATAGTGACGGTTTGATTTAAACGTTTCACGTAGGTACTCAAACGAAATCAATAGTTTGAGTTCAATAGAAATAGAGAATTATCTAGAAATACAATAAAAATGTCGATCGTCTTGTTCGCTATATTATAGAGGACGCGTTCGATTCAATTGAAAATATATAGAAATATAAATATAGATACAATAATCGAGGTCGATAGGTAACCGTAAGATCTAAGAAGGCGTGTAAAAATAATGTTTCGGGTTGTTCGCGCCCGCCGACAATAGGGGCGCATCCGAAGCGAGTTAATATAATATGTTGTCGCGCGCGAGTACACGTGGCGTGTGTAAAATAAGCCGCGTCTTTTAATCAGAGCGGGGCAAAAACTTTGTGCGCACAAGCTATAACCAAAGTTAGACGCGCGTTGCCGGCGCGTTAATTTCTATTTCTTTGTTTTCGCGCGAGCGCCGTTGTACTCAACGATTTGCGAACGGCACTCACGGTTGAAATACTTTTGGATACCTGGCATAATATTATTCGACGGCGGCGGTAAACAACGTTTTAATAACGCGTTAGAATAATATGTTATTATGCGCGGAGAAGCCGGCTGGCGATGGGGAAAGTGAAATGCATTTTGTAAATAATTAGCGTCGCGCGGTAACCCGTTCTCCGCGATCGCCGTCGGTCTGGCGACGAGCCGACGGACGGCCGAGGGAGGAGAAAAGTAACATCTCGTGCACAATAATAATAATAATAATAATGTAAATTGATAATAATTATCAAATCGCTATTGAGCAACCGGGCGCGCGTGGGTTTAGTCCTGCAAGAGTCGTACCGGGGCGGGGGAAAACGTCGCGCAACACACGTAAATGATGCAAACGAATGCGTTTATATTATCACGTGAAAAAATAAAGTTCACATACCGCTTGAGAACTTTTTCCACGCGCGCTAATACGTAACGCGTGTGTGTGCACACACACTTTACGATTCTTTTGTAATAATTCGTCGCGTTGCGATTTTTCATTCGTTTTTATTCGCCTAATAAATTATAAATACGCTCGGCCGTAGTATAATATATTTACATTTGATTGTGCTCGCGCGACAGGCGTGCGTACCATACGGCCGAATAATACCCGTTACACACGCTTAAACCACATGCAAACTCGTACAACTCGTCGTAAACTACGTGTACGATATTGGCGACGACGTCTAAATAATTGGGACGGCACTGGGTCACTGGATCGTGCGCGACCGAAGCTCGTTTACAGAAAAATTTAGCAGTATTTTCGCAATTGAACGGATCGGTTGTGGTTGTTTTTCAATCGGCGACTTTTTTTTCTGTTGTTGTTAGGCATTATTTAAAAAGATTTTTTTTTTGTCCAACGAATCGATTTTATAATGAATACAAATAACGTACGGGTTACTAATACTCGGAGAGTAATCGAACGCGCGTCTGTGTTACAACGAAATTCTCGAGAACCTTAGAAACGATATAGGGCATACCTACGATTTCCGGTCAAATAGTTTTTATTTTTTTTCTTTGCTCTCAAACAATCCGAAATCTACAGGACGTTGTTGATTTGTTACCAGTGGCACCGAACCGAATTTTCTTTTCGACGCGACGAGATATTATTGTTTTAGACACCCACTTCTAGGGAACGTCAGCTCCGAGTGGAAAGTCACGATCGAGTTTTTTTTTTTTTACGAAAAAAATCGACTCTTCTCGGTAAAATCTAATGTACCTATAACAGTTTTTTTTTTTATAGTATCGTGTGTTATTTTCTATATTTTTTTGTCAATTAAATTATATATTAAGTGACATAATGTCAGCCACATTTTCGTTTTCAAACACTACACGTGAGCATAAAAATGCAGACGACTGGAGTTCGAAGAAATCATAAATCTAAAGTCTCAGGAAAAAATATCAAGACTACGATGTATTTCATTGTTACGTCTGTGATGGGAAAACAGTTTTGAAATTGAAAACATAATGATATTATTACATTTTATTTTTATTTTTTATCTCTCGAGAACTATTTCGACACCGTTTTGAAGCTACATTTGCAATTTTTTAAACACTCGTCGAACTTAGATTTATAACCAAAACGTTGTTTCGAATTTTAAATCGTGAAGTATTATAAAGGTTAAAAGTCACAGTATCAAGTACTTACAAGTACTTGTCGACTACAGCTCTTAGTTCTTATCGGGCTCCTATTTACTATTCACAAAGTGGCAAAGAGTGTATTCAACAAGTCGTACGCGTCTACCGACCGCTGTCCTCGTCCCCCGTCAATTTTTATCGATGTTTTCGCCAAACGATCGTAATACTTTTAATTTCGTGTACACGCACAAATCACAATCGATATTTCCAACATTGTTGTCGCTGTAAAAAAAAAAAACCGAAGTAAAATAAGACTACGTCATCAAAACGAACTGCACGTTTTAAGTACAAAGTTCTCAGACCACCCATATAGAGTTGTGCTGCAGTGGTGGGTTTTGGCGCCACTGGTCGTGTAAGTACACGGTGCACCGTGCCATTAATTATTCATTTGTTTCGCACACTTATAAGGTATTTCCTAAGGGTTACGAATAAAAACCACCGATTCGTTTCACAATCGCAATTATCGTTGTAGTTTTTATTGAGAATTAGGCATAATAATATAACGACTGACCCCGTAGAACAAATTACATAGTAATACTCGCGGATCTCGTTTCGATCGATTCGCATACGCAACACGCGCGCTTTATAAATATTAATCACTTTATAAACTGGGCCAAACACGCTGTCGCTAATTAAATAATTGGAAAAAAAAAAAAATCGCAAAACAAAACTAACGAATAAAATATGTCGAGTTTTTTTATTTGAAATAATCAAATATATATATATACCTAACATAAAACGATATCGTTCGAGTCGTTTTCTTTTCGAGTAAATCATTTTACGTTTTATTTTTATCGACTTGAGAAATGTATACGCCGTCTACGACCGTTTGTGTTTTTATTACTATGTACTATTAATTTTCATTTTTTTCTTTTTTTTTTTATATCGACTTAATTGTATTGTTTAATTTGAATATTATTTACCGCGGCCGGTGCGGCGGTTGTTGCGCAATTATTTTTATTGTAATAAAATATAAGAAGTAGACAGGGACAGGGACGGAAAAATAACGCGCAACAGGCGGTATTCGTCGTTCGCGTCGGTCGTGCCAGGTGGTTAGTGTTTTTGTTAGATAAACTCAATTCGAAAACGTAATATAATAAGGTAGGGTGGGTGTCTATCTAATTATAAACGTATATTTTAATAATATGTAATAGTATTAATGCATATGACGTTTCCAGCACTAACGAACTTCATTATTTTATCTACAAACCCAAAATGTCACGTCGTCTTCCCGGCTGCACAATGTTGCATGTTTTATACAAGAAACGTACATGTGATTTTTATTATATTAGGGTATTTAAATTCACCGAAAATGCATAATATGTTAATTATATATATACGTATATGTGTGTGTATTTTTTTTAAACCAGTTAATACGTTACTTGCATATATAATATATTTGTGAGAATTATGTGTAATAAACATTTATATACCGAACGGTTGTAAATAAACGATAATATGATCAATAATCGAACAACATATTATTATGTGCATATTTTAATAGTTAAAAAATTATATTCTAATACCTATAATGTAAGCGCGTCGATTGAACTGCAGACCGCGCGTGCGCAATAATAATATACCTATTTGAGCGTATTTAAATCTACTTAAAACACAGAAAGATGCAATTTAAACGAATCCGCGTGTACACTTTCGACAAACAATTCTGTAAATCAAAATTTTACACTACGGCGGCGGTTCGCGTCAAAAAAACCCATGAAGTTTAATCAACATAGTTATTGCCGACGAGAATTAATAATAATAATATTACACCGTACCTATTTACGTACCAATATAATTGAAAACCATTAATTCTAGTGTAGTCAGGCAATGCGTTATATAATGTTTTCCAAATCGACCGTCACAATTTAAACGTTTTGTAATTTTACTTGTAATAATTACTATTTAATATTACTGGTAATATTATTTTTTCAAAACGGCCACGTTATAATGGATCGATCATGATTATCGACGAGAACGATTACAGACGAGTGTGTATATTCAACACTTTGATGTGAAAGAGCGACCCGAGGTCGCGACGAGAAAGGACCTCTGCTCTGCCCGATTAATTTCCGCGGAACGGCGCGCGTTCTTTTTGCACGGCTGTTATTCGGTTTAGTTGTTGTTTACACAGTAATTTTCAATCGAAACGTCTTGATTTCCGTATCGTTTATAAAAAAAAACAAAAAACAAACCGACGATATCGGTGTATCATATCGCGATATTTATCCGAGTCAAAATAGTTGTTGTTCGTTACGACCTATGGGATTCAAACACCCACGTTTGTTTTTGACAAAAATTAAACGCCATCGGGCTGACAGACACGATAGTGTTCGCTTCGTAAAAGTTTCGGCGGGAATATCTACAACACGACGACGAACGAGTAGCCGGTAGGTGTTCATTACAATCGGGTAATTAACTAGGCCAGCGATAGAGTTGTTTTGCAATACATTTGGAGAACGTTCGAGAAAGAAGCAAAAGTTCGAGAAATACGTGAAAAACCACTTTAATCGTCGAGCGAGACACTAACGACGACGGTAGTTCGTGTGAAGTTCCGATCGCTTGCTTCCAAGTCTCAAAGTGATGCATGGACCCTTTGGCTATACAAAAGAAGTTATAGATTTAAAAAAAGAATAAGAAAAAGATAACGTTCGGTTTTACGATTCATAACGCCACGCTGGCGCGTCCGAGTATTTCCCGACGTATTCTCGACATTCAATAGATTGTGGATGAAAAATAAAATGAATTATTATTATATTTCGTTGTTATGAATTGATATGTCCGGAACGTTTAATCGAGGTCTTGGCGAGGGGAGTTCAACCGCGTCGGGAAAAAATATTATTGAACAACGTGTTTATAAAATGTGAATTGAAAACAAAAAAAAAACTACCGCGTATAATTGCTTCATTGTTTAGGCGGGCACGAGATTAATCTTTGGACGATTTGTGCGGAAAATAAATAAAAAAATAACGCCGCGAATACTCTCTACATTAACAACGATCGAACGGTATAAGTATATTTATTGGATATGCCATTTATCGAACGCGTTTTTTCCGAAAAACAAAACAATAACAAAATAGGCACGTCGAACACGAGTTTAAAATAGTTGATTATTAATCGCACGCGATCAATCACACGCCGCAAACTCTCTCATAAACTTAAGTGGTACGTGAAATATAATACTTTACGCGGATCGTCCGTATGTTTTTCGACAAATGATTTTATAACAATTCAGACGTGGTTTAATGAATAAAAAAAAAGTGTCAATTATATCGTGTCTAATGATATCGAATTGTACCGATTCATATAAATTTATTATAGTTTTTTTTTATTTTTATTTTTTATCGTACGACTGATTTGGACAAATGTTTGTAGTTTTCGATTTAAAAATGAACGCATACGATTTAAACGAAAATGTTGTCATATCCTCCAATTAGGCTTTAAATAGAATTGTTTCGAAACTTTTCCATTGTTTTCTCTATAGCAATTCAGACGCCTGTCTGTTATAATTGTAATTATAACATTACACATAATTACAACAAAAACAACTCGAGAGACCCGTAATCCTTTTAATTTTCAATTTTGAGGTTAAGCGGAATTAACGAAAAAAAAAAATAATAAAATAAAAAAACTTTCCGCAATAAATTCAATTATTAATTTCGAGTCGTGTTATTTTTTCAAAAAAGTTTCTATCTGGTAAAATAACAGGAGGTATAATGTTTACAGCGTTTACCCTTTTTGTGTTATCGTCCCGTCAGGTTAAAGCGAACGGACATTTTTATATAAACCGCGCGATAAATAATTATCATAATAATAATAAATTAATGTTAATCGGTTTACGGTTCGTAACAAATTGTCTTGCATCCGTTATATCGTCGTGATTCAAATCATCTCCGAAAGTCATTTACATAAATCCAATAATGACAATGTAATATGGTTAGTTTATTGAAAATTGTATTTATTTGTAATTTATTTAGCGGCGGATTGGTATCGTCGTTTGGGGGGGCCTTTGAACTTTGCGCGCATTCGGTCGACGTGAAATTCGAATCTCTAAGACATAAACATTTTCAATTAGTCGTATTTGTATAGCCGCGTGCTGAACACAATGTACACATTAGCGTTTTACCGTTTCGATCGCAAAAACCATACGTTAACGAGTAATAAATATTAATCGACAACGTCGGATAAGAATTGTTCCGTATTTACTCGAAACTCGCCAGTCGTTTTTTTTCCCCCGATGTTTGCGCAGACGTTATAAGCATTTAAACACACAAAATAGCATTTTAAACTCACTGATTAAATTTGCACGAACTTTCATACTCGTATATGCTTTTTTGGCATTTGTCCAGTCGCTGATATTTGATATTTCGTGCAATTGCTAAAATCTGTGTTTTCACTCCACCTACTCGAGTAAATATATATATTGTTTTCAATCAAGAAAATAAGTAAATAAGCGATCTACCGGACAGAATAAATACACAATAGTTTTGTCATGTTTGGGCGTAACGATAGTGGCTTTGAAGCAAAAAACTGCGAGACAAGTCAATTAAATCCAAGTCTAAATAAATTGACGAGTAGATTTTGAATCGACATAATTAACAACGTGTTAGTACTACGTTTTCGATCGTTTCGATTAAGTCGATTTTGAATTTCCATTGCCGCGTTTTCTTTTTATGTGTAGTGTAATCACAATTATTATAACACCAAAAGTCTGTACGCGATCGTTTGATAACACTTAAAATGTTTTAATTATTTTAAACAAACTTAAAATCGGATCTACGAAATCGTTCTAAAACAAAGTATTATACCTACATACGTATGTATTATAACGGGGCATTTAAAAACCAATTGAAATCGAGTTCATAAATTTTATTTGTAAATTTAATCGCTGCTCTAGAGAGGAGAGTTTCTATCGGTTTCGACTAAACGTATTAAAACGATAAAAATAAATAAACGCCGGTAATTTATGTTAAACGAGTCGAAAATATCATTGATCAGCCCCCGCCGACCTCGGCGGTTTGTAAATTACCGACATTTCAAAACTTTGCAATTGGAAAACAAACATCATTTATTAGAAACCAATACCGTCGATAATAGTATAATCGATGGCCAATACGTATCGCGTTAGACGACGACGCATATCGAAACGAATTCGGACGGTTTCTCAATGATATCATACACTAGAAAAACAGTATAATATAGTCGATAAACGCGCTTTGGAACGAAAATCATAATATTATTCTCGTACGTCTTTGACCGAAATAAAATTGTATTTTTAATTTTTTTTTTTTTCACGAGTCGCGTGAGAAGAACAATGGGCGAGAAAAATAGCTTTTCTTAGTGATTACTACTCGGAAATCGAATGTATATTTATAAATAAGTAGAGTACTCGTAAATCGCATGCAGAATGACGCGTGCCATTTTCGGAACCTTATTAGAATATCGCCGGACCAAAACTGGTCGGCGTTTTAATAGCGTTATTAAGTGGTTTTGTTTTTAAGACTCTTTCCATATTGTACTTTTGAAAGATTAAATTTTCATTATGAAAAAAAAAAAAAAAATTAATAATAAATGACCTTTTTAATGGTCCGCCGTCGGCGACGAGCGATTTCGAACGTCTCCAGTAAACGTGGCGCGTCTTTGTTTTGTAAATCGAGGAGGGGAACGAGAAAAAAATAAAACCATCACATCACCGTTATTTCGCCGAGTGATAAAACTATATAATTTACGTAATGTGTCGTCGTTCCGCACGTCGCGAGAGAGCGCAAAAGCTCGTAGTAGTTTTTCGACGACGTTCGTTCGTCGCCGGTTTAATCGTACGAGAGTCGGGGGAAGAAGAGAAAAAAGAGGTCTACATTTCCATGTCCCGCGCGCGAAATATCAACGCTCGTTAATAAAGTCGACGCATTAAAACCCACGATGACTCCGGTGTATACTCGAGTCGTTCTTTTATTTTTCCGCTTGGAAAAATCCGTCCGCGCACATCCCGTCGCGTACGGCCGCGTCGTATTGTTTATTTATTTATTTACACTTTTTTTCCTCTTCTTCCTTCCGCCCCCGCTATTTTCAATGGCGTCTATACGCGGTCGTTTGATACGAACCGAGCGAGTTCATCGGACGAATTATTAATTGTCATCGCGAACGATTAGCAGGTACAATATATATAGTTTACCCATTTCCTTCTCCGGCAGACGGAAATATTCCGACCGTGGCCGCCCGCAGTAAGCGGGGACGACGACGTCGACGATATTTGACGAACGTTTTTTCTTCTTCTTCTTCTTCTCTCCGGTTCTCATTAAATAGTTTTTCTTCTTCGTGTTTGCGCGCCGGAGTCGTTGAAAAAATTCTTTTCCGCCAGTCGAACCGATAACTTTTGGTTTGCAGTGATGGTTGTTTTTCGATTTGGTAATTTCGACGTCTTTTTAGCGAGCCAAACGGAGCTATAGTCGATCGATTCGTTTCGTTTTAAATATCGTGTGTTCATTCGTTCCCATAAAGCAGAAATCGATCGGCGGACAATTTCACCGAGTCATCGACGGCAGTCGACTAAAATGATGGTCGATATTATCGACAACAGTCTCGTCGTCGGTCGATTTTTTTCTCGATGAATTGTCTTTTCGTCTACGCGCACACGCGCACGGCTGTTATTAAAAAGCTGCCAATTTGTAGTTTGATCAAAAGACATTTTCTAGTAATTTTTGACGCGCGATGGTGACCAATCAATTCCTTTGATTACTCTCACAAAGATACCTCCTTTGGTACGTTTTTTTTTTTTTTTTCACCTCGTTTTTTTCTCTTCCGTTTAAACTCGTCGTTGTGCAAAATAATATGTACACTGTACGCTGATTGGTTAGTTTCTTTACTTAATTTTACTCGGATGATTTTAATTGTACACTTTGTTTTTCGCTTCGATAAGATTATTTAATTGGCTTCGTTTTTCCACCTTTTTCTTAAATAATTATTTTTCAAACCTAACGAATCGATGGATGTTTTGTACGTGCGTTTAAAAAAAATAAATACACCGGTAAATAACTCGATTTCATAACAACTTTTCTCCGACGTACATTTTAAAGTAAGTAGAGTCAACGAAAACACAAAAATCATCGACATGTGTTTGAATGATTTATTTTCACGCGCATTATAATTAAAGTAATACTACTTAGGCGCACGTTTGAAATAATAAAACGAAAAATCTACCAGAAAAACGTGTCGCGAGTAAAATGATAAATGAAATGAAAAAAATCGGTCAATAAGTTGTGGACAGTATGATAATAGTGTCGAATCAAAAGCATCGGATGATGCATATGAAAATCCGTCGAAATCGATCTCGTACTCGGGGGGGGTCTATTATACTATGTAGTTCTTTTTGTAAGAATACCGCCGGCGTATAAATGTAACAAAAAAAAAAAAAAACCATATTATTATAACGCGTCTAACTTCGTATTGTGATCGATAGCGGTTTCGCGTCGACAAGAATGTGAAATATATAGTATTCCTTCGTAAAATTTGGTCGTTTCTATTTTAATAAATAGATAAATAATAATCTAATAAGTTATGATAATTACCTACACGTAGTTACGAAAAACGTTCACCGTGTTATTGTAGCGAAGTAACGTTAGATGTTGAATTGATTTAAATCGATGCTAACATTTTCAAATAAACAAATCTCTTTCGAGATTTAAAAATAAATTATCGTTACGGTATAAAATCAATAGTTAATTCTGTTTTTTTCATTAAAAATATTAACTAGGTACGTTTAGACTAATAAGTTATTGGACCTAACCTTTTATTTTTCGATTAAACACAATCTGCACGTTCGCAGAAAAATAAAAAAAAAAATATACGATTTATGAATATTTTAAAACGAAATCAGGCTCACGTTGAATAATTGATTTGATAATATGCAACAGGATACCTAATATAATATTTAATCTGATCGAATAAAAAATGTTCTTTGTTTGAACAGTTTTGTATGAACAACATTGGCTACGTATTGACCGAAAAGGTGATAGCCTAATAATTAAAATATATAATTTAGGAATCGTCAAGCGTGGCAAAATAGTATAGAGTGATCAGATTACGTTTTGGCACACTCTGTTTATGGAATTTCACTCTTTCGTTGCAAAAACTAATGCAAACTATTTTTTTATTTTTTTTTTTTTTACGGAGTTTTATCGCATTTGGCGTTTTAAACTTTTAAAACATACAATTTCACTCTGTCGCGGGAACGAATAATTCGATCGATTACATTCTGACTTTTACACGATATTTATTTGGTTTATTATTTTTATTGATATATATATATACGAGTATTTTGTAGAAAAATAAATAATAATTTAAAAAACATCGATTTTTTTTTTTAATAATTCTTTTTACACGGAAACAACGCGAACATCTCTATACGTTTTGGTTTATTTACTTATTGAAAAAATAAAATTCCTTTGAAACGCGAATGCTTATAGAATTGTTTTTCTTCGATTAGGTATATTATATTTTATCACGGGGTATTATAGACGCAAGTCAGATTGTATAACTCCGCACGTTCAAGCGTCAAACGCTCATAAATAATTTATTATTAAAGGATAGGTGCGTTTTTGTAATCGATTTCAGTGTATGTGTCGACACACGTTCGAAAAATATTTGTTTGCTCCGGACCACGAACCTACTATAATAGGTCGTCGTCCAATATACGAATATGGATTATTTTTTTTCTAATATCGTTGTCGTAAAACTGCGGAGGAATAAAAAATAAATAAAAGTTCAAACGAGACGTTCTTTTCGCTGTCAAACTCGGAAGAAAATCGGACCGGAGAAACGGAATCTCGCGCGGGATCGTCTTGTACACCTTCACGGTTATACACACACGAGGCGTCAACAAATCATCAGCGCGCGCGCGCCGCGTTTATTCCGGTCGAAGAAAATTCGTCCGGTATACGTCCTGAGAGAAAATCACACGTCGTCGTCTCGCGCGGCCAAAGACGACGACGAGATGATCCCGCGGGACCGGGGCATCCGATCCTATAATGGTAACTGAATAATATAATAAGGCCAAATATAATTGTATTCCCTAACGGTGGCGGACTGTCATTCAACAATACTTGCCGGTGTCCCCGGGTTGTTTCACACCACACGCCTATTATCCGCGGGCGCGCGCGCGCGCGCAGAACGCGCGGTTTTCGTTTCTTTCGGTCACGGTCCGGGTATTTATTTTCGCATTTCCCCCGCCGAGATCCTTACATATTATTAAAATGAACGTGTGTGTTTGTCGACGCGCCGGAACCATCAACACCTGGGTTCCTCTATTTGCACTGCAGTCGGTCCGGATTACCCGTCTGCGCGTAAGATCCCGAAAAACACGTCGGTCGACAAGCGTTCGAGCGCGTATAATTGTGTATAAATTACATACTACGATTATGTCACATAATCTGCAATACGTATCCTCCGATAAGCTTACGATTCGTTTTTTTTTTATTTTCCAAATTCGCGTACGTTTTCGGAGAAAATTAAATCGAAAAACATAATACGTGTCGCGGCGTATCGATTAAAATAACTCTTTGCGTCGAAAAGTTCATCGACTCGCGTTTGAAAACGCCGTGTAATAATCAAAAGACGTTTGCGGCTTGATCCGAGAACGAGACGTACCGCGATTTTGTTCGCGTTCTAGTCGAATCTAAGATCCCGTTCTAAAAACTTGAAATTCCAATCGGTCACGTTTTTCAAAAATTTTGCACGCCAATAAAATACGATTTTATTTCAATTTTTTCAAAATTATTTACACACAAACGTACAAACGCTTTTTAGAGTTCCGAGATTTGAACAGTCTCGCGCAGACGATCGCGCTCGTTCACGACTTGTTATATATTTCCGTGATTTCATCAATAACGAACACAACTTCGTGAATTTGATGTTTCCCTTTGCGAATGAATGTGTTACGACGAGCTGTTGTAATATTTCGCGTTCGAATACGATAATGTCGTTCGCTTTCATAGTTTCAGTGCGTTCATCATATTATGACGATTAACAATGCGCTGACAAGACATTTCCGCTTAAATAAAAAGCTCGGGGAACAACGTTGTTAATTTCATGTTTGTTACACGTTTGCACGTGATAAGTTTGCATTGTTATTACGGGACGATATTCGTAGACGGTTTTCGATTACCGTGTTTATCGCGATTGTGGATTACGTAAAAAAAAAGAAAAAGAAAAAGTCTTCTGTCTCGCGCGTCGTACCCCGATCGACGACGAGATCGATAACAATCGATCGTTCGATATCCGCGCGGATTTAATAGGTAGTGTATATACCGTGAGCTATACATAGTTTCGACGCAGTCTGATAATAATAGGAAGATGACGAGGGGGGCGAACTGCAGACCATAAACCCGATTTGTATTTGTATTCAAATTGTATTGTGACACAACGATTTAATTAAATTCGCATTGGATATAACATGACGAGTGGTGAAGAAATGAAAAAAAAACCAGTCTACCCGGCGCACGTTATTATTAAAAACGTATTGCGGCCTCGGGGCTAACGAGCGAAAACGATTATCAAACGCATAGCGAACGAATAAATACGTCATGTATTATTATTATGATATACTCGTTCCGTTCACGTTCTTAAACGTCGATTGTTTTATACAATAATACTCACTTACGTGTACCGACGACGTCGCGTAATACAATGTAACGACATTAGCATAAAACAGTCCTCGTCGGGTCGGTTAGCTACACGATTCGCGTGATTCGGATCACGTATATTATATAGTTTTGCAGTTTTTTCTTTCCATCGCGTCTTGGAAATTTACGAGTTTATTATTTTTTTTTTTTCACAACTCGAGACGGTTAACCGGGCTGGCCTACACCACATACGCAATACTATTTGACGACCGAGTCGTCGGGACGGATTACAAATCGCTTTCGCTTTTGTCATCCCGTGCGACCGCCGACCGGGGGACCAATAACGCCGAATACTACGTTGCATTCGATAACGCGCGCATTCCACTGCAACGCATTTCACTTTGCAAACGTTTCGGTAAGTATTTTTTACACCTACATTCCGCGTTTGGCATTCAATGTGAACATGTTCTCTGTTTTTTTTTCTCTCTAATGTTCTCGAACGTCGGTGACGTTAGCATAAAGCTTTATCCGTCGAAAATTCAAGATCAATACAAATCATTCGTTAGGAATGTATATTATGTATAACGCGTGTGACGAGTGCCTATGATAGCATTATTTCGAAACACTGTAAAACAAAGTATTCCGAGTAATAAAAAACACGCCGATCCGGCGTAGGAAATGAAAGCAGTAAACGTTGCAAATTTTTTTAAAAATAAAGAATCGTGTACTCGTGTTATAGAGGTATATGAAAGACACTCTTGGTAAATACGTTTTTAAACTATAATATCAAAACATTCGAAACGTAAATGTTTTCGTATTTTATTATTCAGAATGGAAGATTGTATATTAAAAACGGAAATTAGAATTGTTAATGTTGTGAGCTTAATGTTTGGAAATATGAAAAAGAAAACATGCGAATAGTAGGATGGTAAAACAATGTACCTAAATGAGTATATCATTTAGAAAGAAAAACAAAAAAAAAAAAAAAAGAGGACGTTTTACGTACACGCGTGCGCCGCCGCCGCTATGGCTGGGTGGCGTTTTTTTTTTTTAAAGTGCATTATGACTGGTAAACAATACTAGTTTTTAAACTTAAAAAGCTGGCCGAGATACTGAAGCCGAGCATTTAAATAGTCCTTCGTCATTTCACTCAAAGAACAAGGATATTAAAATATGGACATTATAATGGGTCCATTGTTTTATTCCTAGCATCGTCAATTGATAACAGTGATAAATTATTATGTCGAAAATTTGGTCGTACGACCTTGATATTAAATGCTTTAAGGACAATCGAGACATCGAGATATCTATAGACGTACGATTAAAACGTATCTATATTGAAAATCTAAGTCTGGCACACACGAAAACAAATCGAATTCAAAAATATTTCAGTCCGTACGGGGGCTATCAGATTTCTTATGGAAATACTTATTTGATGAAAATGTGCGAATATAATATTCAAATTGGAAACACCTATAGAATACATTTTTGAATTGTTAAGCGCATAACAACTGTCTCGACAAACCCGTAAAAAAAACAACAAAACGGGACGACGTTTAGTAAATCCGGAAATTTTATCGGTCTTATAAATCGTTGAGAAATTTGAAAAAAAAACATAACTCGTTTGAAGCGAAACAACTAATTTTCCCGCCGATAAATATACGTATAGATCGATATGAAACGATTAAAGTTCTCATATTACCCATGGCGATGGGTCTATAGGAAACTGGCTCGAGACGAAAGAAAGTACATTTATTATAAAATATCAACAAATCATCGGGTATTGCGCAAAATCTACATCTGATGATTTACGTTTATTTACGAGACCATATCGTATGGTTTATTATAACGAATCTATCGACGTTTTCAAAACGTATAAATCGCACGGTATTTTCAAAAGACTTTCTCGGGAAATATTGCTGCGAGTTTCGCAATCGTTACGAATCGTCGACGTTCGTATCGAAATTTCCACCGCGGCTCCACGAACAAAAACATCGAAAACGTTCTGTTTTCAAAAAAAAAAACCACACGCGTACAAAAAGTATCGAGATAGACGCGCGCGCGTACACGACGTTCGATTACTTTTTCTTTTCCACGTAATATAATTAGTACGCAATAATAATAATAATAAAAAAAAAGTAATCGATCGGTCAATGCGTTTCATACTATACAGACGAACACAACCGATTTGAATTAGCAACAATTATTATATAATAAAGTGATGTACTTATATATTATATGCCACAGCCCGTTTTAAAATGGAATGCCAAGCAGCATGTACGTGTGTGTGTGTATTCTTATTTCTTATGTAGTTTTGTAACACGCACATACCCGTCAGCGAAAACCGTATAATGTATGTAAATGTAAACTTTCGCCAACAGTTTATAACACTTACGCGTTACACGTGTACGTATTGCTCATTACGTATTATTTATTATTATATAGGTGCGTGCGATAAAAGTGGTGCACATTTTAATATGTCATTATGCATATAGTAGCCCCGGTATAGTAACGTAGATAAATTTCAAATACCTTGCCCACTATATGACAAGATAACTCGTACGCGCGGCTAGAATTTTACCATCGTTGATTTCTGTTTTGGAAAATATCAATCGACAGAGCAATATATTGAATAACGCGAGACGAACGGACGGCGAACGATGAAAAAAAACGACATAATATACGACAACATAGACCAGCGGTTCTCAAACTTTTTTGTTCGCGGAGCCCTTATATGTCCAAAAATCAGAAATGTCTATTTGAGACAACAATAATTCATAAAAAACGATGTCAATTGTAAATGATTGTTGCTTTTTATTTAAAAAATTAACTAAATTATCGTACAATATGTCAAATGATCGAAAAACCCGACTTTTATCTGATCTCATTTTGACTATGACACAAAATAATATATGTGTATTTATAAATAGTTTAAACGTTTAAAATAATACGTATTGGTACTGTCCGAATACAATTGAATATAATTAATATAAAAATTAAAAATGTAACTAAGAAATATGATAATAATTTAATAATTTGAATCGAATTAATACAAATATGCCCAGGGAGCCACGGAGCCCCTAGACTACTCTTGCACAGTTTGAGAACCGCTGACATAGACGATTGATCCGAATGGCCGAAAACGAACGCAACGATAAATAATTGTTATGATTTCCTTATGCGCCCGCGTGGACGGCAAAGCAGATTTTGCGATTTTAAAATTATCCCGACCCGCGACGACGCGCCTCCTATACCGTTCGAACTCGAAAACAAACAACGCGAACAACAATAGAGAGTGTGAGTGACACAATATTTTACCATTAATGTGGAATAAAAACGCATAAGCCCATAAGTGCATGTAGATTGTTTGTTTTTAAGCGCGCCCGTCGTGCCGGAGACGGGGGGAGGGGCGAGGGTAAGAGACGACAGCGACGTTTTAAGTGCGTATCATAATATTATACAGTGATTTCGCGACTACGCGAAAACATTTAAACGTGTCGTCGTACGTATTTTTACTCCGGTTTTCGGTACGCGCGTACGTATTACAAGAAGAGCGCCGACAGGTGTGGAATGGGTAGAACGCGGAGAAAAATCCATTCGAAAAGTCCTCCAGGGAACGGATATCCCCCGTACGTTCCATTTCCATCGGATAATATAATAATAATATTATCATGATGGCGTTTTATATTGTGTTTCGCGGTGACGTGCTGAAACTCAATTAAAACTGTGACGGCGACGGTCCGACGGGCGCGGGGTCGAAACCGCGACGACGACGACGACACACACACACATCTCGTGCGGGAACCCGGAGAAAGATTGATATTTCGCGAAAACATCGCGCCGGACACTACAGGCTGTAGTCTACAGTCGGGCGTTGTTCTGGGGGTTCGATAAAATACGGTCGCGAGCCCACATACACACGTTTGGGATATGTCGAAAATCACGACGATTTCGAAGCGGCGACAAAACGATACCCGCACGCGGGAGCGGACCGAGACAGTTAAGCCCTACTACTAGGCGGTCCTGAAATTCAAAAGGCCACGCGCTTTTACGCCTAGGGAAACCTATCGCCAGTTCAATGCGACTAATATTATTATTATTGCTATTTATATTCGTATAAAACGATCGGCAGATTTAAAACATAAACCGTAAGGAGAAATGCTCATTTTATTCCTAATAATGTGTTTATTTACTATACAAGTCTGATAAAGGACGCGTTTATTTATTTTATTTTTCTAATCTCGATATTATAACTCGACGAGCTCGTATAGTTTTCAACATTTTCAATTATGATTGTAATTCTGTCGTAATCAATAAACGATCTATTTCATCTGCGCGAGAAGTTAACATTTTTGAAAACAGAATATGATTTTCGAATATATGTACACAAAGTACTTCATTCCGGTGATATAGAAATCGTTATTGGACCCGACTAGAATGCGACCCTACAGTTGTACGTATCATCCCCTAAATCGCCTGAAACGATACTCGCGGTGCCAAATCCACAAACTCAATACCTGTTGAACCTCTCTCGCGAGAGTTGGAGAAACAGAGAATAAGTGTGCTCGTGCGGTATTAATACATTTCGAATATGGCATATAATATTATAATGACTATGACCTTTTTCGGTCGTGAAATACAGGTACATCGGCCACGCGGTCCCATCCGTTACAACGAAAACAATATTGTTATTGTAAATAATAGATACTCGGAGGAGAAAAAAGTAACGTAATGCGATTATAAATTACTTTCCATGGACGAATTTCACGAGAATAAATGTTTTGTTTTCATTTAACATTAAATATTTATTACAACGTTATTGTTTGAGTTTATACGAAAGTTGTTTTCGCGACGATTCAAAGAGGATTGACTTTTTCTAAAAATTAGAAATAAACACGAATGTGCCCTCATAGAGTATGTTTGAGAAATACGCATTCGAATGAAAAACACAGTTGTCGTTAAAAATAGAAATGTTTTGTATTGTTTTAAGTTATCTGATTATTACTAACGGTAAGGATTTCAAAGAAAAGTGAACTTAAATATAATATCTGACGATTTGGTAACTATTCGAATATAAAACTTATTCCGAAATGCTAAAACTAAAGTACATACCGAATATAATGACGTGCATATTATTCTTCCCTCGACACTTATTTCAGAATTTTTAAACTTGAAACACTGATGGATTTCGATTAATTATTTTGTGCGACTATCTCCCGATTTCAAGGGCCTACAATATATAAATTATAAAATTGTTAAACGAATACACAATGTTTTTAGAAATTAAATTTACAGTAATAACCGAAACAACCAATAAATATACGTAATAATATATGAAAGCTGTGAATAGTATCTCGATTTTAAAATATTTCGATTTTTTTAATAAAATAAAATTGTTTATGGTAATCAATAATATAAATTAAACGTCCTATAATATTCACCGCAGTACGATAATTTGATAATGTAAAATTGATTTCGTTAAATTATCGTTTCGCGGTAATTATTATATTATCATTGACGTGATTTTCGATCGTTTGATTCTAATATTTTTTGAAAACCTACGATATACGTTTTCGTCAAAAATTATTATTCCTCCAGAGTAAGTACGACGACGATGCGTGCAGATCATCCTTTATATTTGATTAAATAAGCATACACGTAGTACGTATTTATTTGTCAAAACCAATAGATAAATAAATCCCTCGTTTTATTCGGAATCTTAAACTATTTATTTATATATATATACGAGTATATAATATATAATTATATTTGAATACGCTCCGGTGCATATTATATACATTTTCCGAAAATGAATTTAAACAAGTTACGAGTGTGTGCCCTAGTAAAATCCTAATTTATTATAAATAAAAATAAAAGAAAACCAATCATCAAAATAAATACTCTACGATTAGTTTTCGGAATAGGTATATTCCGACGACTCGTCGGTGTATTTTCCATAGTTTTATTTTTATTTTTTTTTTTTTTAATAAGATAATATTGCATGTTTCGATTCGAATCGATACGATGTCAAATAAAATTATCCATCTCTGTCGGCCGTATTTCATACATTTTTAACACAAATTGATAAAAAAAAAAAAAAAAGAAGAAAAAATTGATAAAATCCGTAATAATATTATATAATATGTCGAATTGTATAGAAATAATAATTCAAATTCTAAATACCAAATGTTAATTAATATTTATTTTATATACCGTTGATTAAAAATGCGATTATTTTTTTTATTTTTTTTCAATTAGATACTTTAATGCATTTTTTTTTTTTTGCAACACTAATAAAATTCAGAAATTACTATTTCAACAATAACGCATAAACCATAATTAGTTAAAGGACAGCTTTATGATGATGATCTGCACGGAGACTCATATTATTACGGTATATTATGGTAGTATAAATTTTCGAATTCACAATATGAGTGAACGGGTAGTAAAATAATTAAATCTCGTTTCTTCATTCATTATTTGTAATTTCGATACTCAAAGAGGAACTCGTCTGGATGTTTTAGCCAAAATATATTATCACAAACGATAAACACCACGTCGAGTGTAAACGAAATAAAAATAATAAAACACAATATATTTGATATTTAGGACCGAAACTATTTTTCTCACAGGGAAGACATTAAATATCGTCAAAACGAGTTGGAAACCATCACGTGACTACGACCGAAACGTTTCTGATAATATGCGAATTTCAATTATCGTTGAGCATGCTTAAAAAAATATACGAATTTATACTCCGGCCGAGCAAAAGACGAGAGACGCCAAGCAAAAGAGACGTTGGCGAAAATTAAAATGATTTTTTTTTTTAGTATTATTATTATTATACTTTTGTTCGGGGTTTTTTTTTCGGTCGAATGGAAAGAGCCTCATTAGTGAAACCGCAGCGAAAGAGTAGTGGAAAAAAATAAAAAAAAAAATATAAATACACTGTTGCGTAATTATTAATAAAAACTAGCCTATGGAAATTATCCGCTCGTAGGTAATTATTTTCATCGCTTAAAAATCGTTTATGTTTTCGTTTTTACGGATCGTTCGAAATGACGCGACGAAAATTATTATACGTCAGACGAAATATACCGCCGGACCCAGTGGCGTAGTTACGGCGGGGGTGTAAGGGGTTTCCACCCCCAGATATTTTTTATTTTTTTTTATGTATATTTTTAATTATTATGTACCTACATATTATAGTAAAATGATATTTTCATTATAAATATAAAATATACATAACAATATATTATATACAAATTAAAATTAATAAAATAACCGGTGAGATTACGAATTGACTCTTAAACACTCCCCCCCAGGAAAAAATTCTATCTACGGCACTGCGAGGACCTATTTTGGTAATCTAAATGAAAAGTGAACGCACAATAAACGACCGAATAATATTTCTGACGTCGTCGTATCCGTTCGTCGGACGGATCACTACGTCGTCGTCGTCGTCGTCGTTGCGAAAACATTCGAGGTTTTCAAAAACGATTAGATCGATAACAACGTGTGTGTACTTTCGCGACGACCCGTTATTATTATCGACCGTTAAAAGCATCGAAAGCCAAAAGATTACATTCCGTACGTCAGATTTCGACCGAATTACTACGTCGTCGGTCTTTATCGCCGTACATTTATTTAAATGTTATTTTTGCGACCGCTCGATTTCACCGACAAATAACTGACGCCGAGCGCAATCCCGGTCGTCCATTTGGCGGCGGCCCGAGAAAACACGACGCTTTGCGATTTCCTCGAGGAATTTTTCACCGATCGCGCGTCGTCGTGTTTTCTTTTAGTCGGACTACGCGAATTCCGAGAATCGCACGCAACAAACGACGACGTCGGCCGTATATGGACGCGGAGAGGCGGTACGGAAACGCGAGCGCGCGCGCCGATTCGTTTGTGTTCACATTGCATAACAATACTTTTTCGTAATGATCGAAAACGCGGTCCATTCGTATTTAAAACGTAGACTTTGTGATACTGCTAAACAGCGGGGAACAGTGAGAACAGCGGTTCCCAACCTTTTATGAGCGCGATCCTGAAATTTTAAATTTAACTTTTGGCGACCCCAAAAGAAAATCATAATTACAAGCAACGTGTGTTTTATTTATTTTAAAAAAAAAATACAAATAAAAAACTAATTAAAATACGCGACTTGGGAATTTTTTTTCCAAAATTAAAATATAAATATAAAATGTAAATTGTCAGAAATGCTTTCGCGACCCGAGGTTGGGAACCGCTGTACTCTAGCTTGTGAAAATAATGAAACAGGAAAACGAGTCCGAGCAGCGATACGAACGGCGTATATCAGAGCGATTCTCTCGCATTTGAGAAAAATTGTTGTTATTTTCAAGTCATAGACGACGCGAAAAGAGAATAATCATCGGGGGGCTCGAAATAATCGTTACGTCCCGTTTTATCGTTAGGTGTTCGTTTCGACTCGTGTGAAGTATCAATGGTAAATATTTTTCGCAACAAAGATTTACGCCTTGCGGACCAAATAAGGGTAGTTTTTTTTTTTTAATTTTTCTTATTCGTATTGACAGCTTTAATGTTATAACCCATAAATCTTTTTTGAAAACTTTGAAAAGACATATAAATCCAAAACTAAAAGCACGTTTCTAAATTCCCCGTGAAAAAACCCCTTTTCTGGGTGCCACATTCCTCGAGAAATGAAAGGATAACGAATAGGATATTATGCGAGCCGTTCAACGGCTGCAGATTCAGTGATATATAAATGCGCTCACATTAACTTTTTATCTATTAGGTAAATAGTTCAAAACAGATAAATTTATAACCAATAGAAATGTATTAATACGAAACCCGTTTTTCAAATTTAAATTCATAGGAAAAAAAATTGTACCATAATTGTTTTTTTTTTTAGATATTATAACAACGATATTCGTTCGAATGAAACATACTTAATAATATTATTTGTGCCCGAGCATGTATGCAGTTATTGTATATATTATATAGTTATAAAATACTCTTTCTTTATAAAATAAATCTCGTCGGACGCGTTTATTATTCGAACCAATAAAGTAGAATTGAAATGATAATTATTAAAATATGTTTTTGCATTATTCTGTTTCCGAACGCATCTCGATGATTGCCCGGTGATATTTTATCACCGAGACTTTTTTCTATTATTTTAACTTAATCTCGACGTGATCTATACATAGATATTAATAATACATTATACGCGTATACGGTTAAGACGGCGCGAACTGCGAGAAGTTCAAGTGACTCCGACGCTTTAGCAACTTAATCAGCGGATTAATATCACTTAGTTTAATTAATTAAACGCCAAATACATAATCGCGAGTTGAAACATCCTGAAATAATAGATATATATATATATATTTTTTTTTTTAATCGTTAAACGGCAAACACTACGTAATTCGGTCGATTACGAATTAAAAGAAACGAAAAAAACGAAAAAAAGTTTAACTCGAAAAGTGCTGTCAACGTGTAAAGATATAATATTTATTTATTTAGTCACTAATACGTATCTTATTTCGAAAGTTTTGTAATTTTCAATATCGTACGATTATTTTAACGTAATTCCATCGTTAAAATTATATAATTTAAAAAAAAAACACTTGTTTGTATTGTAAACTACGTTAGCTCCGTGGTTCGTATAAGTATTTCTACTTTGGCGTATACTCCTCGTGTTTAATATTGATCAAAAGGTATAAACGTGAAGTTTCGAGAGAGAAAAAAACCGGTCGATTAAACGAGAATCTTCAACGCAAATATCGCATGTGTTTGGATTCTGAATACAGCGAGGACCATATTGGTTTTATAGAGAATTCTGAAGTTAATTTTTCGATTTACTCGAACGCTTTTCTCTAAGCGCGAAGAATAATAATCGAAAGAAACTGCGAAAATTATTTCCGCGAAGCAAATGCGGCGTTTGTCGTGATGTGTATAAATAAAAAAAAAAAAAATCGTTTCGAATTTGTTTAAATGATCGATACGACACTTGGGCGAGGCGAAATCATTTCTACCACGATGTTGAAAAAATTTTTTAATAGTTCCGACGAATATTTCGATCAAAGCGCGCGGTTATCCGAATATCAACGGGATATCGAATAGATACGAGAGGGCGAATTTTTATTTTTCCGTAAGAACCGGAGAATATTGACGTGTAAAACAATTTTTCGCGCTACTATAGGGCAGAAGGTTTTTTTTTTTCTATTGAGAGTATTTTTCGCTCGTCGTTCGAAACGTACGCGTTTGATAAACAGAACAAGGTGATTTTCTACACAAAAAGCGTTTTAGTGAAAATATTAATTAATCGATAATTAAACGCGATTTGTTTGTGTTTTCACACGGCAATAGAAACATACTTCAGACAAACATACGAACGATTTCCAAACGCTTTTATCATAACAACGACCAACTTGGTTTCGAAAATAAAATAAAAAATCGGTTTACCACGTTCGAATTCTATCGTAATCCCGTCGTGTTGTACTTTATAAAGTATGTTTACTTAGTTGTGCTTTATAAAGTTTAACGTATAATACATTAAACGCGTGGTAAAAACGTTGATATCAAAATCGCGCGAGGACATCGCGTGTCGGATATCCATCCGATATAAGGACGACGAGACCGCGTTTTTTAGTGTCCACGTTCGTCATGTAATATAATAACAATTAATTTGATAAACGAGACCCGAGAAAGTCACGGCGCGTAAATGCATTCGTGTATTACGTTGTTATTGAACGCGCCGGGAAAAAAGATACAGATTTTAATTACGTTTGTGTCCACGGCACGTTTTCAGAGGTTCTATTTATTTATTTATTTATTTATATTATGCGATGTGATATTCAAATGAAATCAAACTCGTACATTTTAATATATTTACAAATGTTCGAGACGAATACACGACGTGTATAGAGTTCAAATATAAAACGTTTTTAAATATTGATAAAAAAAGGACTATATTTTCGTTCGATCGTCAATATCGAATAAACGTAATTAAAAAAACCCTCGCGATCAAATACTTTTTTCATGAAAATTCGATTTAGTCTCGAAAACCGGTTGGCCGTTTTTCATCTATACGAGACTTTTAAACGGTTTCGATTAAGAATCTAAAATATAACGCTATTACGCTATTATGTAATAATAAGTATAACAAGTGCGCGCGTGAATTTTAATGCTCAATAAATTTAGAAAGAAAAAAAAAATTCTCTTTTCCATGATATTATAATGAAACGTGTTTTGCGCTCGAAAAAAGCCAACGTAAAAATTTTTATTCGCATTTAAATCCTATGCTTATAATTTACGTGCCGAAACAATAAATTATACGAAAAAATCGACGGCATTGACGTCGATCGTTTTGCAATGATAATAAAAAAAGGAAATCGACATGGACAATAACGGCGAAATAAAAATAAAGTATTCAAACTCTGAGACGTACCTATATAATTCTCGACTGATGCTGAACTTGTTTACGTCGAAACGATGTTTTCGACCGTGGAGATTCACAGTGACAATTTGATTTCGATGGACGACAAACTAAAATATCTATCCTTTGATGGGCTCGAAGAAAACATTGCGGTCAACGATGTTGTAAAATATTTCGGACGACTTTGTCCGACGACGACGGTTCGAACAAGACTGAGAGCTTAATTAAAAAAAAATCCGACGATTTCAACTCGTCCCTATTTCCGGGTCTACCGTTGTCTCGCCAGGCAGTGGGCGGCGCGACGCGATAACCAACCGGATTCGTCGCGTTTGTTCGTTTGAACTTTGAACACGGCCGCATACAACGCGTATAACGGACGTACGATTATTATTTCCCCATTGTTTTTCGGTTTTTAAACTAAAAACAATCGAATTAAAGAAAATGACAATAAAATATGTCAATTCGTCGCCCGTTAGCTACTACACCCGCGGATTACAATTTGAGATTTGATCGTTTCGAGTGGGGGGGGTTTCTCCGGGTCCTAGAAATCTCAAATCTTAATAGGAAAACTAAAACGGCGGTGGGCGACGGTGATGAATTTCGATATGTCTTCAAAAACCGTTTTTGAAGTTTAAAAAAAAAGGGTCAATTTTTTCTACTTAAAAACCCGACACAAAAAATAAAATAACAATAAAAACAACATAAGTCTAAACAAAACCGACATTTTTCATTTCACTAGGAATCTAAAAATATTACTTTCCACGCGGACATTTTCAACGGGACATCACGTCGAGACACTATATTAGGTATTATTGTTATGTCATAACTCACTGTAAACTTTAGCCGAGTCGATGCAAATTTCGTTTATTCTCAAAAGCTTATTTATTGTCATATATTGATGTTTTCACGTTACCTATTAACATGTGTCAGCTTTATAGTTTCAAGGTTTAAACTCGCGATCCGTTATTCCCTATCGACTTCCTATTTGTACAACAAACCATGTCATAAACAGTCCCACATAAGTTTTTCCCATTTTGAGTTTCGCATGATGAAACTGGCAAACGAAACCCCGTCGTCGTCTTTCAGATATTTTTCGTTTCGTTTAGTGATTAATTTTACACAGCCACATGGTAACATCACCATGTCGATCATGACTAACGTTTACTTGTAAAGTTATTGTATTATACTTGTATTTACAATTTTATTACTACTTTGAACACTTTACGATAGTTGTACTCGAAAATGATTATTATAATAATCGTACTTTTGGGCTCGTCCCTTCTTTTCTCTATTTATTTCAAACAAACAACTATAGTAATTAAGTCGTAGACTCCCTCGAGTACGTGTGAAAATTAGCGAAAATAAATATATCATATCCCTCGGAGCGAGAGAACGCAAACATTTGCTGCAATAAATTTATACATAATAATTACAAGGTACGCGGAAAAAATCACGAGCGACGATGGTGACCGATAATGCGATAATCGTTGACCTATTAACCCGTCAAAAACGATAAATCAATGTTTTGCAAAACATCATCAATGTGTGTGTTGGCTACACGTGATCGCCGATCGAAACTACTAATCGTTTATATTATCGAGAGGATACTCGTAAAAATAAAATAACGCGCGCGTATACTCATATTTTTCACGATTTCGTCGAGATATTCGTCGAGACGAGCGAAACGTGTCGGTTTCGAAACGTTTCGAACGAAATATTTTCCAACTCAGAACCCGGGCCGGCGTGAATGTTAGAGACGCGTCACCAACTCCCTCCCTAATGTAATTTTTTTTAGAATATGTATGGGCAAAGTAAAATGTTTTATAGTTTAATCGGCGGAGACGAGAAACAGAAAAAATTAAAGCGTCGAGCTTGTTAATTTCCTGACCCAATCACGGTATATAACAAATTAATTTATCGATATTACTTGTGGTAAAAATTAGAAAGAAAAAAAAAGCTTGTTAATAACAGAAGTGAAAATCCAAAAACATTTTCGAGTTTAAACATTATTAAAAAAATAACACACCGGCAAGTACGTATAACGACGAATGATCCACTAAATTGGCGATTGGAAAACGTAAAGTATACGAATCGAATCCGCGACTCGGGAAAAATAATGTACAACGTCACAATATTATTTTATCACAACTACCTATGATGTTCAGTTTACGAAATTTTGATTGATTTAAACTACTTATACGTATATTAGTGATGTATTCGTCGTTTTATTAAATTTTAGAAATTAAATACGAAAAAAAAAACACGTTTTTAAAACCACGCCTGCTGAATGTTTTCTAAAAAACAGTCCGAGACGGTAGAAAAAATGAGAGGGAATTTTATTTCTTTTTCTAAGATTTACGGAACAATATTATGAAAAAATACGCGGACTCGATTAGTATCGACATGTTTGAAATTTCGCCGGACCCACGCGCACCTAAAACAACCCGGGACTCGATTCGTTTCATCATATCTCGCGGTTCGTGTGCGGCCTCGTTAATAATGATCCGAAAAGATAGAATACGATTACATAAAAATCATACACTCGTACTGATAATGTTCTAAACCTATGGGGAAATGTGATTTTTAATCGCTATATTAAATGTACGCATCGAACGCAGTGATTACAAAATGAAAATCGTAACGAAATCGCACTTTAATTTTTTTATTTTTTTTTTCAAAACATTCCCCCCTCCTCTCGATTCGCCGGTCCTCTGTTTAGAACACCCTATTATATCGCGGTTTCGACGGCGGCGGATGGATTTAAGGGTTCGAATAAAGTCGACGAATCCATTCGACGGGCCTCGTCGTAAAAGGTTCGCTCGTAATGCAGCGATGGTAAATCATTCGCAGAAATAATCGTATAGAATTCCACACGATGGTATGATTACGATCGATGGTAGTAAAATATGTAACTGAGAATTACCTACGCGTGACTTTTCTACTTTTGACGTGTTCCCGTGAGTTTAATTATTATTTAGAGGTGATTGAAAAACGACGGTAAATGTGATTTGATTATATCGCAGTGATTTGAGAAAGGTGGGCCACTGTCGGCGACCAAAGGCATACACGGTCACTACCGGTGTCACGGTAGTTATATTACTAAACCACGCACTAACCTTCTCCGCGGCTATCCCCGTTCGGGGACGAAACTGTCGGCGACGACGGCGACGCGTGAAACACGGCGGTCTTCTGAACTCTACTTGGCGTTCTCCTCGCCGCGACTTCGGTTCGGCCGCGCTGTAACGGTTACAGTGTGCAGACGGCGGCGGGACGACGGTGTGTCGGACGCGGACGGCGACGGAATGTTACGTTCGTCGGCCGTTACGGGACGCGGGACAGCCTGTTGCGCGTGCGACGGCGGAAGAGCGGAGGACGCGGCGATGCGACGGCGGCGCGAGAGTCGTCGCCGGAAAACGCGTACGCGGCGCGACGGGACCGTCGACTGCGGAGCGCGCGAGGGGTTTCTGGGGGGGGGGGGGGTCGTTTCCGCGATGCTACTGTACCCTTTTCGGCTCGCCGCGTGTTCGGACGACGGTGACGGTGGCGTGCGAGAGAGACGGTCGTCGCCGATGCTGTGTCGAATGCTGCCGTCGAATGCTGCCAAAAGAGGGACGACGATGATGACGGTGTCCGTCGCTCGTTTTTTGAACGCCGTGTGCGGCCCGACGCCCCGCGACAACACGTTTATATAGGTACCCGATCACCGGCCCCGCCCCGCCGGACTCTTCGCGATCACGCCCAGACCCGCTGCGCCCCCGGTCTACCCCCGACCACGCGCGCCGCGTCCGTTTGCCCCCACACGTATTCGTTATTATTATTATTATTATACGCGCGTGGGTGTCGAAATTTCGGCCGACACGCACGCACGATCGGCGCGGACTCCCCCTGCCTAGCCCCCGTCTATCGCTCTCCGAGAAACTTGTTCGGGGGGAAGAAGCCGAGGGAGCGATAATCAACCCCTCACCGACGGCGGTATTTTTATATTTTTTTCACGACGCGTTCGTATCGAAACCCGGGGTTCGATGTCGCAGCGTCCAGTAGTAGTAATAGAAGTAAATGGAAATATCGCAAAAACACACCACCGAGAAGACGTTTATAGTAATTGATAAATTGAAAAAAAAAAATTTTTAATTTTCTTTCGCAATATTCCCGATAAATAATCGATTCAACATTTATATTATTATGATCTAAATTGATTTACATATTATTTAGAATTATTATTTTCCAGAAAACATTATTGTAAATACGGACGCAGAATATTATACTTATTGGAGGTTCGGTGATGCCTGGTAACGTTGGTCGTTTCTGTTTTCGCGTTAAAACTGATAAAATAGAAAACATAGACTTCCGAAAACTGCACGCGAGAGAGGAGGACACGCGTCTGAGATGTACGACGTTCGTCGCATTCGAAAAGAAAAAAAAACCCATTACAGTCGCGTTAAAGAGATCTATATTATTCGTCTAACGATTATTTACGTCTCGTGTTCTCTCTTATTTCTACCTCTCTTCCTTCCAATATCGAACGAGGAGTTGTGTTCTTGAGTTCAATAGGTTGATAAAAAGTTTAGAAATCGCGCTGTAAATTATGCGCCATAGTTATCAAATTTTACTCATTCAGTCGATTTATTATATTGTTGTGATATTTTACTTAATCGTCTTTATCTATATTTTTCATGTTCAAAGTATCTATTTGTAGCAGCAACTCACTGACTTATAATATTGAATTATGTGTTGTTGGTCGACACGCTAAATAAATAATTCCCTATCTCTTATCGTTATTTATACCTAAAAAAAGTTTTGTCGAACCAACATAGATCTTTATAGATGCCACTAAAATCTAATCTCAGAGTTAAGTATTGTAAAAAAATAAAATAATTCCTTTCGAATTGAAAACGAGAAAAATACATTTTTACTTTGTATATAATTATTGAATAAAGGATTTTCAACAACGCGAACATTGCAAAGCTATGGTAATTAAAATCCTCTATATGTTATTGATAAAAATATGAGTTACGTTGTATACAATCATCACTTCAACATTAATTCGATGAGATTTTTTTTTTAAATCAACTCACAATACGTTATTGTTGTTTATACGATAATTTTATATGTTTTAGACTATTATTGATAAAAATTTTATTGAACACTACAATGAGACACGATTAATTTAAAAAAATAAAATAAAAAAAAGATTGATATCTTTATGGTGATCCTTATTTATTACCGAAAATTCGTTTCATTATGTATCATTAAAAATCTCATTGTCGATTTAACGATTCTGCCTGTCAAACCATCAAGTGTGTACTTTAGAACGGTGGTAAAGAAATTTAACCTTTTTTAAGGTGTTGTAAGAGTAATAAATTGTGGCCGCACATAGGAATTCGAACTATTTCGAGTCACTTAGTCACCACTTATCTACTCGTATTATATCATTCGACTCTACCCAAGAACAATATAAATGATGACAACAATTTAGAGCAGGAATAAATAATGTATACGTATTACAGTAATTGGTATACATTGTGAAAAGCGAAACATGTAAAAATTACCCGTCGTTTAGAAAGAAAAAAAAAAGTTCAATACAATGCTGAAAATAAAACTGTAAGACCAAAAGTATCGCTCGCCGAAATATAATAATCTGTTTTGGCTGGACCGATTTAAGTCGTGGTTAAACTAAGCACAAGACCGTGGCGCCAATAGCGATATTTATTTTTTTTATAGAGGCGTAATCTTTTGAATTAATTACGAATAAAATATTATGCCCTTTTCACAGATCAAAATCTCAAATGTATAATATTTTAGTAGGTATTCGTTCATATTTATTTTAACATTATACGCGTATTATGAGAGAACAGACAACATAATTAATGAACAAAGAAACTGCGGTGAAGCCAAATGTATTGTATTGAAATAAATTTAAAAGCTTTGAGTTTTCACTCCTCTAGTAATTCTGTTAGTACGATACAAAAACAATATAATATCTTAAACGTTATCGTTGGTCGTTACTGAATATTCGTGTATTCACGGTTGCGGTTGTGAATACATCTTCAAAATAAGTGTCAAATATTACGTATTAAAGTTGCGCTTTTATTCGTATGTGAAAAGAAATAAATAAAACAAACTTATATCCTAATTATCTGGATGGATCGAATTACGGCGGAGTCGGGGGTAAAGCTATATCTGGTCCGCGAGTAAAAATATCCATTAGAACCCGCGATGAGTTTTAATTTCCTTCAAGATAAATAAAGTGACGTTAACGCATATTTAAATTATTTAAAGGTCAATACGATAGACGCGACGTACTAGCTCACTCGTGGAACCGTTATGAATTATCTCGAACTATAAGAGTGTGTGTGTGTGTGGTATTTTATGTACACGGCGTTGCGGAAAACGAGAACCCTATTCTGTAGAATATTATATAGGTACGGTCCAAATTTTAATTATCATTTTGCTCAGACGCGTCTGAACGACGCGTTCATGTACTGACTGATATTTTATTTGTTTTTATTTTCGTCTTTTATCTTTAGAATCTCGAAGTCCCGAAATATAACTACAACGTCTGCCCTTACAACTAACGTTCATCACGGGCACACTTTCACTGTTTTCCTGAGGGCGACGTGTTCGATTAAAACAAGACTACTAACAGTCACAAAGCACTTCAAGAACACTGGAAACATTGGTCACTGTGCCGCATAAGCCGAATAATTGCCGCCTCGGGACAACGTAAAATTTGCCGCCCAAAATTGCTTTTAAAGAAAAATATTATAGGAGGAATAATAGTTCTAGTTCTTTATTCCTACCGCTCACGTCACGAATACACTATTAGTTCTTTGAAATAAAACAATAGAAAAATCCTCGTGTTTTTGCAATAAGTCTATGTTGACAATATTTAGATTCCGAGTGAAACGAAAACGTTATTGGTGTGTTACCATGTGTATCAGTGTGTGTGTGTGTTTTTTTTAGAGTTAAAAGGGGTTAAAAGGGGTAATAGGGGTAACGCCTGTTACGTGCAATTTGCATTTATGCTATATAATTAAATATAAATACACAGAACGTTAACGATCATCACAACTTTGCCGGATTTTCATTCAACGACTATAACTACGTATATAACCATTGATACTAATAATAATAATAATAATATATAATCAACGCTATAACTTATAACTATAATGACGGCCCGGACGATACGGGAGATGTACATACGATAATCAGATGTTTAGGTACTCACCGGACGGCCGCCATCTTTTCTTTCTCGGCCCAATTTCACGTTTGATCCACGCCGTTGTTTTCGACATTTCCAGCACTTCGCCCGCGTACGATTTTATTTCCGTCACCACCGCGGTGTCGATCGGCGACGATCGATCGATAGAAAAATGTTCGCGCACTGACGATTAATCGTTTAACTAACGACGACGAATATTCGCGGAAAACACGGCACGATTAAACGACGACGACGACGACGACGATGACGGCGAGAGACTGAACGGCCTACGGGCGACGACGGTCGCCGAAGACAAATAATAATCGTAGCCGTTGACCGTGGTTCAGGTAACGTACGTTCCGTCGAATACCAGCCCGCATACCGAGGTCGAGGTAAGTGGTAAGAAAACACATTTTTTTTTCCATGACGTATCATTTCAGACTCCGAGGACAAAGGGACCGAAGTGGGACGGCGGGACGTTCGGGCGAACGGCTGCTTTGTACCTGCAAGACGTAATATTTATTTATTTATTTATTTATTATACGAGCTGGGCCCTTTTATAAATACAGAAATTAGATAATACAGATAATAACACAGATAATATGGATACTAGAGATCAAGTATGGCCCGATCCGGCCCAAAACTTAAACTAATAAACTGTCGCCGTCCAGGCCAGGTTTTTTTTTTTTTTTAAGTCTTAACTGACCAAGCCCGTTTGTAATTTTTTTTCAAAGTCCAACCCGACCGTGCCCGTTTGTAAATAAAAATATACATCAACTTTATCTCCTTGCAGTATTGACATATACAGTAGACAAAAACATTTCATAAAGACGATAAATTTATTACAAAGAAAAATATATTAAATTTCATTAAAATTATTTATAGAATTTTCGATACAATTTTGCGAACACCGATCACATTGTGTTACCAATTAAATTAATTAGTTTTATTTTTGACCGACCCGGCCCAATGAATAATATTACGATCCCATCTATATAACTAACCCGTAATATTTAAATTATGGCCCGGCCCGTGCTGATCTCTAATGGATACACAGATACAGATAGGCAACCTAGACAATCGCGAATATACATTTGGCAGTTTAATTTATTAGGAGACTGTTGAAGATGGATTCTACACGATGTCTAATCATTCGCCTTAGAGGCTCGTTTGCCATATAGTTGGCGGTAGAGTTCGGGGACGTAGAAGGAGGCTGTCGAACGAGACGAATATAGAAATATGTAATGTGTTTGGATATGAATTTCTCAAGATAAAATATTACGTGTGAGCTTTACAATAATTATTATGGTTTTACTGCGATCGATCGGTATTCGCCGTCACCCGAATACTGGGAACACGAACTCTGCAGACACGAAACGTCGGAATCGCCACTAATACCTTCCCGGATCGCCCCGGGTCTGAATGGGACTTTTTGGACCGAGTTTTTTTGAAACGAAAGGCCTTTTTTATGGTTTTACAGTGTGACCATTGACATAATATGAAAATCGCTCTGGATCACTTATTTTCTTTTAGAATACGAACGATGATAATTATTATACTTGAGTATTTAACATCGAAGTCCGGGTGACGCCCAGCTATACATTGTTGTAATACACGTGGAATGTGTGTAGTTACGATATAGTAAGAATGAATATCATTATTAATGAAATTCGGTTTTAAACTGTTTTATCCGCGCGCGAGTATCGTGTATGTTTTATACGTTCTGAACGAAACGCGTGTTATTCGCTCGACACGGGTTTTACAACGGTTACATTCTTAAAATTGTCAGTGCTTAACAACTTTTGTTTACGTTTTTGACATCTAAACCAACATAAACGACGAGTATATTAATTAACCGCAAATGATATTACATTGATACCGACACGGGTTTTTCTTTTCGTATTTGAGTTTTTTCTCATTATTTCGGTGCTTATTAATGCTTTTAGTTTCATTATTTCTACGTCGGATTCGTCTTGAATTTCGTTCGGACCTTTTACCGTTATGTAAAGAAAAACTGACATTTAAAAAGTATAAATTAGTAAAACTTAATTAACTCAAAACGAATCTGAGATTGCAGGGACGCCGCGCCGCCGAGTTGGGGCGTTGTGTCGATAAATTAAGAAACCAGTAACAATCGAGACGTTTTTTAACATCTAACCCACGCTCGTGACATTTCTCAACGTCTAACCCACGCTCGCGATGTTTCTTAACATCTAATCCATTAGAATCAGACGAGTATTTGCAGAACACTATATTCTATTCCTAATTCTGTATTGGTATTGATCAAATATTAAAAGAAGATAAGGCTATTGCACAGTTTGTTGAATCTACTTATATATATATATACCATTGACGGTAGAAAATCAATTTTCAAAACTATATTGAACGTTTTTATCTATAATATAGAAATTATAAATTCAAATTGCAATGATAAATATACTAAATGAATACATTTTTCATTGTATAACCATCAACCAAAATATAAACAAAGAAAATATAGAAATAATTTCTATTCGTCTAAGAATAATGTTCAACAAAAATCGAATAATTATCCACAATAAGTAATATCCTTTTATAAATATACTACTTACCATCCAGTCTTCTATACCAGGTGTCGGAAATCCTAGAAAAGAACCAAGTCACAAAACCAAGATAGATGTTCAATGGCGTTTTCCAGTCAACAGACATTTTGTTGGGATCGGCAGATTCCATTAGCACAGTAACGAGTCTTCAATTCTGAAAAAAAAATGTATTGCAATATTATTAAATTCGATTTACCAAGTCACTAAATTTTATTATAGTATTTAAAAATTTAAAACGAATCTTATTAACTAATGGAATGTTTGGGATTGAATTGCTTAACGTTTATTCGAATCTGGAGAGTAGTTTTCAATTTCAACTAATTATAAAGGCTGACTTCGTCGTTCAGTTAGCCTCTAAGTTGTTTCACGTAAACGTTTATAACATACAATACAAATATTAACAAAGAGAAAAAATATGATCTAATTAATATATATATTACTGGTCTCGATGTTAGTGCATAGGAGCCATAATAGGTTCCGATTCCGACCCCCAGTCTAAATAGTATTTAAAATTTCAAGTTTTTCATGAAGTGTGTTGTCTCGAGCCATGTAAATACATTTTTTTTTCCTGAAATATTATATTTAAAAGTATAAAATATTAAACTTCCGAATGCCTACTAAAATGAAGTCATTTTTTATTTTCCAACAGGTCGTTTTTTTTCCTTACTATATTATATCAATACTTAGTCATTCATACAACGCGAACGTGAACTATGTTTTACTTGGTTTCGAAAATATTCCAAAACATGTACATGATTAAAAGTCGATTGATAAAATGTAATGAAGCTCTAAATAACTACACATTATTTTCAGAAAACCGAACAAATTTATATTTATACACCCTCGTATGTAAATTGAATACGCTATATTTGCATAAGTTAATTAAAAGAGAAAGATAAATAGTAAGTTGTAAACACTTGAATAACAGTGAATTTTAAATCAAGGTAGTTCGAAATGTTCATTAAGACTACTGAAACGCACAATATTTCTATTCATGTTGTGCAACTCAAGAGTGAAACGAAATTTACGCCTGGGATCCAAAATCGAGCCGTATTTGTCGTTTAAAACGTCTCGCGTTTATTTTCGACGCGTATTAATTGTATTTTCTATAATTTAGCGACATCGAATAGTAAACTCGGCAAATAACAAACAGCTGAACTTTAAATCGAAAAACAAATAATCGCGACTGCTAAGGTCAACGTGCTATAGTATATTAAACGATGTGAAGGGGTATATTTGCGACTGTTAAATCCTACTCGGCTTTGCGCTTTGAATCGTATGACCACTAAATGCATTATTAGGTAACTTTAGTGAAATTTTTTATTTATTTATTGGCAGAAAAATTGAATGAGTGCGGTTTCCGATGGTCAATCGTAGAAAACAGTCGGACTAAACATAACGACGACAACGTTTAGTCGGCCTGACGACAAACGGTTTTCTTTTTCAATTAAATTAAATATTTATAATCGTTAAACGTGTAAATTTACAGTTTACCAGGTTTACAAAATGTTACGATTGACAAGTTGACGCCGCGTGAAAATCGTTCATTAGAGCGACAGAACTTATTATGCGATTAAAAATGTCATTGGTGTTTGTATGGTACCGTATGAATGAATGGACACCCGAATGATAGCTGAGAAATCGAATAGACAACGCGCAATATTATGATAGTGGCAAACCGTAGTGAAAACTTTGTCGAATTTTGATAGAGGACTTCGATTTTTTTTAGCTTTAAATACTTCATTTCATAAACGTTACTTGTTGGGAGATGATAATATAATATCACATGAAACATAAAAATCGATGGTTAATAAAAATTGAAAATAATACTACTATAACAGCAAAGAAAAACCAAAAATCGTCTTTCACTTTTTACTGAATACCATTAAAAAAATATATATATTAGATATTATTTTAAAATGTTTGATATATTGAAATCAAAACTAATTTAAAATTATACGTATAGTTTTTAATGAAAACAACCGTTTGATATTACATCTAGATTTGGATTTTTTTTTATGAAATCTTTTTCGGTGTTTTCCTAGATTAAAAAAACGGTGTTGAAACACTTTTCTCTTTAACCGTGCTACGTACATTGGTATTTGTAATCAATGGTATTACACATAAATCTGTAAAATAATTGAACTGGTCAAAATCATGGTAATGTAAAATTGTTCGGAGGATTTGAGAACTATTTGAAGGAACTAAACCCCCGATTTTCGTCTCACGGAATTATGAATAATCGTAACACGTAGTTCAATGAGAATTTATTTGATTGACGATTGTATTTGGTTCGTGTCGACATTTTTCGTATAGAGTCGTGGTATCTTTTTTTTTATTGTTGTCTTTATTGCCTGTGTCCGAGGACATTAGAGTAATGCAGTTGAAATAAATTAAAATTTACAAATTTACAAATATTTATATAATATAAGAGTTAAAATAATTAGGGAGCAAAATAAGATATAAAATTGATGATGGATTAGATAATGTAAGTGGAACGGGTGTTGAGGAGAAGATTTTGAATCGGGTTAAAACCAAGGAAGTATAGGAATGAAAAAAAGAGCTGTATAGTGAGTCATAGTATAAACGGTTTTATTATTTACTTTCTTTTTCTATAAATGCAGTCGTTTTGTCGATTTTTTTTTTTTTTTTTGTTTAATAGATTGAATAAGTTTCACGGGGAAAAAAGCTTTTTTGCCTATATTTGTATAACTCTGTCGCGTAAGTAATATATAGGTATAATAGAAAACAATTTTCTCGAGGTGATAGGCTGAGAAGTGAGGGGGAAAAGCCAAAAGGTTCTTTACGAACGAAATTAAACAATATGTAATTATTACTCTGTCAAAGGTGGAATAAGATGATATAAAGGAAGATACAATGAGTTACGAGCAAAACGTATATAGTTCCTTTTATGAGATGTTTCGACAAGAGTATATAATTTAATACGTATTGTATGCGCACAGAGAAAACGGAGAAACAATGTTAAAAATACAGAAGAAAAAAATCTAGACAATTTAATTTCATGGTACATTAACAAATTATGTCCTAATACTGCGACTATAGTGGATATTGAATGTCACCGCTGTGGCCCGGGACGAAAATACTAAAGATGATACAATAATAATTCTCATTCGGTCTACCAACTATTTATTTATACTTTTCGGGGGGGGGAAAAAAAAAATCGACGTTTGTTTTATCATGCGGCAAATGTACAAATAAATCAAGTTTTTAACATTATACGAGTCGCTGACGTATTTACTTTCATTCGATCATCCGTTCTACGGAGGACGAAGAAGGACCTATATATCGATTTCGCAACGGTGTTTTTTTTAGAAAATACTCGGAATGCAGTAAGTATACAAACCAAAACTTCCCGTGCACCGCGTATTTCTTATGGTTTGAAGATATATATTTTATTTTCATTTTAGAGCGTTTACACACAATTTTGAAAAACAGATCAAAGAAATAAAAATAAAACAATAAAAGCTAGATAATACGATCCGCATTCATCGGAATATTTCGTATTATTTGGCTTAACCGTTTTACCTTCACTCGTAAACGTTAAATGCTACGTAAAATACAAAACATTACAAACGTTACCTGCACTTGATCGCACCAAAACAAATTTCTCAGCATCTGGACTTCTCGAGATTTATTTTTTTTTCATTTTCAATTGAAATCAACTGGAATAATGCATATAAATGTACTATAACAAAATGCATTATTGATAGATGAAAATACAATTACATTGCAGTGAGTCATTGTCAGGTTCAAAATAACTATTAAAATTAATATTGCACTGTTTAACTCTTAAAATGAGTGATATAAATTACATCGGCATATTCTTTTTTAAATAATAAATGAAAGGAAAGAATTACCCGCGCTCGTGCGTGCTTGTGTGTGTGTATTTTAATTTTTTTCTTGTGTGTCTCCGGGCACGATTTTAGAAGAATCGGTCCAATTCTCAGGGGTAATTTCTGGTTGCAAATGTTGTCTAGTTGGTGCATATTCGGCTGGTCACTTTTGAATTTCCAAACAGTTTTCTAAATAATTACAGAAAACTGATGAATAAGTTACAAAAAAAAAATAAAAAAATAACAACATTTTTGGCATACTGGTTTTTGATAAAGTTGAATTTTTTTTCCTCAGAACTCGAAAAGCAATTTCCATAGAGAGAGACTTGACGTTTTTACATAAATTGTGGTGAAAAGGGGTTTGCTACTCACGTGTAACGTTTCCAAATCGTCTGAAGCTCATTCACACACTAAAATATTGTTATGACCAAATTTTCACCGATTGAACCAGAATCGTTGACAACGACGATCGTGTCAATCCACAAATAAGTACCTACAACAATATATCTAAATAAATCGAGATGTAATATTTTTTATTTTTCTGATATTTTATTTATTTTTCCAGCCGTATTTGAAGTTATATAATAGCCTAGATATGAAATGGAATCCAATTTTTGAAACTCGCAAGATTCGTTTGATGTTTCCTTTGTAACGCAAAATGTGAACTCTAATCCGTTACTCGCCTAATATTATATTCATAAAAAGAACGTGAGGCAAAACGTGAATCAAATAATAATGAAATCTCGTGCGGAATTTCCGGTGAAATTAAGTAAAACATTCATGAGTATCACTATATATCAGTTGGTCCAATTGTAAATGTGTATACTTCCAATACGGGATTTGTATGAAATTAAAAATTGATGCGTTATATCAGTTTTGAATACTCGCGTCTATAGCGTCAGAAATAAAAACAAGTCGTTATTATAATATTATTATTATTTATAGATATCGAAGAAACGAATGAACGATATTCTCAGAGATGAAAAATGTACACTCTAAAATATACGACTAAAAAAATCAATGTCGACGATTTGTCGTTTAGCTCAAAATAATTATTTCACGTACGGTGCCAACAGAAGGGCTTTGGAAATTTGAGATCCCCTCATATATATATATATATAGATTTAATAGATAATAGATTTAAATTCATCAAGATAATGTGCAGGTGCGTTAAGCGGTGCTAAAATATAAACACTTTCCCGTTTAGTATGAAAATTATGTTTGATAAACTGTGGGGAAAACGTCAGAAAATAAACATGTACCTATTTGATGAAATTATTTTATTTTAGAGCCCTGCGGAAAAAAATCTGTCCCGGATAACGCAAAACCATCTCCTGGCACTGTTAACGCGACATTTTTGTTTTAAATACTTACAAGGATATAATCGATATTTATGCCATTTGGCTCACTTTCCACGCGTAGCAAATGGGTATGGAAAATATTTTAAAACTATACGTGTTTTGTTTTGTTTGTTTGTTTGTTTTTTTTTTTTTATCCAAAACACTGTTTTAGAGGTCACTTCCGACGCGCGCGAATATCCGAGTAGAACGTTTGAAAAGCAAACATGACAATAAATTAAAAACGCAGCATAATGTCATATTCCGCGTCAGAATGTTAACTGCGTCGAACGATAGTGTCACCGCGGTAAACCGTTTAGCGAGCAAACATACATTAACACTTGTACACGCATTAAATTAACATTTCACATGGTAAGAAAAAAAAAAACAAAACTTACTCGGACTCCGTGCCAAGGCACGTACTTTCTTGCCGTATAAGCTCCGAGCTGTGGAATGACCACGTTAAATGTACACCACACCGCGTACAGTATTCGTCGTAAACTCGCGAGTTAATCAAAACGCGGAGCGTATTCTTCCTTTTTTCTTCTTCCCGTGTACACGTTTATAACGAAATCTGGAAACATAAAAACATAGTAATATAACATATTACATTCGTAAAAACGTGTCACCGCCAAGCTTTTGCTCGTAACAAAGCGTATTATAAATATCATGTCGAATTAATTAAGGCCGGACAAGTTAATGATATTATTTAACTCGGGCCAGGCTATATTAATTTAAACACGTTCAAAAGTTAATAGTAAAGTGAAATTGACTGTTTTAATTCAATTGAATAGAAACTGACAATTTTTAGAATAAGTCAATAGATAATAAAAAATCACCATAGTCGATAAACGCAGGCAATAAATGTGCTGAATCAAAAGTACGAGTTATTATTATTCTTAAATTCTCACTTGATACGTTTTCGTTTAATCGAATAATTCTAGTCAACAGCAACGATCAATGAAATGAAAAACAATTTCCGATTTTCTTTTACGGATTTTATTATATTTATTATTTATAAATTAACTCGCTTTGGATCTGAATAAAAGTCATGTGTAATCTATCAGGTTGATATCAAAATAGAGTTAAAAATTAAGTCACTACAAATTTATTCAAAAAAAAGACTAAAGAGTTAAAATCAACTCGACTTAACTTTTTGACCCGTTTTGCGCAGCGGCTTTGAAATTACTATGAATAATTGAATATAAATATTAATTTATAAATCTTTATAATCGAATAAAATGTATTATTCTATCGAAAAAGTTTCAGCGATTATTTTACTGTTGTTTCGAAGTTGTTACCGCGTAAGAATACAATATAAAGTATTGTGCCATTATCAGTACAGATATTATTTAAGCTCACTCCCCGACTTTTTTACATGTATTTTGAAAGTATGACGCAAATAGCGCGCAGTTTTGCAATCAAATTTGCATTTTTAATTGCAGTACAAATATTGCAGTTGGTGAATTTTATCTGTAGCAAATACTAATATTTAATTTTATATCAAAACATGCAACAAAACGTAATGCGTAATGACTAACGTTTCACTTTGCATTTTATATGAAATTGTTAATATTTTATTTATTTAAACGCAGTGCACAATAATTAATATTATATTCTTTGGCGAGTGGGGCGGACTATCAGAGTTTTTATTTTACTTTTGCGATAATTTATGTATTTAAATATACGCGTTTAATTAAATGTTTCGTACAAAACCGACAGACAGCAACCGTCGGATGTGTACAAAAGTAATATCCACATTATTACGTGTGCATACGTGGAAAAATTGGGCGCTTGAATGGCGGAATAAAAAATAAACGACAATCTCGTGAACGAAAAAAAATAAAAATAAATACCGAAAAGAGAGCATATTATTATCACGTGGTGGCGATGAAATATTACCAAAATCTTCGATCGACTAATTGGGTTGACGATTTGCACTCGAAGCAAAAGATCCATTTCACATTGTGTTCTCTTCTTCATAACTGTAAATGAAAATAAACAAAAAATTATGTAATAATTTTGCTAAACGTCTTACGCAATGAATTCATTATATATATAAAAAAAAAAAAAAAAATAAAATGTTTTCATTTAATTTTTATCGGAATAAAGGCTTCGACCGCTAATATATTTATGAGCCTATACATATAGTAATAAGTAATAACTAATAATGTATATATATTTCAAGTCTTACAACGGTAAATTAATACAAATGGTGTTTTATGGGGTCGTTTCGCTCAAAGGCGAGATCGGTTAAGTTTTATAACAATTCTTACGCGTTCGTTTCTATGAAATAATGTTCTTTAAAACAATTAAAGTGCGTTAAAAAATGTTTACATTATATATTTATTGTCACGCGTAAACTCTCATTGCTCGTTCGTAATTTTAATACGACTAATCGTTAGACGTTTATACGCTGCGTGTTTTTTATTATCACTGCAATCTGGCGCCTAGACGTTTTATTCTTCGCTCCATAGATATAAATAAGGCCACATAAAAATTTAAACGCCACCTCACACATAACCGCACTATATGGTTTCGTCGCGTTTCTTTCGAGATTTTTTTTCCTATCATAATCATAAATTTCCGGACCGAAACTCGTTACTTTTTCATTTCAAATCATAAAGCTTTCCTCCGGTGCTGCATATTAAACAGAAGCTGTTTGTTCGCGGAAAAATGTAATCGGTTTTATTCTTTTATCCATAGTTTTCAGAGTGCAATCTAAGCCCCGAGGTTTTATTTTCATCCAAATTGCATTAATTGAACATTTCGTCTAGATACTTCAATATTCCTATTGTCTTGAAATTGCACAAAAATAATAACAATAATTATTTTGACTTACGATTTACAAAATGTACCTACTGCTAAAATGTACTGAATAAAAAAATTAAATTAATAAAATCATGTCCATATATATCGTTATCGACCCTTATAGGTGAAATTCTACTAGCTTTTCAGAGTTTTATATAGGTTTATTTAATGTATTTCATAAAAAATTCTTATGCTGTCGTGGTTTTATTACAACATGAATGTGTTTGAAATTCAAAATATTAAGCTTTTAACTTGTATAGATACTAAAAAAAGCTACTTTTTTCGTGAAAATGAATAAGCGAAACAATTTTTTTTATAACTCATGACAATCGTACAAGCTATATTACATTATTAACAAAAACATATTTTAAAAGTAACAGATAATATCATTTATCATGACTCATGAGTATCGTATATTCACCTACAAAAATGTTTGTATTGAAAAAAATTTTAATTTATACGTTGAATTATAAAAGTTGTTAAAAAATAAACATTAATTATTTTTTAAAATATAAAAATATACGTTTACTGATTAATTAATCAGTTAAATACAATTTTCAACTTTTTTTTTTGTTATCGCGCGTAAAATAGTTTAATTAATTACCAAGAAAATACTATTGGAATCAATGTTCGACCGTCCTCTTGAGGACTAGAATATACACTAGTGTAGATACGAGAATATTTATTCAAGGTGCCACAATTATCATTTATTTAATCAAACAAATTCAAACGGGACCTCCTCGGGCGGTGTGAAAAAATACATTACTTATAATAGTTTTAGATCATGTTAAGCCTCTGTAAAAAGGAAGACATGGTTTATACGCATTTAATTATTTTTATCTCGAATAAAATCGTTGTATAATTTAATTAAAAAATGTTTACATAAAACACGTCCATTTGCCTAAATGTTTTTCTTCGCCAACTCTTATATCCATATTACAAAAATCACTCGGATTTCTCAGTTTATTAAAACTAATAGTTGCGCATATTTTAATTTATTACACTTGCTTTTGAGTTTCGAGCGCGCGGCGTTTCGAAAACAAATAAGATTATGAAACGCTTAGTTTGTATTTATCGTTGAAAATAACAATTACAATTTAAAATTTTATATTTACAACGAAGTAAAATTAATTTAAACACACAGTTGGAAGCCGTTAAAAGTTGCAAAAAATAAATTTATTTATACCTGTCATCTCTTCCGAGATTTCAAAAGTTTAATTTAGATTTAATAAACACGTACCTACCGGCTGCAGCCTGCACTAAGCAGCAGTAATTTAAAAACATTACCACGCAGAGACCTTCTAGTGATCAATAGATATTAAAATGTACAAAAAAAAAAAAAATCTGTTAATTTAATAATCTAAACAAACGACTATTATGGTCATATTGTGATAAAGCACTGATGATAACAAAACATCGTTTACACAACCGATTCGAAATCGTTTCAAAGTAATAGATACACGAAACGGATGGAAATTTTTAACTTCCTATACTTGAGCGCCAAAGTTTTATCTTTGAGAGAGATAAAACTTTGGCGCTCAATTAATATTCTAACGTGTATGGGTAAGTAAAAACAACAATATAATATAACAATCGTATTATATTCGACGAGATTTTTTAATACTCTTTGAAATCGGCCGCCACGGATCGCGCGCATCCGTGTGCTCCTTTCACACGCAGCGACGACCGCGGAGCCTCCACACGTCGTGCCGATATTTCGCGATAACGATAATATCATATTATAGTAGTAGTAGTGTATTCGATCGCCGACGTTCAATTCGCGCGGAATCGAGTTTCGGTTTTGGATAACACGACTGGGACCAGCGGCGAAGACGACCACAACTACACGATCGAAGTCGACAAACGCAACAACAAACGGAGAGAGAGAAAAAAAAACCGGCCGGAACGCGATGACCGGCAACGCGTGCGACGAAAGCGGCGGCGGCGTCGTCGTCGCGGCGGAGATCGACTCGATCGGCCGAGAGTTCGCGTCCGGGTACTATCGCTGTGCCGCCGCTGCCGCCGCCGCCGCAGCCGCAGCCGCAACGTCGCATCGGTTCTACGACGACGAGTCCAAGTACGTTTTCCTGCGGCGCGGCCGACGGCCGGACCTGACGGCCCGCGGCGCGGATCAGATCGGCCGGCTGACCGCGCGATTGGCGGACTGCGCGCTGAACGTGCAGTCGGTGGACGCGATCCGGGTGAGGCCCGACTGGCTGGCCGTGTTGACGGTGTGCAGGCTCGTGCAGCGGACGCGCGCCGACGGCGAAGAGGACGACCGCCCGGACGGAGAACCACTGCCGCCGTCGCGCACGTTCGTCCAGTCCACGGTGGTCAGGTACGCGCCGTCGTCGGCGGCGGACCGTCGGTTCGTGGTCGTCGGCACGGTGTCCATGTTCGACGACCGGCTGGACGACGACGTTTTCTGGCCGACGGACGACGAAACACTCGCGGCGGCGGCGGCGGCGGCGGCGGCGGCGGACCAAGACGCTTCTCCGGAGACGGTCGAAGGCGCTCCTGAGACGGAGAAATCGACCGAAAACCGTATCGGTGACGATAAACGACAGATCGCGGACGGCGCGGAATCGTCCATCGATTCGATCGAAAAGAAAACAACGCCACGCCGTTCCGCAGACGTTGCGAAAGAGTCGAGCGAAAAACCCTCGGTCGCGGCGTCCGTCAGCGAGTTGTACGTCGGCGGACTGTCAAAAGCGGTCGACACCGACCAGCTGAACGCGACATTCGGCCGGTACGGCGCGGTGATCAGCGCAGACATACTCGAAGGAGCCAAGAAGAAAGGCCGCCTGGAGAGGCGGCTTTACGGCGTCGTACGGTTCGAACGCCCGGAAACCGTGGATTTGATAGCCGGTTTCGGTAACGTTACGTTGGACAACGGGGAAAACGTGATCGTCGAAAAGCTCAAGAAACCCAGGAAGACGTCTCGCTGACACGTCTCGGACAGCGCTGCACCAGATTTACGCGTGAAATTATTATGGTTTTATCCGAATTTTACTATTTTTGTTATTCCTATTTTGTGTTGTTATTTTTGCTAAGCGTTTATCGACGTTTGGTTTTTTTTTCTATTGTTTTATTTTTTTACTACTTTTATACCTTGATAAATAAAATTACATTTTCACTTAATAAATAATCTTATTCTACACGACTTTGTTACACTCGTACTATATCTTATATTACCTAACACAGGTACAACTAGAACCCAAATGTTAGGGGTGGTGAAATTATATAATTCTCAACGCCCCCTCGCGTTCAAATATTGTGTATTACAATTTTATTTGGTAACTACTTCTGTCAAAATATTTTATGCCCTTTTTACTATTTCGTGTAAAATTAGTTTAATTAATCAAATTGATTAAATTAACATGGATTTACACTATCTATTATCTTCTTGATATTAAATATAATTTAATTATAACTTTTTGCTATCTAAAATAGTTATATGTATTAAATTATTTGTAACTAATAACTATACAAACGAATTATTTTCTGATATCAACTTAAAATAAAAACACCCAACAGGAAATATAGAAATCGCTTTTTTTTACTTCATTTTTGGTATTTTAATATTGAGGGTGTTGAATTTGAATTTGAAATGCTGCGACAAAGATAAGCACCCTTTTTGTTCACAACTCGGTTATAGAAAATAAAAATTAACCAGTACAATTATGTAATGACGTCATTGGATGTCGCTAGAGTTGATGGCGAACAAGTAAAAGATTTCATATAAGACATGTCATATTGATAGATTACAATGTATCAATAACAGTAAAATAAAGTACAGTACATACAGCGAACTGGATGCTAAATACTGATTATTTGACATTTTTTCACAAAAATACACCCAACTTTATGTAACTACTATAGAATAATAATATCATTAAAATATGGTTAGGTTTTGATTTATGTTTAGAAAATATAGTAATTATTTGTTTAAAGTTAACACAAAACAGGACACTCTGTATAATGCGTTTTGGATATTTAAAATCGAAAAATATAAATAAACTTCTTGAGTAAATAAACTTCACGAGTAAATAAACTTCCAATTGAATCACTAACACATTTATTTTAAACTATCATTTTAAACTGTTTACTAACTCCTCGTCTATACACTATTTAGAATAGTTTATATAGCGAGAATAAAGAGATACCTTTGGGAGAAAGACTATATTTTTACAACGCACAATGACAAGAAGTAATTCTAAATCGATTCGTTTGTTTGTGAGGTTTTCAAAGATGTTTATCTTCCTAGCTACGCAATTCACAATAACCGAATTCCAAGATGAAGTAAGTACGAAGTTAAGATACATTATAATTATTTACATATACGTTCATTAAAAAACAATACATTTGATTATCAAAATTATGAAATATACCAATATTATATGTACTAAAATACTAGAAAATAATATTTTGATATTTAGTTTGAAAGATAATTGACTGCTTATATGAAAAATTACCTGATAAATTAGTTAATATTAGAAAAAAAACAAACAAAATTGAAAATTATCAACGAATTAATTAAATATATAATTTCAAAAATGTACTATTGTTTTTCTGTATTATTATTTCTTAATTTAGCATATGATTGATATTTTAATTAGAACAAAAACAATTAATAAACTATTTATTAAAAATAAACTGAAGTAGATTTTAAATTGTAATGTTTACATGTTTACTGATTTAAAACATTTAAAGAGAGAAGTAAAATATTAGTAAAAAAAAAAGTATAAATCGCATGTATATAAACAGCTGCAGACATACTAGAACTAGATGTATGACGAACAATAAAAAGTTCCTCTTATTAATTTCTATTTCGAAAATTATGTTATGCATTTGTTATTTTATTTTTATGATAATTTTCAATAAATGTATGCTATTTATTATAAAAGGTACCTACATAACATAACATACCGGTCGTCTGTTCTCACCAAAGCCTGTTGGCCGTCCATGTATGTGAGTCGACGTAATATTTTCATTATATATTATTATTATTTATTATTATAGCACACACGGCAATCGTAGCGAGACAAAAAAACAATACGTTAACCCCGCTGACGCCATGTCGTCGACCGTGTGTTTCACAAAATCCCAGTTCCCGTCATCGTGACACGGTATTCGTCAAGCGTAATAAAACGAATTGTTGGTGTGTACCATCGTGCATAATTTGTACATTGTATACACTAATATCGTATTAAAAAATTAAAACTGCGACTAGTCTCCTTTCGAATGTAGGTTTTTTTTTTTTTTTTTTTAATAAAACCTTTAAAAATTAATTAAAAATATATTATATACTTTGTTCTACGAGATTTCATATTATAATATTGCATTACTCGAGCAAAGTCTCAAACATGGACGTACACGTTTTTCGAGCGAAAAGAAGATGTAATTAAATCAAAACGACCAAATCGATCTATTATGGTACTCAAAATACTAAACGTTTTTAATGTCATAAAATTACTTGTAAATATTATTAAGTGTAATCTTTCATTAAATTTCACTCGGAATGAAACAAATCAGTAAATAACAATAGTTGAATTATTAATAATCAACGAAAAAATAAACGTATATTTATCCGACTACCGTCGAGAATCTTGATTTTTTTTATATTAAGATTAATTTCTTTTCTTACTTGAAAATGATTGCACATTTATATAAAAAATTTACAGACACGAGATTAATATTTCACGAGCTGGTATAGACGAGGCCAAGAGACAGAACAGTAATAATGGTAATAATTTTTACACTGCGACCCCGAGAGACATTATTTATATGCATGTCATATACTTACTACGTATTGTTATTTTTTATATGAAAGCGTATGTTGATTTGTTTTCTAAAAAACGCGCAACATTTCAAATTTTACGTTTTAATTATTTGAAATTAAAATTCAGTAGAAATTATATGAAATTAAATTTTCAAAGCTCTATTGAGAGATCAACTATTATAAAATATGCACATATAATTTAATACTACATTATTATATATTTTTTTTTATTGAATCTATCAGGACCCAAAGTCGAATTTTAAAGCCTGTCGAAACCCTTAATTTTACATTACCATTAACGCGACCAACATTATAGTTTCTCTTTTAATTATTAACCTATCATAGTGTTATTAGTGATAAAATATCACGTACCTATACCACGTACAGTGTATTTTATATCTTATAAGTACATAACACTATATAAATGAATAATAAGTACTTATTCATACATAATAATTATGTATGAAATTTATTAGACAGTTTCAATTAAACTTAAAATAATTTACCGTTTTGTGTTCTACACCTTCGTTCTGTTATTGACATTAATTATTATGATATGTATAAATAATAAAATATATTATTATATTTGAATATTTTAGCACGCTATCGGGCCAGTTAGTGTAATTATTTGTTTTGTTTGTATTGTTACTCACCGTGTACAGCTGTTGATTTTATTGTTGCCAAACGTTTTTCCGTTTTTATTCAGCTGGCGAAAAGGTCGAAAGTTTTGTTTTCCGTCACACTGCTCGCAAAACACTGAAATGCGTGCACTACCGCGTCAAGACGACGCGAATGCTTTGTTCTCGGCGTCCATAACTTGCGCCAAAACTTTATGAAAAAAAAAAACATAAACAGTTGGTCAAAATACGTTACATATTATTTACTGGTACGTGGTATAGGGAATGGTTACTAGACAAAACGAGCGTTACCCGGGTATAACGCGGTCAAGTAACTCTCAATGGCTAACGGTAACTTCAAATAGCGACGTTAATTTTATAAACTCGAGTAGAACGAGAGGATTAGATGACATTTAAACTCTACTGATATCTTTTGTACACTGACAACTTCATTTAACGCGTTTTCGGAGACGCGTTAGAAAAATATGTTTTAAAAGAAAAAATGATTTCAATATTTTTCAAATTATCTTATTCGCTTGAAAAAAGAAAGTCTGGAAACCCTCCATTTGTCGCGGGAAACCCATAGTATAGATAAGTATTCATGCATATAGTACATATACTACGGCTAGTGATTAATTGGATGTATATTGTTCAATATTGCAATTGAAAACTATTGTTTGCTTAAATCGTTTCGAGTTTTGTGTTTCATATTTCACAACTATATACATATAATGTACACTGAAAAGAGTTCCCAAACTTTCTTAACATAATGTGTTTATAACATGTTATTATTAGGTTTATGACTATAAAAATAAATCACTTTTAATATTTTATAATACCTATTATTAATTAATAACAAAAATCCTAGAGCACTGTATATATATAAATATATATATATATTTTTAACCCTTCATTAATTATTTTTAACGCTCAAGTTTGTACTTTGTACTCGGATTAAGTTTAATCGCGATAGCCCTTATGAAATATAATATATCACATTTTCGAGCCCGGAAATCAGAAACGCAAACATAACTGATTAATCTAAAATCTATGAAAAACAACGTAGAATGAAAATATTATCGTTGTATTCTTATCGCATTGCATGTAAATGTGTATGGGGATCTCAAGTATAATATTTAAAAAGTTCGCAATATATACTTCATAATACGGTACATAAGTAAAGCCTTGAAACTCGCTCGTCGTCACGTGTTGTTTCGCGTAAATATAACACGTCTAAATACATACGTGTATATAGTATATGTATATGTAATGCTACAGACTTAGCCCCGTCTTCAAATCTAAAGACTTTTAGCGCATTCAAAACGAAAACATTACCATGCTAATACTAACGCCTATATTTAGAAAACTCCCACAAATAAGCGAGTTTGAGTTTTGGTAGTAATGGAAATTCGCTGAACAAACAGACCGTATGAAGAAATGCTACTTGGGCAGAAACAATATTGTGTTTGCATAACACACGGACAAAAACATTTAGGAGTATAGTTTACTAGAAATAATTTATAGATAGTCGAAACCATATTATCTCTTATTCGAATCAATTTTTAAAGTAAACTCCTATGTTTTTAAATTGTATTTTATACTTTTCGCCTCGTGTTATGTGCACCACATAATTTCCATAATTTAATCGATTAGTTATATAAACATATTGTAATAAACGATTTGTTATTTAAACATAAAAACGATTTACTGCGAACGAAAAAGTATATAAAATACTATTTGATGAATCTCAAAAATATAATTTATTTGCAATTACAATTACTATTGTCTACCGAGCACGCTAAATTATTCTGCCAAAATCCGAGGGCTTTTAGTATTTGTTTTTAATTTTTTATAGATATACAATTTTTAAATATTTACTCTGTGTTTTAAATTCTGGAAATAAAAGTTGGTTGATATATAAGCCATCAAGGAAACCGTTTACAATTCATTGCAGTGTTATTTACACACGAATCAATAAACAAATAATAAAATATTTATATAAATATGACCTTAATTAAAAAATTTCTATTTAATTTTTCATTATTTATGAAATGGATAAAATAGTCATATTATTTAACCCACGGGGATATTTAATTTTAAAGGACTTTAAATATAATGTGTATATAACTATACGGTTAAATATTAATTGAATTGATTTAAATTTAGTGGGAGGACATCGCATCAAAATCTGCTAACTTTATTTCTCGCCCAATCATGCGTCTGTGATGTTTTGATGTAAATAAAAAATACAAAATACAAACAAATGAAAAACAATTATTACAATAACTGTAATATGATTCCATAACACGTATGAAAAATATAAAACATTTGTCAATAATTTTAAAACAAAATTCCTATTCTATGTGTTAATAATATCATGAATGCGTTAAATTTAAATAATAAAATTTTCTCGTGATAAATATATTATGCGCTATCCACTGTTATAAGTCCAGTAGTAAATTAATTATAACTCTAAAAATACTTTAATCAATACCGGCGTGGTAAACTCTTAGTTTATTTTAATTATTAATCATTGTCTTCAACTGAAATGTTTCCATAAAAACAAATCAATCAAATTCAACATTGAGAAGTACAAGAGATCTTTACATTACATCTATTATACTCGCATGTTAGATTTCGAACTTTAAGTAAATCTTTTAAAATTGTTTAGATTAAATATTCACATAGATATTACAATCGGGAACACTTACCAAATAAAACATTACCGCGAAAATGACTATGATGGCATGAGCATGTCTTAAATAATTGTCCAATTGTGGTATTTGTTTTTGCAGACAAATTTGTAAAAGTGTATCTGTGTAAAACAAAAAGAAAAAAAGGAATTAATTCAACTGCAAACAAAGTATTTGAACGTTGTACGTTTCAATATTTACTCATCACGTGTATAAAATGTGATATATGGATCTAGTTTATTTTCAAATTTTAAAAAAATACATCATACTTATTATAAAAAAAGTACGACTTGTACGAACACACCGTAAAACTATCAAACACTATGGTAATATACTTGGAATTCGTACCGACAGATACTTCAAGTATTTCTTCTTAATTTTCATACCTACGGCTGAATTTCTTAGATAAACCAACACTAAGCCAGCGGGTTTGCGGCAAACGCGTTTTGTTCGCACGTCAAGACCTAATAATAATATGACACTGAGCAGAGCAACGTATAATTATAAATGATTTCGATCCGTTATAATAGTCATAATTTAGTCCGTAACGAACGCGTTGCGTGAAGTTTTTCGTGCGATCCGAATGCGTCGTGTAAGTTTTCCGTGCGAAACAAACCGAACCGCGGTAAAAATTACAGTCCGCTGCACCACCGGGTATAACGCAATCACATTATTATATCACACTTACAATGGTAAACAAACGGTCCCGATACCCGGGCAATACCGTAAAATGTTCACTGTTAAAGTTGTATTTTCAACTCGTTCGCTGTTTCGGGTCGTAAACAACCGCATTTTGAAATAGAATAAAAATTGAAAATCATCCGCGCGGCACAAATTAACGATTAAGTAGCGATTACAGAGCAAAATAAACACTGCACGATGATGTTACAGTGAGTAAAACAATGAATAAACAACGACGATTTTTAACCTCGTCCAAAAATCTGTCACCGAATACTATAAACAGGTTTCTATAAATATATAATATATATATATATATCTCACCAAATCGATTTCAGTGAGCACGATATAACGATCTCGGGCGTTTTCTACACTCCCGTAACGATGGATTTTAATGTTGTTAATTATTATTGAACGTTGTTCGTTTTAAACAAACAATAGTAAACAAAAATATAAAAAAATACAAAAACAAAACGTTTCGGATACCCTCGTGTGTAATCAATTATATGTTGTACGAGATCCCAGAAGATTCGAATGCATTTTATAATAAAAAAAAATAAAAAAACTCGACTGTGCTACGGAAAAATAAACATCCTCGTGGCTCTACTATACGTTACGTGCATATTATTTATACAGGGTACTTAAAATAAATTAGGTTGGTACTTATAAGGGACCGGGGTTATCCCTAAATCCTGAATGTTTGCGACTCGGGTTAAGAGTTGATTTTCAATTTTATACTGATTATTATTTTGTTTTTTAGTTTGTTTGTTTTTTTAGTTTCTATTGCGGATAAAGGTTATTCGAACATATTTACAAGAATTAATATTCACAGGGGGGTCATCATCGGTGTACACCTCTTCACTTTAAATTGCTTTACGGTAGAACTATTGTTCACGTCCGAATAATATATGCGTGTATACGGTTTATTAAGAAAATGCGACAAATTTACATTGAAAAACGAAAAACGAATAATAAATAATTATTAATAAATCTGTGCTGTTACAATAATGCGAAACACATGACATACCTAAACTGAATTAAATGATATATTTATTTATTGACTTATTAGTGTTTTATAATATATTATATTATAAATGTGTATACCTAACGAACTTATTATTTTGTTGTATTGAAGTTTTTATGATTTATTTGGTTAACCGGTTAATTATTTAATATAATATTTTCATACTCAATATCATATAACAGTTATACACATTAATTTGTCGTAGAAAAAAAAATATATTAATTAGTACTCTTGTAAAGCATCTTCAATTATTTTTACGTTCGAAACGTATACACAAAAACAATGTGATAAAATGTATTTTTTATTAAAATTGACTTCAGCTCAAAGAACAAATATTTTGACCACTGTCATTATTTTAAAAACTTTGTTATTTTTTTTTATACAATGATCTCGAGAGCTAAAAATGTTTTTATGTTAATTAATAATTTCTTTGATGTTTTCAGCCAGTCGTGTAACTAAGACAAAATTCAAAAGATTTTTTCACCCTTTTTTGTGAATTTTTTTTTTTTCTTTTTCGGCTTTTTGTTTTAAAGTTTAATACACAAGAGACACGCACCGACTACAAATAGTAACAAATATCTTAATGTATGTGATATTTTATCAGTACAAAGTTAAGACTCCATTAGTATACTGACTTAGAAAATTATACTTATTATAATTATTACAAAATATTATAAATATTATTAACAAATTAAATATCATTTTTTTCCCGTCCTGTACTTTATACTATAAATCGATAGTAAAAATAATTATGCATAATAAACAAACGGATAATATCAAAATAAATAAGTATGTGCTCTCTGATACTCAGTGTAATTCATAACATTATTGAAATGAAACCAAAAAAATTGAGCTTTAATTTCTTTTTAATAGATTTACTATATATCATGTTATATTAATTAATATTATATAGCTAAATTAATTTTATACATCCACATGAAGCAAATTTTTTTTTAATTTAAAATGTAAATGATTTTTTTCAAAATATAAATTGTACTTAAGAGATAATTATTATGTTACATCAGAGAAAAATTAAAGAAATTATAAACAAACTAGATTTTTCGAAAGCGAAAATAATATTTTTATGTTCAACTGAATTACAAAATAAATGTAATTCATTTTAAAGTTAGTCAAATTTAATTTTAAATAACTAAAACAATAAAATAAACTTCTAAAACATACAGAAATGATCGTTTGATGTATTTTATATTTTATGTTATTTGTCTCGAAAAAAAAAACATGTTTGATATGGAAAATAAAATTAATTGATACGTGGTAGATAAATTATAGTAATAAAAACTGTGAAACAAACAACAACATTTAATTAAATTTTTTTTTGAAATACGCATAAGTATCTAGATATTTTTTCATACATTTAAAATCAACAATATATGTATAAATAAATACTAAATATATATTATATTAATTAAAAATAATTAATTATATTTGTCAACCACCAAATAATATCAACCAGCGTCATGACCTGTACGACAAAATAAATATGATGATGATGAGAAAAACGGGAACAGAAAAAAACGGTAAGTACCTACTTTAAAAAAAGGTTCAACCTAGGTTTTTTTCTTTTTTTTTAACAAAGGTTGAATAACAATAAATTATTATACGTATACTTTATGATAATAATTATTGTGATTTCAAAGTTAATTTAACAAAAAAATAAAAATTTTAAAAACAAATTTAAAAAAATTATAATGTGTGGTCATCCCATATTCTTATCTTTATTAAATACATTTAAAAAGTTTTAAAACCGAAAAACTTTCGTTGTGGACATTTATAACTTTAATAATCGATTATGAATACATTATAAACAACTGCGGTAAACCAACTTATAATTCGTTTTTGAAATACTATTAATTAATCATATTGTCTTAAAGTTTTAAATAACAATTATACACTACTATTCGAACGAAAATCTGGCAATCTTTCAAAATACCAAATATGTAATAACAAACTCCCATGAGGAACTGGTTATTACGATGTTGTGTTTTTAATATTCTCATCGGTGAAAAACGTGTTTCGACAAAAACATACCGATATTAATGAAACGATAAAATATGATACAATAATCAAAGAAAAGAAAAAACGACGACCGGCGCTTCGTGTAGGCAAATCAGGTGCTTACGCGCATTGCAACAATTAAAATCCCGCGACCTGCGAGGTCATTATTTATGGCGCCATCGTAACGGCATGTATTACTTATGGCAAAACAAAACAATACGAAATAAAAACATAATATCATTGTCAAATTGTATTCGATCGAATAACAAACGACATTATACTTATTGCTTATTAGTATGTACAGAACGTGCGACGGATGTGATTATCTCCTCTATTCATCTACTCAGTCCCCCCTCCTCCACTCACACGCGTCCCCGTCGTGATTGCTGCTTTTCGTGTACGGGTATTATTATTAATTATGCGGTGTGTGACCGAAATCAACGGGACAGACGCGCGCTGTTTAGCTATTCAACCGTAACACCGTAATTTAGGGGAAATATTGACGCGAGTATCATCTCTCCGGTTCGCGGTTGTTATTCTGGTCACAAACTCGTCAATCCTATAAAGGAAAACGCGACACCTTTTGACACGTCATTACCGGAGAGATTTTCTTCGACGGCGCGCACACAGAGCCACGGGGACGGGCGCCTGTGACGTCTCCAAACAATATTTGCGACGTGCACGATGGCGGCGGCGGCGGCGGCGGCGGTAAAGGTCTCTCTGATGATGGGAAAATTGTGCGGTCAAAACACGCGTTTCGTACGCGACACATATGCAGACACGAAGGGGGGCAGGGTTAGTCACATGACTTGAAACAATATCCGCCCACCTTTTTTTTTATACGTAAAATATGCATCGCGCGTGTTAGATACGTGTGTGTGTGTATTTTACACGTCGCGAAATCGAAATCCAAACATTATTATTATAGTATTATTAAATTACAATTATCAAGGTTTTGCCAAAATTAATTATTGAAATCAAACATAACGTAACGCTCCGTGAACGTATTGTTTCGTATAAGTTGAAACGTAATATGTTTCACTACGCGTAAAAGTTTTATTCCAACAAATTTCTTCTAGTGGAGTGTTAAAATAATTCGTTTTTACGGCTACAATCATTGATTAACGTTTTTTCGTTAAGAAATTATTTAACATTTTACCATAAATCATCACGAATAATATAAATATATATATATAAATAAATATACTCGTTTATAAATACGATTTATATAATATGTACGAGTGTAAATTGTATTTTTTTTCTTTTAATACAATCAACACCGAATTGAAATATCATTTCGCGTGCACGTTACAACAATATTAATTCTGTGTACATTCTCGTCGCGTGCTATTTCGAGTTCGGCGGGATTAACGAGGGATAGGCCAAAACCGCGGGTCAAAAGAGTCGGTACGCATAACTACGGTCCGGAATATTGTCGGCTTTGTGTGGTTCGCGCATAACAACCGCCGCCGTGTATATTATTAATACCTACCGGATTAATAATAGGTTTGTTGAGAGCGGACTCGATTTTAATCTTATAGATTATCCAGTTGATGGCCAGCTTAGAACGCAGTAAATGCTACACACTATTGAAAAACCCATCGCGCGCTTATGAAATATGAAAACGCGCACAACATTATTCTAAAACTACATTGTTCGTATTAAACTTACGATAGTACTACAGCGTCGTCCTACGATACTTCACAAAACCCTGCAACAGTCTTAATACACCCAGACGCATTATATAGGTAATTGTTTATTCATTACGTCAACCGTCGACCTAACTAAACGGGTATTAACGGTCGCAGCAAAATACCGATGTTAAGTAGAGAAGTAGCAGATAATATTACTTACATTTTAATTGTATATATATAGGTATGAATGTATTGAGGGTAAGCAACCATGATATCCCGATGAAAATATATCTGTAGATATATATATATTATTCAGTTTAGTTTTACTGCAGATATTCAGATATTTACCGTTTTAAATACTTAGTTTTATTCCCCTTAACCGACTTAAAAAATAACTTAAATTTATCATCTCTGTAGAATTTCAAAATAGCCATTCTGTACAAGCTGTTAAAACAATTTCAAAATGTTACATTTAAAAATCTAACAATTGGTATTATAAAAATTACTAATGAAAGTTTTTAAAAGAGAGTAAGTGTACGCGTTAGTTATATTAGCTATAATAATATGTGATGCCTATAAATATTTTTATTAAAAATACAAGTTCCTCTAAAACTTTATTCTTTGGTTCAATGGTCCAAAAATCCAAAATAATATCACTGTTCACCAATATACAAACACACTGTAGTAAAACAAAAGTAGTCTCTATAAACATTAAACGTTTAAAACATCCATTAGTATTAATTTGTGTCGAAGCAAATACTAACTGGTAGATATTTCATTACTTAAACTACTTGGGTAACTACGTAATAAAAAAAGAACAGTAAATACCCCGAAGGTAACTACACTTGAATATTAATAGACCACGTCATTTTTTATGTTAATTTACTGATCATATAATCGTTTATGATGAGCTTTCGCCAATTTTTATTTTGAAAACAATTATTAATTGACCTACAAAGTATATAATATTAAAAAACAAGCTATAAAATCATGAAAATTATACAATTTACTACATGATGACTAATTTCTGAACTACGTGTTAGACCCTACGTATTTAACGAATTAAATAATTATATTAAGTAAGTACCAACAGTTTGTGCTGATATAAAATAATACCGTAATTATTATTCAGTATTATCATAACATATTTATTTATTTTTAAGCCTACGCATTCTATGGTTCCATTAAAAAAATTTTTATTCACAATCACAAGTCTCACGGTGATTGTTGAATAATAACCGGTCGAAACCGTCGTAACTTAAGATGTTCTTCTGAGATACTTAATATTAAATTATTTTTAAAATTACAATTCATAGGAATAAATATGCCATACCTTTAAAGAAATCTTAAATTTGAATACCACATTTTCCTCTATAAAGGATCCATAATTTTGATCACTGGTAATATCATTCAGTTATGATAATTCATTCTTTTATCGCAATTCATTTGTGAGTATTAATTTGTTCAATATGAAGCACATGAAGGGTAATACAAACGACAAATTAATAATACTTCGCACAAAAGAAATATATATGTGTGTGTGTATATAAAGGTATATAATGCCTTGATAGGACATTGAAGTGGGTAAGTAAAAAGTACGCTATATATAATATATATACATTTAAATATTAAAATAATGAGACATCGCTACCGAAAAACGATTTATGTTTGCATAATAGTATACAGTCAATTATTTTTATGTAAAAAAAAAATGTAAAATTTGACTCAGTAAACATCAGTACAAATAATAGGTAGGTACGTACTGCAACCTATATAATGATATCGACATCAATAACAGAAAAAAAAACCGAAGATGATTTATTTTTACAACCTAATTTGTGGGTAGTAGAAATATTACTGAACAGAATATGTGCATACGTATATGATGCACATCACTTTATTTCGTATATTTATTATACTTCTATCATAAAAAAGACTTCCTTTTTTTTATTTTTGGTCAAATTGATCATGATTTTTTTTTATACATGTATAACGCTGGAAGGAAAAGCGTGGGAAACGAACGATTTATATTTTAATTAATCAAATACATCGTTTCGTAATAAATTACCATTATTCCGAACATATAATCGTATTGTGAACCGCAAATGTTTACAAACAGTAGATTTAATTTTCCACGGAATGAAAACATTAATATTATAGATTTTGAGCGAAACGATAATTGATATTTTTTTCCCGTCAATTTAAATATTTAAAAATTGAACCCAGATAGTACTTTAAAGATATCAGTTTTTTTCTGAAAATTGAAAATAATGTTGGATTTCAATAGGTAAGTATTTACATTTCTTTTGAATAATAATTTTTTCCAAGTAAATTCATTTGAGTTTTGTGTTAACAATATAATATAGATAAACTATAGTCTATATTATAGATATAGACTCTATAATTTACCGACGTTTAAAAAAACACAATGTTTAAATACTACGTCGACTTTTTCCATTTACTATGAAATTAATAACTAAATTAATTAATACATTAGTTTATTAATAACTATGTTTGAATAATCCAAAATCTCGAGAAGAAAATAGGCTCTTCCCTCCATAACATAACAATGGATAAATTTTAATGCAAATTTGTATGGAATAAAAACATAAAATAGGTATCAAAACTTATTTTTAAAAATGGCATAAAGATTAAAAAAAAACTTGCCCGTATAAATAAAATACAAATAGAAATTTTAAATTATTAAAAATTACAAAAAACAAAATTTGTTTCTTGATCTTGAAACTAATTAAGAAGTTGAAAAACTTATAACAAACTTATTTCTATACACGGTGACTTTAATAGTCACAATGTATGAAAATATTTTCTGCAATGAATACCTATTTAAAAAATCTGAAAAGGTATACTCGGAATTCATTATAAAACATGTCATTTTCTTATATGCTATCTCGAATGTGGTGAATTAAATTTAACATCAAACCAACCACTCGTTTTACCAAACCTAAGTAAATAAGTTGATTCCATAAATATAAAAACAATTATTTACTTATAGTTAATATCAATACATAAAATAGCAGATTACATTCAATAAACTCAAGTGCAATGAAAAAATTAATTTAAAAACTATATGTTACTGGATATTAAATAATTACTTATTTTAATCGCAAGACATAATATTTTCAATTTAAATTATGAATTTTTTTTGGGTTTGATAAATTAATCGCTTGATTTACATGTTTACCCGTGAAACGTGACATCCAAAAACCTATATACATACTATACAATTTGCTATTAAAGAAGAAACACGCAAATACTTATACAATGAAAAAATCTCAAAACTGCAATAAAAACTGGTTTTAGGCGATGCACATATCCATACTTTATTGTGATTTTATACAGTAGTTGTTGTATACTTTAAATTAAAAATGTATAACTATATAGAAAAATAAAAAAAAATGGTATAAGAACCATTCGACGCATGGCCATAAAATATTTTACTGGACTCTCAATAAAAAACGCACAAACAAAATATTAATATTGAACGGTTTTATTGAAATATTGTCTGAATTTTATTTATTTCAAAGTTCATAAATAAGTTTTTAAATTACGAAAAATATAACTACACAAACACTTGAATCGATTGCAGTACACCTTAACTATTTGATTTTAATTCAATATGGGCAGGTATTAAAAAATATGTACATATCATTTATTTTACAAAAGAACAAAATTGCATTTTTTTTTACCATCACTACATAAGGTGTACTATAGCCAAGGATTTTCAATGCATTATGCAGAAATAAAACAACTTTGTTGCCTATCAAAATTCTTTAAGTTAAAAAAGTTATGTACATTTTTATACAAAATATTATACTATATTATAAATAACTCATGTAATATATTTATAATATGAGTAAATAACAATATTATAATGATAATAATGTATATTTCATGCATTATGCATTATAAAAACAAAATTACCAATGTGTATTAATAGAGAACTATCCGATTCAATTGAGATTAACAAAATGCAATTACAATTTTTTATGCAACTTATTATTAATTGTTTGAAAAAAAAATGAATGAAAAAAACAAAATTTATAGATTAAACTTACGATAACTTTAGATTTTTTTTTTTTGAGCAATTTGGCAACGTTGCGCTATATATATATATATATATATATATATATATATATATATATATATATATATATATATCGACATTTATATCACATATGACCTTACATAAGTATAAAATATAGTATAAAAGTAATGACGAGCCAATTCCTGTTGTTTGATAGATGATTTTATCCTAAACATTCATTGGTTTGTTTCTCAAATAATTAAAAATAAATAAATTTTTTCTATACGTGGAAAGCTTTAAGAATTTGAAATGAAACCTCAATCATTGTTGTTACAACGAGTACCCATTACCCACACTATAAAAATAAATTTTAAATTTCTCATCTACAATTTTTTTTCTGAAATCTCGTCTTTGCCTTTACGTCGATTATTCAATAAAACTATTACGTCGCGCGTCGTTCAAATCGTACTTCATCGAAAAAAATCAAGTATAAATAATGCAAAAAGTAAACCCAAAGTTAAGCGTTTGAAATGTTTAGATTTGATAGAAATGATTTTGCACGGAAAGAGGAATTTGAAATTACTTCTTCGTTAATGAAGCATATGTCAGCTATCGGAAGAGCAAAACGTATACAATACAAGTGTTAGAAAGTTTATGTTTCAAAATGTTACTATCGGGGAGATTTCCGGTGTATACAGTAACAATATGAAATTTCGCGTGACGACTTCACTGACAAAAATATATAGACACGATCGTGGCAGTGTGCAGTATATGCATTAAACTATATTATTAAGTAGCCTGTGTGCGTGTGTGTGTGTATAATGCGGCGATTCCCGGAGCGGCGATAATGCAGTTACAACGACCGCAAAGGCAATGGACTTTACCGTGCAATAACATAACGCTCAACACACATATATTCACACACACACACACACGCGCGCGCGCATCTGACACATACTAATAATAATAATAATATCGTCTAGGCAGAGGCAGTCGATCGGTGCACTAATATATATATATGCCATGCCATTAAAACGCTCCAAACAATCGACAAGCACCACGGTGTAATAATATTGTGATTATACATTATATTTTATTTTATATTGTATACCATTTGTTTTATTTTCTTCCGCCATAATATCGCCGAAACTCCACGTGGGCGCGGGTGTGGTTTTAATTTTAAACGTTCGCAACGCTTTGTTACGGCATGTGCATTTTTACGGTTTTTTTTTTTTTTCGCGGGTGTGAAAACGATGAAAAACGCAAGCGACTATGCGCCGCACTATAATATCGCGCGCGCGAACAACTATATATGTGTATACACTGCGCGCCCAAAGTGTCATTACGGCCGAACGGTCTCCAACAAAAGTCCTGCGTGAAACGGGATTGTGATGCTTGTGCGGCGGAGATCAGCGGGACGTCCACAGCAGCGTCGCGTACACGAAACGTCCATCGGTACCAAGCCGGGACGGCAATCGTTTTTCCCACTGACCGACGTCCGTGGCAAAGGGATTGAGACGAAGGAAGAGAATGAGAGTGAAAGAGAGAGAGATAAAGAGAAACAGAGAGGGATAAATAAAGAAAGAATGGGAGAAAAAGAGAAAGAAGAAGAGAATTTAGAGAGAGAAAGAGGAAGAGAACGGGAGAGAGAGTTATTTTACATTGTCGTCCCCTGCAGGCACTTACCGCTCGATAACGATTATACTCGTACTCTGTTGTCCACGGCGAGCACACGCGTCGCCCACACACGCTAAACGGCCGATTTTATAATAATTTCGTTTTTCCTCCCTACGGTATCGAAAATATTCTCGGAACCTCCAGGCATATCCTCACACGTAGCAGCCGCGCGTTACCCCGCCGTCATTAAAAACATCAGCGACCGTCATTAAATTATTGCAAAATGTCTCCTCCACTTTCAACAGTCCGTTCTATTGTCACGTACATAAATTCTTTTACGGGACGGTAGGTACACCTATTATTACGCGCGTCGCACGATCGATTCGAACAAAAATAAATTATTATAATTGACCGAAAAGACGTGTTTTACGCACTTTGATTGTGTAAAAAAAAAACCCGTTTACCATAAACGGGAAGTATAAGCAGTAGCAATTTTCCGGTATTGATTTATCAACAAAAAAAAAATAATAATAATAATAATAATATTAAACGGACGATGACATTTGAAATACACATTGTATTATAGGCGACTTGAACATATTGATTTCACTACAAATAAATAAAAGACTTCTTCTATTTTCATTTGTATGAAAAAATAAAATAATGCCTTTTTTTATATGTACCTACGATTTCTGCGTTTAATCAAATCGCGTAGCGAAAAGCTTCACGTCGATGTCCAAAAATGGCTACGATACAACGTATTATTATTCAAACTATATTCCAACAGGATAAATTAACACGAAAATAAATAATCTTAAACACTATTTAACAATAAAAATATTCAGAGGTGTTCGAATCACTTATTTTAAATTGGTATTTCGCTGTACAAAGACTAAACACAAACTTTTAGTAGATACTGTTGTCGGTATAACACCATCAATCAATATCACAAATAATGTCGCAAATCAAATTTTGTAAGCGGCAAAATTGTGTTTTCGCGTAGTGTTATATTATCATCGCATAGTACCTATAATATGATTTCTATATTTTGTACGTACCTATAATACATTGGATTTTTCATTAAAACTATACTTTTGTGTGATTTGGTTGCATATTATTTGTTATGCGTGCGTTCAAGTGTCAGAATAACTTGCTATTACAAATGATATCAAATACAAATGACATTCACCCCGACGTTCCGACCTACAAACGGCAAACCCCGCAAAATTCAACGAATATCACATGTACACATGCGTATGTAAAAACGAAACGTGCGTGTGTATACTGTATACATATAGGTAAATCTTTGGTACGCGAAATTAAATCAATGTCATAGAATATGTGGTGTTTATTTTTTTATGAAAAAAGCAAACTCCTTTTTTTAGCTCACATCAATAAATGATTTTGAAAGTCAGTGACTTCAAAAAAAAAATTTTGCTCATATAAAATAATAAAAAAATAAGACCCCGAGTGCATCGTCATTTTTTAAATGAATTCTGGGTGTTGTGATGGAAAAAAAAGCTGAGAAGCTCTAATATATAATGTATATATAATATATATATATATATATATATATTATATATTATGTACTATATGTTACGGGGACCAAAGAAAATCTCGATGTACTACTCAAAATTCGACAACAAACAAAAAATAAAAATAACTAGGTATACATGCGAACGATTCTGTGGCCATATATTATGAAACTTGAACATTTAGTACTCTATTATATTAATAATCATATTAAACCTAACCTAAAAAGATTATAATAATTAACCTAACCATAATTTAACTGAATAAAATGTATTTTATAACTAATCTGTACCATAAAAGCCAAACTCCAAAAATCCCGTAAGGATAAAACAATTTGATACAATCGAGTAAATATGTTTAATTTTAATTAATATTATAGATTGCGCTAGTGATTTAAATGTTTGATCTAGATATTAATTTTCAAAAACAGTAGTTGAATTCGTTGATTTGCAACGATGGGTTTTATTAAAAATATAACCTAATTTATTTTATTTTTTTAATTCTGTTGAACTGATAATAATTTTCTCAAAATAAATAAACAGTAGCACAGAACAATAGTATTTAACCAGTAGCCAACAGACGGGGTCCATAGTTGTGTTATAACTTACACGATTAATTTTTATTATAATAACACTTGTTAGTTTTTAAATTAATATTTAAACATTAAATACTAATCAAAATATAAAAATGTTTTTTATTGTGTGTGTGAAGAAGGAGAGTCCGTAGTTACATGTATATATAAAATAAAATACGGTCATGCAAATAATCATTTATCTGGAACAACCATGCTTAATTATGATTTTGAGCTTGATCTTTGAATATTATGAATATCTACTAAACTATCTATACAACTAAACTTTATTAAATATATCAAATTATAATACTTTAGAATTAACCTAAAACCAAGCCAATTATAAATAGCAGTGATTTTCAAATAGTAAATTTTAAGTTCAAATTTTACTATTTTACTACGATTCTTCAAGCTAAAAAAGAGTGTTTCTTCCGCTAACTGCGACTATTTTTAATATAATTTTCTTACAATTAAATTACTCGTATACTATTGGACAAAGCGGTGCTATATAACATATAAACATATTGCCTAAACATATTTACATTCACGTGTATTTAATTTATTATTTTAAGTGTACTTGTTTTGGAAAACAGTTCAACAGATGTTTCACGTGATTTCCGTACCCATCGACCGATCGATCAGTTTTCGATTAATATTATAATTTAATAACGAAGGGCGAAAATACAGACCATTTTAGGGCATTCCGACTGATTGCGATGTACATATTATTATTATATAACTTTATAATTACATCACCGTCGAAAATGTCATAAAATATATCAACAAGTATATTCGTGTTTTTCAAATTTTACACCTGTTTATGGTTTTGTTGTATCGCCTTAATGTAAAAACCAGCATTCAAGGCTACATTTTAATAAAACATAGTTTACGTGACTGAATATATCGTGGTAATGACTTGGACTTGGGCTTAAATAATTTTCGGAAATTAGTATGAAAAACTGATTGGACTGAAAGTAAAGAAAAAATGTACAAGCCTAAAAACCGTAAAGTCAAAAAAAAAAAATTGTGCTTAATATTTTAATCATTTAAATTTTTAAATCGAGTTATGTGTTAGATATATAATAGAAAAAATACGAATATCAACATAATTTTACTTCGTAAACAGACAATTGTTGCATTTTCGTTCAAATTCACGTCATAAACAAACAACGTCGATGCTACGTGATGGTAATAAAATGCACGTAGGTACGACAATATGTAAATATTTCGGTCTCGGCGGTGGTAACCCAAAAATGTGCTATCATAATATCGGTTGGTTGGTGGGCGAGTTAATCGTACGAATCGATCCGACGTTAATTAAATGCGGGAAATCAAATCGTATCGTATACGTGTGACAACCCAATATTTATTTGTAATATAGCACGCAGGATTCGGCACCGGGTGCTTGCGGGGTGAAATTATTTTGATACCTACGCGCTACATGTATACACCACATCAATTATCAGGTCGTAGGTTATACTTTATTACAACACGAAGGTAATTCGATTGTATGTTTTTGTACGAATATCATTGTTAAAACACTGCGGTCGGATATTCAAACGATTGTAAATGTGACGCGTCGCGCGGTCAGTTGAAATAATAATTAATATAAATATGTAGATACTCGTATTTCCAACCTACGTAAAATATGTTATTATTATTAACGAATTCAATTATTTTACGCTCGCGATCGGAATTCATATGATTTAAAATGTGTTAATTACGAGTACTTGCAGGTGACTGATATAACGATGTAACAATCGTCGCAAACGGCGTCCATTAAAACATATTATTTACCTGTTCGTGAAACAACATGTCAACAACAGTGTGATTTTTTAAATATGTTTTTTAGTGTTTGAATTATATATAAATTCAAATTCTGATTTTTAGAAAATGTACGTGAAAGTACTTTAATAAGACAATATTTTCCAACGCTAAATTATATTTGTTATGTCTCTTAAAGAGTATCCTGTAGCAATATCAGCTTATGTTGTTCTATTGAAGCCGTTTATTCACGCAAATAATTGTGCTAGAATTTTTGATGAGATATTGAAAATTTAAACCAGTACTTTTTGAATTATTCAAACTTTAAATTGTGTAAGAAAAGTGTAAATTATAATAAAATAATTAGAATATTCTTTTAATGCTATTGTTTCAAGATCAGGTAAATATAATATAATTATGGTTGTACACATATGTAAAATTAAAAATTTAAGCATATGAGGGGATAAACATACTTTAAAAATCACCCTTACACATCTATAATAAAATAAAACTTCACGGCACGTATATTCAAGTAACGACGCTCCTCCTTGCAAAACTGCAAACCCTCAAGAAAAAAAAAAACAATTTGTTGTGGAGAATATCTATTGATTTAATTAAAAACGTAGATACCTGCTACTCAGCCACCACTGACGTCAACAACGAGATGATATTTATCACGACCTCGTCGCCGTGGTTTAAAAAACGACGGCCAAAGTACGCGCGTTCATTACTCCTAATGTTAAATGTACGTTAGTTAGTATCTATCGCGTATTATAGGACGACTAAAGATGCAACGTTATCGCTGCCCGTCGACGAGTTTATAGATACCTACGTTTATTACTATGCGCGTATAACAACTTTCGCGGTTTCTTTCACCGAGATAACCTTATGATCGTAATTCGTGACGTGACGCCTGCAGCAGTCATTCACGATGATTTCGACAATATAAATACATCGTATAGATAAGGCGCAAATACGTAAGTTTTCAGAACGTATCGCACGTACATTTACATTTTTTCGTATATCACAGTGAGAAGCGAAAAAGCTTATGCGATCATTGCGCTCGGTGACGTTAAAAATCATTTATTACAATTTTCAGGGGGAACTACTGTACAGCCGCCTAGAGGCCCCAGCGAAGGCGTCCAATTATGAAAATGGTGTGCAAAAAAAACATAAAGAGATCAATAACCATGTTTGTATCATTAAAAAATATATTAACTGCAAAAGATATTTTCACTCTAAATATAGTATTTTTGGGCTAGAACGAATTGTTTTAATGTATTCATGAAGTCATCAAGATTCATTGATGGGCATAAGGCATAACACATAAGATTATACATCACACTACCCCGATATTCACCAAACTGATCCTGCATGCCGTATAAGTGCGACATACTATAATATAAATTTATAATAGCAAATAATAAAATAACGTTACACACACTACATGCAAACAATATTATGTCCATAGTACGAAAATGACATAGATATAAAACAAATACATGTTTACATGCACACGCATACACACACACACACACACTACCGCGTGTATACTGGTCAAACGTGCGATTTACATAAATTCGAATAACACTTCAAACACCTCGACGTAGTATAAATAATATAGAACACTTGCTAACCTTTTTGAGCCGATGTGTCCGTACCGTCATGTTTAATATTGTACCAATGTTTATTTTTATAAACAAAGAATAAAAATAATTTACCCAAATATACCAGTACAGGTTCTATAGGTGTACATATAGTAGCAATTTTGTTATGCAAGATCTGAGACTTGAAAGTACGGTATCTTTACGACAAAACATTTATTATTGGTTCATTAGCGCGCTGCAAAGTTAGGTACTTAGATTCTTTCTACAATATATTCTTATTTACAATGATGAAACGCATCTTAAACAAACGAACATGTTTTTCAGCTTTGTCGTCATGTTTTAATAAAAACTAATATAACACCGTTTATAAGAACGATAAAGGAAAATGATTTAATGTTGACATTTTGCTAAAACTGGTAACATTAAAATTGAATTGGATTTAAATGATTGAAATTACTTTATTTTATAATAAAGGACTAGATTTGCTACATTTCATTATTAAATGCATATTATTGTAAAAAATATAAATTTTAGGGCCCTTCCTTCAAAATGACACTGAGGCCTAATTAAGCCTAGTTGTGCCACTGATTATACGCGCATATTACAATTTAAAAAAAATAAATAAAACCTTAACTATTTTTTTCGTCTTCGATATAACGTTACACACGGATATTACAATACGGTAAATATTATGATAATAATGTTTCAATAATAGGTAAAAAGAATAGTAATTATTCAGTGTAATATACTCAATACTCATATTTCAATAATCGTGTACTTCAATAATAATAACATGTTGCCTCGTTGGCACGACTTTACATAAATAATTCGACTGTTCGACACAATCAGAATAATAAATAATATACAAACGAATCATATTATTACTATAATAATAAACCTTACCTCGAATAAAGGTTTGTTTGTGACGGCATCGCAATACAATAATGAACGAACGTGATGCACCCATTGTGGCCAGCCCGTTTTGAGAGATCGCGAATTGTCGCAAAGAAATGTTAAATTTTATTTACACATCGTACGTACGCACAAATCAAAACGTTGGAAAATGTCACGCGAAACGTTATCGAAAGAGTATAGTGTTGAATTTTTACCATCCGAGCTTCCGTGGTCGTGACTCGCGAAACACGGGGAAAAAAACTAAAAATCGTCGAGCCGGGCGACGGCGAACACGATACGAAACGACGACGACGTCAAAAAACGCACACTCGAAGAATTACCGGTTTGGATTAGACGTCGTCCGAGCCTCGACGGAATCGTTGAAAATCCGAAGGCGACGGCCATTACACTCGCGTAATGGATCGCGCACCGGACGCGACGGCGGCGATACGATGCGAAACGACGACGACGTCAAAAAACGCACACTCGAAGCCTTTACCGGCTTGGATTAGACGTCGTCGTCCGAGCCTCGACGGAATCGTAGAAAATCCGAAGGCGGCGGCCATTACACTCGCGTAATTGATCACGGACCGGACGCGACGGCGGCGGCGATACGATAGGAAAAATACGATGAACACCGAATATCGATAGTACGGTAGTATTTAAGCGACAAATAATTTGGTTTTACCCACGCGACCGCCGTGAGACGTGCGATTATTCGTCGATAATTACTATTACCATCGCCGCGAAACGAAATTTTGAAAACAGTGAAACGAGATTATGGCGGTCGGCATAAAATTCTCGAGACACGGACCCGTTCGGAGAACCTGCAGACATTAGCGCGAACCGACGAAGACTGAAACGGAAGGGAAAACCAGTGGCCCCGCGTCGGCCGAAACGGTTGGAAAAACGAACAGCCAATGATAATTTGCAACGAATTCATGGAAAGTAATTTGTTTTTTTAACGGTCGTTTTTTTAAACGACCTCCGGACAGACGACAGCGACCGCGGTATCCAGAGTTCTGTCCGCAGCGCGCGACCGCGTCGTCGTCGTTCCGTCACGGTGGCCACGCGACCACACGGCCACGGCGGCGGAACATTCACACTGCAACGCTTGCAGTGCGTCGCGTTTTATAGTTTAATCGGAAAATTCAAGTGCAGTGCAGTGCTGTTAAGCCTTTCTAGAGAACAATTTGTAAATTGATGATAAAATAAAATACAACAATATCCAATAATAGAAATGAGCCACACTGTGCGTCCCATCGCTATAGTCTAGGGTTTTTCCGAAGTCAGATGTGTCAACACCAACACTCCGCGCCATGTCTATATATACATATCGTAGACTACGGTAATTATCTGCCGTCATTAAAGTTTCAAAAATAATTCGTATACGTCATAATACCAGTTATAATAACCACATACATATTATATTGCGATTACAAATGGTCGGAGATAGGAGACATAAATTCGACGGTACTCGCGTTATTTAATAAATAAAAGATACTACTAACCTTTTTTTCAAACATTTTTTTGTTACGGTTTTCTTTCAAATGAAAGTTGTAATTTGTAACCTATTTGTCTTTTAACTCGGTCGACCGGCGCCTTTCAAACATTGCAGGGGCAGTCCATTTTGAAACTAATATAAATAATATTTTATTATTACATTATTTATATTGAACAGTTTAAATATTTCAAAAGATCCGAAAGTCATATACTCATATCGTTATTCATACAAGATACAAATGATCAAAAATATTTGTCTTTCATTATAATAACTTATTAAGTAATATTTGAGACGAAAATCATGTAAAAATATAATAGAACATACGTATAAAAAAAATAAGAATACCTACCTAATTATAGGTAGGTAATTGATAAAGTTTTAATACGTATTACGTACCAATTAAATTTAAAACGAAACTTGTATAATAATTGTTTTGTTCTTGTCGTCATAGGTAGGTACCACATTTGTACATTACTATTGAGTATTGAGTGCTACAAAGACAAACTGTGTAAACAAAAATGATTGAAAATTGGAAAACCCTGAATACAATCGGATAATAAACCCTTGTGGATAAATCAGGACTGCGGTTCTGGTTTATCGATGAACTGAGTTCAGGGTATAAATGTAAACAAACATAGTCCATGGTATACCGTTTGGTTAGTGAAAATCGGCCAGACGCAAGACAGTCTTTTCCGTTCGCTGCAGTGACGTGGTCACTTTCCACGTCATTTATAACTTTATAAGTAAATACAGGCTTTGAAAATTAATCTTCTCTCATTAATTAAAAATATCTAAAATGAATAATTCAAGTACTTTGTACCTCCCAGTAATAATATACACATTTTACACACAAAGAAAACATCTCATAATCGAGCAGCTAATTTATATTAGGTAAGTACAAATAGTATAATATTTATTAGCATAAACATTTATAACAACTACTAGATTCGAATAAGAATGTTAGACAGTAGACCGAATACATTAAATTGTATAATCATCGTAGTTTTACAGTTTAGAGCGAGCATAAAACACATTGCCGAAAACTATAAACTGCGCGTGAGTATAATATTATATTAGAATTTGTCTACTTGCGTTTATTAAATTTAACCAACTCGCGTCGAAATAACGCAATCGAGTCGATCAAAAAAAATAAACAATATACACACTATTCACTATTCGAAACCGTATATAAAATAATAATCGATAGATTCAGAATATTCAGAAACGTCACGTTAAAAACTTAAAAAATAATTTTCGGTATACACGATCGATTTTCAACTCGATATTCTGGTTCGGAACGCGTGAGCGAAAATTGCACTAAAACATTGCATACGACGTGCTAACTGGAGTGAACACAGTATCTGGTTTTTAACAATTTCGAACCTTCGTTGGGGAATTCGTTTTTTTTATCAAATGCCGAATAAAAAATATACGATAAAAAAAGAGATAAAAATACACACGAAATATCATAAGTGAGACGGCCTCGTGAAATTGATTATTCGTTTTGAATTTTAACCATTACTCGCAATTATACGAATTTAATTTTTTTAACGGCGACGCATATTTTCAACGTCAGATTCGGATTTCGCGAGCTATTTTTTCGCAGTAATTTCGACCGATGATAAATCATAGTTCTCTACACCTATACATAGCTTGGAAAATAATAGTCAATACGGGTTTAGGAACATAATTAACAGACTGATTTTGTTGATAAATGACAAAACTTGAGTTGTACTTGAATTAGTTTTTGTAAAAAGAAATATCACAGGACGCATACTATTGCATCCCTCAAATGACGCCTTTGCCATCATTATATATGTAGCTAAACTTGGTATACCTATATTGACTACTGGAACTCCTAATAATGTCTATTATGTATTATGAATTTCAAATATCTTCTATGATATTCCAACACCATTTAACCCGTTTCTTGTTTCATATTCACATAAAACAATCGAAATTTTCCAGAAAACCCAAATATTGGTCATGGTCAATCATTTGTTAAAATCTTAATAGGTAAGGTATATAAGGGAAGTATTAATAGTAGGAGTGTTAAAAAAACGATATCATCACATGACCGGACGAGAACAATATTTATTCGCCTGCGACCGACGTTCTATAAATTACCTACACACGTTTATTGTTTATAATCGTATAAGTGGAAACTGAACGATAAACGCGTTAAAAGTTTACACACCATAACGATCATTATATAGGTGGTTTACGTATTATTAACAAGCTACTGGAAGCGGGATTTTGAAAGCGTATTGATGGAATAAGAATTAATTTGCTCTTTTAAGTGCCCATTTTAACGAATGTGTGCTGCAGTTTGTACAAAAAATGTATTTACAGTAGATGCACAGGGTAAATTTACAACCGAGGTGCTCAATGAAATTAAAAATTATAAAACCTCAAAAGTTTCAAATACGTATGTATAAATAGTACAATAAAAGCAAAAACTGTTTAAAATTTACACCATCTCTAGAGAATAGCCATTTATGTATTCGGGAAAAATTTAAAGTGCCTGCGATCAATAGTTTTGTTAATGGGTATAATATTGTTTATGCATGTTTTCAATATGGCATGATTAAAAATTGAAACATGGAAGATGGAACAATAATTGTAAAATAATTTGTTTTGTTCACAGTTGAAAAAATATGTTTATCTATAGTTGGATTTTGTAAATTATTCCTATTAAAAATTGGCCAACACAAATAAAATGTATTATTCTTATGAAATCAATATTAACACAATGGCACTACTAAAAAATTAATAGAAGTTATTTTTCAAATGCTTTAAATGAAACTCTAAAAATCTTTATCACTTGGTATTTTGGGGATACCTATATTTTATTTGTGTAGAAAAAGTTTTCTAGGGTACATTATTATTATAAGGTAATTAATAAAGTATTCTACACTTGGATGAGATAATAAAATTGTCTAGTCTTACTAAATACATAAAACCCCATCTAATTAAAACTGTTTGATGCTAATATCATTACTTATGTTTTAGATTCATTACAAATAAGTAGATACTAAACTACAAAATTGTTATTTATAAATTAGACTTTTAAAAATGATTTTCATTGATTAAATACAAAAATTTCAAATAAAAAATAAATAATTTATATTTTATAAATAGATATTTTTATGAATACAAATAACAATTTTTATAAAAGATTTATAATTTTAATATATAATAATAAATTATTTTAATATTATTATGGACCAGTTACATAGGTAGGCAAAAATATACAATTACATACCTCTCTAATTGTATATAGGTACTGTGTAAAACAATATTTCACAGGTTTTTATGACACTACTATTATAGTCGGATACATATAATATGTAATATATAATCATATAAAAATAATTACAATAGTTAACAAACAATATTAAATAGGAAATTAAAAATTAAAAACTTAGTATCACAAAGTATGAATATAAATAACAAATTTTATTCAGACTTGCATAGATTTTCCAAAATACTACTTATTTTATTTTTAAAAGCACCAAATGAAAAAATATCATCAAACCTCTTTCTACCACATTTTCCAAATAACTTAGCTTTTTCCTCATCTTCTAATAACAGTTTTATAGCAATAGCAAAGTCTTCTGGTTCTGAATTTCGTAAATAACCATTGTAATCATTTTCAATTGTTTCTTTTGGCCCACCGTTGTTTACTGCCACTACTGGTTTACAACAGTACATAGCTTCCAATGGAACAATGCCAAAATGTTCATTGGATGGTGTATATATCAAGCACAAACAATGTCTGAGAAGTGATATTTTTACAATATCTGAAGGCGACTTTAAGAATATAACACGGTCGTTTAAATTCATGTCTCCAACAAGATCAACTAATTCTTGGAAATATTCTATGTTTTCCGAATTCAAAGGATCATGTCCTCCGGCTAAGACGAGCTTAATACTCTTATCGGACAACAAACTCAGACTGCGAACTGCCAAACCCAGGTTTTTCTTCCTTTCAAACCTGTTGACTGATAACAGGAATCTGCTACAATTAGTGCCAGTTACGTCTTCCAGAGTAATCGTTTCAGTGCTGTCAAAAGAAGACGTGTTTATAGACGGATAAACTACCTGAGGAGGTCTGACGACCGTGGTAAATGTTTTCTGAAACACACCTAGCGTGAACAAACTGTTGACCAGGACAACATCAGCTAGTGCGGTGGTCCTCTCTTCCAGCCAGTCGAGCGGCAGCCGATAGTACCGTTTCAGTGGGTGGTCATGCGCAGCCAACAGCTGATCGGGATAGTGACAATAGAATACCGTCTTACACAACATAAACCAGCGCAGCACTGGGAGGCACGCTGACACCTGATCGACGAACACCACATCAGGACGGACAGGGCAGAAGAATGCCAGCCACAGGGCAGCATAGATCATGCGCACATAGCTGCACAATGCGTAACACTTGCCAAACATGGTCCTGGGCAGCCAGTCACCGACTACGGTCACCGGCAGTGTGCCGTCCCTGGTCTCCTCAAAACAGTGCGATGTGCTGTGGTGGTTGGTAACAAATTGCACCACGTGACCGGACTCCTTCATGGCCACGGCTGCGTCAACCACAAGCCGCTCGGCGCCGCCGATACCCAGGTCTGGGTGTAAGAAGATGACGTTCAGTTTCATCGCGATACTTAACAGGTGTTCGATAGTTACATTAGCCGTAACTGTTCACCAATACTGCAGACACCGCAAAAACGAACGCGCAGCACGACTACGTTGTCTGATGTTTTTTTCTCGAAAGAAGCACAAGAGTCCAAGGATTAAATGAAACTTTTTGATTTTTGTTTTCAATTCTTTACAATGAAACGAAGACTTTGAGAAATATTATTTATTTTATTTTATTAATTTTGTCGCGTTATCAATTCATAAACATTCGAATTCTTATCGTCGACAGTGTTTTTTTTTTTATTTAACCTTAAAACGTTAGTATCGCGGACGCAAAATCATGGAAACGAGTACAAGGATTATCAACGCATATCGACTTATCAAAAACAATAATAATAAATAATAATAATTAAAAATATTGTTGCTTCTCGAATTCCGCGATTTGTTCGAAAATTTTATTCGATTTTTGAATTTATTTCATAAGAACTCACCATGTCCTGGCAAATTTGTTAACCGTCTCGTTCACCCGTGCATCGAGTAAGTCTATTACGTCGTACACGTAACACACATATGACACAGTTCAAGGACTTTCTTAGAATTTTATTCCACTTTCCGAGTTGTAAAACATGATTTTCCGACATCGATGATCATTTTGGCTTAGATTTTTTTCTCGTCGTTTTTTTCAGACCGAAATGACTGACGACCTGTCCCGTAATGAAGCTGCCCGCAAACGTCAGGAACGTTGGGAACATCACATGCATGGTCTTTGCATACTTGACAATCATTTGAATGTTGAGATGGAAATGGCTTCGCACCGATCGGCTGTACTAAATCATTTAGTCGATCAGGCCAACAGGGTTAAAGATTTATGGCTTGAATTTCAACGAAAATCTGACAACGGGTGTGTACTGGAAGATACCGCTGTTCAAATGGCTATTGAACAACATGGCCTACAGAGTCATAATTTCCATCAGCCGCAATTGCAGGATATAACAGTGAGTATTTGTATCAAACTTTTATACAGGCCTGGCTAAGTGATTGGTGTCATAGGCATACGCTTAAAGTGACATTTAAAATTTTTAAACAGCATTTTTACAAATACATTTATATATTTTATTGTGTACCTAATTAAATACTAAAATAACTTTCTAACAATTATTGTATGTTATTATTTGTATCAAATTTCAGTTTAATCCATATATACTCCATTGTTTTATATCATCGTAAATTATTATTTGTTTAAAGTGTGTACAAATATTTTTTAAATATAGTCAAGGGAAGTCACATCTACCACTGACTATTGGAAATATGATTCAATGATTAATATTATAAACAAAAATATGATGTGATTAAATGTTGTATTTATAAACCCATGAGAGAAAATGAGTTGCTAAAACTTAATTTTACATATGTGCTTGTAAAGTTTTCGTTTGAAAAAGTTTTTCTTTGTTTTAGATTACATCACAACCTCCAAGTAAACCTCCAGACATAGATTGTGACGATGTATTTAACCATGCTGTATCCGCAGCTATCGTTGCAAATGGATTGATGGCTACTACTCAACAAGATAATTATATGTAATATTTTTATCCTACACTTATATCATCATAGGGGACATAATTTTTAAAAGAAAACTAAATATATTTCTTTACTGGTGACTTTAGAAAAGAAAAAAAAATATTTATTAACTGTGCAGTTTAACTGCATATAATTTTTAATTGAATCCACAATTTAGATTCAATTCAAGAGCTAGATACAAAAATGTATTTCTTGAGGAAATTACCAAATGTATACAAAAAATCTCATAGTATCTATTAACTATATTTTAATTACTTACCCTTGAATGTTTTAAGTATTCTTCTTTTACTTTCTTTTTCTTTTTCATTGACTTATTGATAGACGTTTTAATCTGTTTTTTTTTTTTTATATCTTTAAATTAGATGTGTTTTATTAGCATACTTTTTATGTTTTAAGTATTAAGTTTTTATTTTGCAAAATTACTTTTTATTCAATTTACACATAAAGATGATAATTCTAGAATATAATTTATTTTATAATATCCATTAATTAAAAAAATCATATCTCGGTATATTTAAAATAAATAATATGTTAGTCCCTGTTGATTGATAAATCAATGAAAGGTTTAAGTTAACTAATGTGGTTTTATCCACAATTCAAAATATATATACATATATATTTTGTTTTATAGACGTGTTCAAATTTCAATAATGATTGGGTGTATTTACATACATACATATATTATTATTTTATACATAAGTTTGTTATTAATTCCAAAACATTAACTATCATAGATTGATTATTCCTTATATTGATAAATATATATATTTAGCTTTAAGAATAAATTATTCTCTTGAATAAAAATACCTATCTTCTAATAAGACTTAAATTTTTTAAATATTATTTTTTATCAGTAAATGAATTAATTAATGAAAACTTAATGTTCTTTTTGTTTTAACCGGTAACTATTATAGCTGTATTAGAATTATTGAAAGTTTTTGTGATTTTTTTTTATTATTATTGTGTTACGTTTTTGATAAATATATTTTATTTTTATTTTATTTTATTAGTAATAGTAATGTATGGTTGTTTTATCGTTTTTGTGTCAATGTTGCTATACATTATCCATTATATTATCTTGGTTCAACAACATATTATTTTGATAATTATTATTTTAAGTTTTATGTAATCATTTAGTTGAAATAAATGCGTAATTTATTTAACTTTCATGGGTTATGATGTAGCTTTAGAATTTAAATCTCTACTCCAATGGTGTATTTATCTAACAAACATAATTATAATTAATTGAACATAAAGATATTAATTAAAACAACATTTCAAAACGATACACAATTTCTGCTTAGGTTTTATTGAGATATCATACCATAATTACTCTTATTCTTGCATTCTACCACCATTGATTATAAATAGTTTGTTTCTACCGATGATTCTACCTTTAATCTCAATGAACATAGCTCTTTGTTTTTATAAAATCTATATACATTATATAAATTGTCAATAATACTAATAATAATTATATTAATCTAGCCAAGATATTCACAGATGTTTAATAATGATTACCAGATAATTAATAATTGAATGTATTCAATTATATTGAATATATTCATTTATCAAAATATTCATATTAATATAATGTAATTAATTATTTTCAGTATAATGAAGTAATAATTATTATATTGTTTATTTTAAGCATTGTTCAAGCTGATTTGGAAAAAAGTAGAGATTTCAGTGTTTGTCATCACATCAATTCTATAAGAGAACAAATTAAAGAATCTTTATGAATGAAACCCAAAAACAATCAAAACAAGCTTCAATGACAAGAGATTAACATACTAACAAATAGCTAGTAACTAGTAAGCATTTAAAAATTTAATTTTAATTCACCTATAACTAGAAATATAAATCAATATCTTTGAAATTTTGAAGTTACCTTCAATAATTATTTATTTATTTTTATATGATAATTACTAAGGTTCAGATTTTGTAGCAAATGCTTCTTTTGAGGGTAGTGTGATAGAAAGATAATTCTCATATATAAATACTTTTTGAATCGATCTGATTTCAATGAAGTAAACTTTTTTTTGATTTTTATTGCTTTTTCCCCTATTTGGTTCTTTTTTCTTAATTTTTACATATTTTTCTTGAAAATTTAACTTATTTCTATGTATATTTTACTTGGACTATATTATTATTACCATAAATTATAAAACCAGTGAAAAAACCAGTATAAATGTATGACTGATAAAATAACTATCATTATTGTGCCTAAATTGTATAATTTTATCTACAATTATCTACAGTTGTATTTAGGACTCAAGGAAAGGGAAAATTATCTGAATTATATCTATATAATATGTGGAAAGGTCTTTTTCTATGTATAAAAATATATATTAGTACCCAATATAATGAGTTTTAACGAAAGTAACTAACCAAATATATGGTCGTAAATTCCTTTTTTAATATTTAATTTTATGTGTAATTTAAATTTGTTTTTTAGAATTAAATTTAATAAATTCTTTTTTTTGCTTTTTTGGCTACTTAAGCTACTTATAAAATATTGGCTACTTATAAATTCTTTTTTTTTGATTTTTTTGGCTACTTAAAATGCTTTTTTAAGGATTTATTTTACTACAAAATCTAAGCTCTAATAATTACTAATAAATAACAATGTATACAACATTCCAATATTATTCAATAACTGAAGATTTTAATATTTTTATTAAATAGGTACTAAATTTTAAAAACATCATAAATCCTAACTTAATGAAATTAATATTTGGATTTTGTTTCTATTTTTTATCTTCATTTTAAAAGGAAAAACTGAAAAATTAATTACTCTTAATTTTTAATTACTTAAAAAGAATATCAGGTAATAATAAACAACACTGTAAAAAAAAATTATTTTATTTATTTATATAAAATCACACTTTCAATAGAAAATTAGACAATAATTTAATGTTAATATCCTTGTATATAATTTAACTTTTTCTAAAATGTGAAAATTTCTAAAATAGGTAAATTATTATTAATCAATAGTATATTTAAATTCGTAGTGATACATTGTGTAAATGTTTGATAACGGTAAAGAATAGCCTATAGATACTTAAATTTAAATTTACCCGAAATAAAATATCATAAATTACAATATTTTATAACCTTGATACTTTATGTGATTTTACATGCAAAAAGAAACTGTGAATTCATACATTTCTAGTTATAAAATATTTTTCAAAATAATAATAGAAGCAAAAAAAAAAACAAAAACAAATATAAATTCCAATGTCAGTATAAACAATATTATTATATTATACGCTACAATGAATATTCGTACATTGTACAGAATTGTAGACTGTAGTATTATTTAGCAACAATAGTACAATTTTGTATGGTAGTACAGGGAACACCTAGTACTACCTAACTTAGTACTTATATATTGTGTATTACAAGCCACTAAAATCATATGTATTTATATATTAATATATAGTTATTGTCCGATTAGCGAATGTGTTATAAACCATAATTTTGGTTTGATATAAATATATCACTTAATATGTTATTGTTCATATGTTACCCAGAAGGTATATATATTGTATAAAACACGGTGTAAATAAGAAATGATAATGACCAAATCAACTAATTAAATCTTATGAAACTTAATACAAAAATATTGTTTTAATTTAATAATGATGTAGGTAAAGCGTAAAATCTTTTTTATGGTGATGGATATAAAAATAATATAATTTTTTTTAAACATATAATATGTATATATCTGTATGAGTGTCTTTATTTTTAATTGAAAAGGTAATCAATTGCGTTGAAAAAAAAAAATGAAATAGCTAACACAAAGTAATTAAAATTAATTGGATATAGGTATGCGTATGGTTTACAGTAGACTTAAACATACAAAAGAAAGACGTATGGTGCAATTTTTTCAGTCGAGTCAACGACCTAGCTAAAATATATATCATCTAGTTTAATGTATAGGTACGGGGGTTATTTTACCAATGTAAGTCATTATATTCTCATAAAAGTGAATTACAAAATTACAATTACACATAAATTATAAATTATAATATTAATTATATCTACGTTAATTTACTTCGATAACATTAAAAGTTAAATTAAAATTAAAAGAGTACCGTTGTTAGAATAATATTATAATTATTATTATTATATGGTTGCGCGCGCGTATTAAGTATATAACAGTATATTATTATAAACGTAGCCACGTCTGTGTATTGTAGTTACGTAAATATGTAGTGGGCGATCGGATTAAGATCGTATTTAAATAAACATTTGATTTCCGAAATTAAAAACGTAATCATCCGAAACAGAGTCATTTCAACGACAGCGTTGTTGGGAGCACAGAGTGTTCAATTAATGCGAGTGCATAATGATGATGAAAACTATAATGTATAATTGTTAACTAAACTGTATAACAAATAGTTTTTGCTGCTGGTCGTGCTCGTATACTGAACACCCTGTAAAATAGCAAGGGCGTTATTTTGAGGATAGTATAGATAGGAACGTTCGACTCGCCCTAGATTTTCATAAATCTGAAAAGAACTAACTTGTCGTTTTTAAGGAGCTTACCACCATGACAAGTGGCAGTGACGTGCCGAACAGTGATTTTTTGTAACATTTGATTCGGAGAATATATGAACAGATTTTAGATGGTTAGTTGTATTTTTATTTTAAAAGAAAAAGAAAAAAAGTCAAAGAATCAAAACTGAAAGCTGAAAGTAAGGGCAATCGAGTGTACTCACAAACGTGGGTTTGGAATATAAAATGTTGTTATATCATTGTACAGTTATTAAAAAATTTTTTTGTATTTTAGCGTTTCGCGAACTTAAAAGTTTTATTGGAACATTTTCCAACGTGGCTTTGCACCACCGCACATCGACTTATTGTTTTAACGACGTGAATTCATTCGACCCCACGCTCCGAGAAAAACTGAAATGACGCCCTGCACACAAAAGGTATGTGTTAATCTATTTGATTCTGTAATACAATATGATAATATTATTATAAAAATAACATTGTCGTCGTAATCATCGTACGAACGACATGCGAGGTCGGAAACTTCTGTATCCGACGGGGTCGTTGGCGGCGGCCGTCGACGCGTCGTCGCGTCGTCGTCGGAATGACTCTGGTGGTGGTGGTGGTGGTGGTGATGGTGGTGGATGTTAGTACTCGTCTCCCTCGTCGCCGTCCGCCGAGTCGGTGGCCACCTCCTCGTAGTCCTTCTCCAGCGCGGCCAGATCCTCGCGGGCCTCGCTGAACTCGCCCTCCTCCATGCCCTCGCCCACGTACCAGTGGACGAACGCCCGTTTCGCGTACATCAGGTCGAACTTGTGGTCGAGCCGGGCCCACGCCTCGGCGATGGCCGTCGTGTTGGACAGCATGCACACGGCCCGCTGCACCTTGGCCAGATCGCCACCCGGCACCACGGTGGGCGGCTGGTAGTTGATGCCCACCTTGAATCCGGTCGGGCACCAGTCCACGAACTGTATGGTCCGCTTGGTCTTGATGGTGGCGATGGCCGCGTTCACGTCCTTGGGCACCACGTCGCCTCGGTACAGCATGCAGCACGCCATGTACTTGCCGTGCCGCGGGTCGCACTTGACCATCTGGTTGGCCGGCTCGAAGCACGCGTTGGTGATCTCGGCCACAGTCATCTGCTCGTGGTACGCCTTCTCGGCCGATATCACCGGCGCGTACGTGGCCAGCGGGAAGTGGATCCTCGGGTACGGCACCAGGTTCGTCTGCGCGCACAAACGACAGGACTCATATTATAATATCCTCCTGTCCGACTCGTTATTTTTATATAAATTATTAAATGGAACTGTTCCGAGCTTTTTTGCGTCGGCTTCGGGGCTCCCCCGGTCAATACATGAAACAATGTCCTAGCTAATTTATACCGCACCTATAAATCGTAATTTCGTTTTACTAAAGCCCAAACTATAAAAATGTTGTTTTGCTAGTGTCCAAAAACATTTTTTTTTAATCGATAAAAACGAAGGAAAACACAATATAACTGACGACAGCGCGGGACTCGTCAAAATATAAATAGTAATTAACGCACTCACGGTCTGATTTCGAACCGCGTGCATGACTTGGTGGAAATGTGAAACCAACATCATCGCGGAACTAATCGTAATTACTTTACTCGTCATAAAATAATATAGACTATACGCCGAGTAGGCACGTGCGGCCATAGTGACTTTGTAGACCCCAGTACTCATTTTAAAATTGCATAAATCATGGTATACCTATGCGCGAGACGAAATGAGTAAACCGAAGACGACAGTAAATAGATTTTTTTTCTTTATTTTATGCGAGACCTCGAGAATAAAACTAAACGCTTAATATACGAGTATATGTGTTTTACTTGGAATTCGGTGAGGTCGACGTTCAACGCGCCGTCGAATCTCAACGATGCCGTGATGGAAGATACGATCTGGCCGATCAACCGGTTCAAGTTGGTGTACGTGGGCCGCTCGATGTCCAGGTTCCGGCGACATATGTCGTAGATGGCCTCGTTGTCCACCATGAACGAACAGTCCGAGTGCTCGAGCGTGGTATGCGTGGTCAGTATGGAGTTGTACGGTTCGACCACTGCCGTGGACACCTGCGGCGCCGGGTAAATGGAGAACTCCAGCTTGCTCTTCTTGCCGTAGTCCACACTCAGCCGCTCCATGAGGAGCGACGTGAACCCGGAACCGGTGCCGCCACCGAACGAATGGAACACCAGGAAACCCTGCAGCCCGGTGCACTGGTCGGACAGTTTCCGGATTCGGTCCAGCACGATGTCCACGATCTCCTTGCCGATGGTGTAGTGGCCGCGGGCATAGTTGTTGGCCGCGTCCTCTTTGCCGGTGATCAGTTGCTCGGGGTGGAACAGTTGTCTATACGTGCCAGTACGCACTTCGTCTGCAACACGGACAACATCCGTGATATTAATTTAAAAATTGTGATTTTTTTTTTATCGTTTATCAACAGTCCCGCAAACTATTGTCTATTAGTAATACTCTTATTAATTATTTCTCGTGACTAATGTAAAATATTAACATAATCTGTTACTGTTTACCGACAACTGTAGGTTCCAAGTCGACGAACACGGCCCTCGGTACATGTTTGCCTGCCCCGGTTTCGCTGAAAAACGTGTTGAAGCTATCGTCACCTCCGCCGATGGTCTTGTCAGATGGCATTTGTCCGTCGGGCTGGATGCCATGCTCCAAGCAGTACAATTCCCAACACGCATTGCCGATCTGCACGCCAGCTTGGCCAATATGTACGGATATACACTCACGCTAAAAAGGTAAAAAAATATTACTCTTTTACCCCTCGCGATCGAATTATAATTTATGGGTCACGATTGGTCTGATAAGTATATATGGAAAAAAAAAATATTTCCAACAAAAGGAACAAAAGTATTCGAGAGGGTATGATTATGCAAATTGATATCCTAAAATGTTCACCTTTTTAAATTATTTTTTTTATAATAAACACATGTTATTCAATACAATAGGTGATGTAAAATTAAAATCAATCGATTTAGACATTTAGTATACAATTGATTTTACATCGAGCCTGAAATCTTGAGTGTATCTAACCATCCTTTGATGGAACTTGGTAATAATATTTATCTATACTATTACTCCGTATATTATGAACATTGTCATCTCAATCCGACCACAGAAATAACAATAAAACAAAGAACAAATGACGAATCAAGTCGCGACGAATAAAGCGTGTATAATACTATATTAGCGAATATCAACAAACGGAGCGATTCGTCCGTAAAATCAATAAATCGGAAAATGACAAAGTCACCGATCATTTCCTGCAGTGGCGGCACGGCGCCGCGACCACCGCTATTACTTATGACGCGTTAGATCTGCACCAAAGCGCGAACAAAATAAGGAAAAAAACATCGAAAAACTTATTGTTTTCACCGGAATCGTCTGTTTTCTTTCATCGTTTTCAACTCGGGTAGTAATTTTTTTTTTATCACTCGATGACGCACGACGCGTTGAACCGTGTACTTGGATTTAGTACATATGTATATATAGTATGCATGTATATAATACAAGTCGTCGTCGGATCGTGGGACTAACGATCCGAAAACGCGCTTCGGTGACAATCTAGGCGGTAACGGTGACGACGACGAAGAGTACTTTAATCCCGCGGCCGTCGCAGCAGATTGGAGAAGGACGAAAACAATGTGAATTACAGCCAGGACGTCGCAGGAAACCACCGTCGTCATGTAATTCACGATATTACACCAGTGAGCGAATACACGCATTATATAATAATAGATGTATCTATATATTTATATAAATCGTCGTCGTCCTCGCGCTATAGTCGCGTCGACCGGACGGGAGCGGCGACAGCGGCGACAACGGCAAAATTAGATACGTATTTCTCTCTCCGTCGGATACGATAGAAAAAAAAAAAAAACAGAAAAAAATAATAACAACAATAATCAAAAAAAAATAAACGACGACAGCAATGGCTAATGGAAACAATTATCGTTATTATACTCTACGATGGGTTTTCATCGGATAAGCGCGCGCTCACACACCGGACGACGACGACATTGGGCTCGGCGGATAATTGGACGTACTTTAGTGAAAATCGTACAAGACCGTATACGGCGATGTAGACGCGACAATATTATTATTATTATGATAACTATGATAAAAGCAATGATAATAATATTTCATTTTTATCGCATCAAAACGTTATTCCACTGCAATAGTTGATGTATTATTTCTAGAAACTGTTCAAACCGACGACGGTACTGTTGCATTCGTAGCTGTTTCACACAAATATAGGAATATATTCATAATTGACGTTTTTGTAGTTATAGCATATAACACGTTTACACTATGCGTTAGAGATGGGAAACAGAAATGATTGAAAACAGGACAGTAATATTAGTACAACGTTGTAACGTTATCGAATATCGATTAATATTATTGTTCGAAAAGGAGAAAATAAAGGTCAACAAAGGGCCAGGATAACATCAGTAGGTATCTATATCGGTTACCGTATACAATAATTTATTCATTTTACACTGTATGAACGTTATGCCACCGACGTTAGTTACCGGTATAAGTAATTTCCAACACCGGCGTGATTCAAAATAATTTCCTACATTTACACCGGTTGATTTTTCAAAGATAAATCAACACCGGGGAATAAACCGTCGAATTACTTGTGTGAGTGTTTGTGGCAAATGGCGATTGTAATAATAAAACACCCGATACCGACAGCTCACCTCAAATGAGATCCTTGCTCTCGGTGTGTGGATAATACGAGCGTTATAATGATGATGATGACGGAGGCGACGGAAGCTACGTATAAATTGCAGCGTGCGCCTGAGCTAGCCGCCATACAGTATACGGCGATAATGACAACTTTGCGTATTATTATAAATTATCATGTAGTAAGCCGACTCCCACGCGCGTTCCGCCGGGATTCGGCCGAAACCGTGTCATTATCGTACACGTCGAATTCGCTCAAATCGTCGGAAACGATAAATATCATGCAAATTTAATGATTTACAATAACAATAATAGACCGGCGGCGCACACGTTTCGTTGCTATTTATTTCTGTTTCGACGCGCGTCTCTCAGACGGCACCGCGGATATCCTGTCGGAAAACGTGACCTAAAATCGTACCTATATTAAAACGAAATCGTCGTAAAGGTCGCGACGTCCGTCGTCTACTGCACGCGCTCAAAAACTCGAATCGTTCAAGTCACCGTGCGATTTTTCCTCGTCTCGAGTACACTATGAGTCCTATGACTAGTGGTCCTGTCAGCTGATATAGTATTTTTTTATTATTTGTGTGTGGACGGAGATTAAGTGAAATTTTAAGGGAGACTTGGTGTGTTTAACTAAAGCTCACATATAAATAGACACAATTTGCATAACCATACCCCCTACCAATTTTTACAAAGGAACCGAAATAGAATGTAATGTATAAATAATTTTAAAATAATCATAAATCGTTTCAATGTCACGCATTGACATTTTTTGTATTATTATTTATAATCAATAATAATTACATATCATCTAATAGCTGTATAATAATTAAACTAGTCCAAATGTAGAAACGTACAAGATATGGAGATTTATAGAAAAACTTCTGGATAATATAGGTTATATAGTCAGTACATAATATAGAGTCAGTAGGTAGCATCGAAAGTTATTAGTTTTTAACTTTATAAACTATTATAATACATTTTTTTTTTTTTAATTCAATTACTATAGACAATTAAGGATTTACCAATTTATATGATAATTTTTACTAAAGACACGTGCGTTCGAATTTCCCTTCGATATCGCATTAAAATTATATATCGTGACTTAATTTATGTATTTAGAATTCAACACGAATGTTTTCATAGTCATTTGGAATGATTATATTTTTTTAAAATTTACATTTGAACACTGTTATTTCTATTTCCTAACGCAACACAAATGTAGAACTCAATAGTTTCGACGCAGAATAATTTACTTATACACAGAGAAAACAATTTAAATATATAATATAACGTGATTTTATAAACTATTATAATATATTATTTTAAAACACTTCATTGTTCACATATTATTATGCTGTCACACTTATCCGTATGGAATTCTCGCATCTTCGCCGCCTTATATATTATATATAGTATAAACACAAGTATATATTTATATTTTAGTGTTTCTTTTCAGCAACATGTTTTTAATCCAACGCTTGTTATAACGGAGGTTTTTAAACCATTATATGCTTTCGGTTTCAAAAGTACGCGCTATAATCACGTAGTATACCAGCCAGAACTCCTGTTGTTGAAACCCAATATGTTTTTATAACATAATCCGTGGTCGATGAAAAAAATTTCACACCCATTATGCGTTTATGTATGTGGTTTATTGTAGATGACTAAGCGTGATTTTTATTTTTCTCGTCGATTCCGTATTTATGTTTTAAATTTACGCGTACACATATCCTCGTACCTTTGCTATTGTTGTCGACTTAAATTTTACAAAATAACGTAGGTAAAGAAACGATCATTTCTAATCGTTCGTGTTAATAACACTTGTATACGCGTTTACTCGGACATATTATTTTATATTATTACTGTTCTGAATCATTGTACGTTACTATTTCAAATTATCCGGATAAAAACAATATATTATATAATTTAATCATAGTTGTTTTAACGACTTTGTAGACATAATGAATAATTTATAATTATACCTATATATAAAACTCCAGTTAATTTGTAATTATTGGATTAAAACAAAATTATTCTAAAATATTTATTAATGTGACTGTCTGAGGATTCAATTTATTAGACAATTATTTGATAGTCCACCGTAAAATAATTTAGAAATTTCATTAATAGAGGAGAATTTAAAACGATTCAATCATAGTATATACACATTTTATGTACAGATATATAATATATATTATACACTTTAATACTTATAGTAGTTCTGAGCGTTTTGATTAATAGACGAAAATGAATAACTCTCTTTTTAATAATAATTATACGTTGGATAATATCGACTAATGACAAGACAGCCCATCAATTCCCCGTGAAAAGTATTTATGTCGTTATTTTTCCTGAAGTACCATTTACAAAATATCGTTATATAATAGCCATTCGTCAAACCTTAAACATTTAGATTCTATAGGAGCTCAGAATTATAGGTATTGAAAAATCTAATTCCATTGTATATAATTGATGACGATAATGAATTTCGAACACCTAAATAAATGTACAATTCCTTTGCTCTACTTAAAGGTCGTCCCTTGTATGAAAAAATCCATCTACAACCACTACAATAGTCAATGAGGGAGTTTCGATGTCGGTGAAAAAGAAACAAATATAAATTCTCTATCGATGAAAAAGAAAACACGTTTGTAAGAGTCAATTTTTTGCTGTCGTCCTCACAAATAAAATAACCACGAAAACATCCAAATATCTAACCCGGAGTGCCTATTTTCATTATTTTATGGGTAGGTTTCATCTTTGTATAAACAGTAATTGGAACTGTAAAGTGAATTGTACTAAAAGAATTCCATTACAACGTTACACCCATAACTGAAACAAAAAAAGAAACTACGTAACGATTACATGTCAATTTAGTAACCACAATTGATGACTAAGGTGTCACGCAAAGCGATTTTTACTTTAATCCTATATATCGTTTTGATTATACACCAAGGTTTTTCTTTTTAAATAGAATTTACGAAAATACCACAATCACATTTATACAATATTCTTCTCAACAAGAATACGCGAAACTAGTGCAAATATTTATGGTAAAAATTTAAAACGTAATATTCTCAACTGATCAATATTTTAATTTTTACAATAATACTGAAACATTTTTTTTTATTAAACAGAACACCGAGTTCGACGTAAGAAAATGAAATATTGTCATGTACTCAAAAATGATATTCAAATATTATAAAATATGGTAAAATTTGAGTCAAAAAGAATGATATTATTTTCGAATACGCCGGAATGCAACGTCATAAGAAAAAAAAATATTAAATGTAAGTAAATTTCTATAGTTTATCATGAGGAAACATAATGACATAGTTAACATTTTTAAAGATTGTCAAATCGCTTACATCTTTTTCGGGATAATGAAATTCGTTTAAAATTTTTATCTAAAAAAAAAAAATTAATTCAGATAATCTTGAAAATTATACATATTATATTTCAACAATAGTAACGACAAACAGTATTATGGTGCATTTAACTAATATTTTTCTTCTTTTATTCAAAAACTTGAAACGTTTATAGTGTTTATACAATTATTTATTCTCATCTTCTCGCTGTAGATTCGTGATATTTATACAATTTATTTATTTATTGTTTTCTAACACTTTGAAGTCACTTGACACGTCAAAGTCATATTATAAAGAAATTACGACCTCATTGCATTTCAATGTTATATGAAACCTTAATGTCATCAAATATTCTTCGCCTTCTAAAATTAAAAATGTTCAGTTGACATTTTATTTTTAAAAACCAGCAAATTATTTTTATTGTTTGGTCAAAAAGTCAAAATTCCGTCTAAAAGTTAATTTATTTAAAAATTTAAAGGTATCGTTTCAAAATGTACATCAAGAATGGTTTGTTTTCATAGACAATTTCTTTCTCAGTTAAGAATATTAAACTACCATCGACCACACTGTTATAGTTACATAATATAATCAGTAAAAATTACTCTTGGAAAACTATCCTATTAACTTTTTTTTAGAAAATGCTTTTTGAATCATTGTAGTTACAAATTTTTTCCAAATTATATTTATTCTTAAATGTATACTCGGATACCGTTAAAAATCAATACATTTATTTGTTTTTTGTTATTAGAGAATCGTATGAGTAAGATGGGAAGATAAAATGAATTTATTGTAAAACAATATTCAAACTTGCGTTTGACGGCCACCGCCGAATCGGAATCAAACTTCAATCGCGTGTCGAAAGTAAGTAGTTACCATATGCTTTTCTGTTTCTTAATCGTTTTCGAAAATATTAAACTTTTTATTTATATCTATTGGTATACCTTCGTACAACTCTAACCCCCATGATTTTAGAAAACGAACAATCGAAACCGCCGGCAATACAATTTTTTTCATCTAATTGATATAATTTTGGTTTTTATTTCCAAGAGACTTTCTCTCTAAATCATCGTCGAATTTTCTCGATTTCGTTTTTCGTTTGCTCAATAATATATGTTTCAAACTATTTTTCTCTCCCGAAACGGCGTCTAAACCACCGAATACTTTTCACCCGCGCCATTCTATTCATTTCGTTCCCACGACGTCCAAATTGAATGCATATAAATATAATAATAATGTGTACGGGGCTCCTTTCTCACTCGATAGATCTAAATGCGGATACCGTATTAACGCGGTGTGATGGTATGCGCTCACGGTGTCCGTCGCAATTATTAGCGATTTGTTACACATGCACATGTACCCGTACGACGGGCTGTCGATACGACGTGTGGCGACCGTCAACTACGGCAGCCGGACGTGTAATATGCGTCGTCGCGTTTTACGGGGTTCGTTCACTCGCGCGGAATCGACGGTTTCCATAGATAATAATTTATTGTCGTCTATAATTTATTATTATATTCAGGCTCGGATAGGCCGGGCGAGCTGCAGAAGAAATCTCGACAGGCCGATTATTGTGTAATAATTGATGTCGGTTCGTGTACTATTTAAGGATAATACACTATTTACGGTTAGTTTTAGAAATAATATGGGTATCGGCAAATGCCAACTGAAACAGTCAAACTTTCAAATCTATACAAGTATAACTAATGTCGAAGTAAATACGATAATAAATAATATTACAATCGTTTTCGTGTATACGAGCATACATATCATATTTCTAATTTCATTAGAAACCGTAGTTTAACTGGTTATAGCTTTCAAAAATACAAGTATTCAAAATAGACGTGTAAGAACTAAAACGTGATTTGTTGAAGGAAATTTAAAAGGAGCTTGATTGTATTTTCTTTGAATTCGCTCATTACCTTTGAAGAGTTGAGTATAATGTTGGCGAGTAAACTCCTAACGTTTTTTTTTTATAAATCTGTAAATGAAAAATGTCGATAGTATAGCTCTTATACCGAATTCCGGTCAATGAGGGCCAACGATTAAAATCTTAAAATTCAATGAGCCGATACGACATTTTCTTTTTCATCCGACGCTATTATTATATTATCAACCGTGTATATTCGGGTCTAACGAGAAAATAATACAATATATTGTCATACGAACAGAAAGATATAATATACATGTATATATTTTTTCTGTTCGCTTTTTCACCACCTACAGAAGTGGATTTTCAGAAACGACACGGCGAATCGTAAAGGAAGTGAAAACCGCGCAGATGTACATTGTACACGTGTAAGACATGTATATAATATTTTTCTACTTGTAGTTGTACACGCGCGTTGTAAAATAATAGTCCGTCGTAGCAGATGACGAACAGTAGTCGAATCGATTAGCGACGGTTTTGGTGTGTATAAAACGTGAACGTATACAGGTATATACGTCGCGCGTAACACCGACGTCCCGGGAAATGACAATTTTCCCGAATGGAAAGTGTGCGGATAAAAAAAAAAGACGAAGAAAATCGTGACTAATGTCATCGTCGCCGAACGTTCCGGAACGACGACGACGGCGACACGACGATTCAAAAGTCTCTTTGGGAAAATTCCGAAGACGGAAAAAACAATAATGACGACGATAGTAGTGTAATAATAATAATTATAATAACAAAAAAACGGGTACCTAATAATAGTGACGAAACGAAAAGGCGAAAAATTCAAAACCCGCTTACCATTTTCAGCAGTCGTTGTCGTGATGGTGGAGCGCTCTAAGCAGTAGTACTGGCCAGTGACCGGTGTATGCTTTTCCTGCGACGAAAGATCTACGCGGAATCGGACGGCGTAAATTATGTGATGATATAATATTACGTGTGCGTGCTGTTTTTGCAGGACGTTGGCGAACGGAGTCGTTTCGTGCGGACTTAACGGAAGACACTGAGACGAGACGCCGGTCGCGCTCCCGTTCTTATATAAGACGCGGCCGCCACCACCGCCGCACACGAACGGTACGTCTTGGTCGGTTGCACCCGCGACAGCCCCTTCCGTCGAACCACGCCGCCGCGTGTCTGTGACTAAAAACGGACGGAAAAAAAAATTGCGATTCGGATATTATAAAAATAATGTGTGTGTGTGTGTGCCGTTTTGATGTATTTTAATATGTACCTATGTACGGATATAGTTTACGCGCGTCCTTTCGCTTATCCGTACAGGATATAATATGTCTGCAGGACATTCTTTTATCCGTCGCATTTGTCTTCGGTTCAATAATGCACATCGTGGTGCAGACACGTAGTCGCTAAATTTGTAGTTAAGCTTGTGTAAACTTAATCTAAACATTATTTGAGGGTCGGTAAATATAACATTTTTCTGAACCTAAATCCCTCTCTAATTCGCCTCTGATCAGGGAGTAATTTAAAAGAAATCCAAGTCCCTGCAGTACCTACACGTATCCGGAAACGTAATAGCATTGATTCTATAGTATAGAATTATTCTATAATCAATGGTAATAGTTATCGTCACGCGTAGCCTATGAAAATCGTATACAATTCATACGAAATTCTCACATGGTTTTCGCAATACGAATTCCTCATCACCCTTATATATATGTATGTATGTATGTATATACCTATTACCTATACCGTTCGTAGGTATACGCGTGGTTCTTAAGTATGTAAGCGGGATCAATTGACCGTTTAACGCACACGCTCATAGTTTATGCATAGGTACCTATATCCTGCGGATGATGCAACACGTATGTAATGTTCGCGACACTGTTTTTCAAATGATTACAGAGATTTGCACGTCTGAAGCATTGTTCAAACGAGACGTTTATGTATATTGTACTGTGTAACGTGGCGTAGAAATCGGCGACGTACACTCGGATGACCACAAATGGAATAGCGTACGCGATACCAAATTTAGTAAGTGTCAGTCAGTATATAATATAAATATATATTCTAAATATTTATTAATTTTGTTGTTTTTGTTGTTATTACATGTTGCTCGATTTGGACTGAGAGTTCTGCTCTGTCGCCCCGCAAAAGACGCAGTACATCGAATTTACATGATAATAATTTAACATAGAAGAACGCTAAAACGTAAGTGTACAATAATATACGTATTTTATGTCTTATTGGTACCTTCTTCACGTCCCATATGTATTTTATGTCTCAAAATGATGTCTAGAACTACGATTCTTAACCGCTTCGTGTCTCAGTTCCACATACGACTTTTACAACTTACTATATGCCACTCTAAAGTAAACCCCTTTGAAACGAAATTATGACTATGAAAGAAAAGTTTTAACTAGAAACTAAATATAGTCATAGAAAATTAAATAACTTTTTACGATGAGCAATTATTTTATTGAAATGATTTTTGTACGCAAAGTTATAAACCAATTCTGTATAATTTTGATAATATCATCGATATATTGATACTAATTCTATTTATTTTTTTCAAAATGATCTATTTTTCACATATACTTACCACGTATTGATAACCGCTGGTCTACAGAATAATATTATATTTTCAACGACGCATTACAACTTTATAGTATTAAATGATTCCTGAATTTATATATCTATATCGCGTGTATGTGTGTGTGTGTGTGTGAGTACGAGTAAACTATTATTGTTGCGCTGGTTATAATAATATATAATATTACAAACAAAACACACTATGCATGCGTTTTTCGCCCGAGACCTACATAATATTATTATTATAAGATGCATTGTAAAACGTTTTATTATAACGTGTCACGATTCTAATTTTATGGACATTTCATAAGTATATACTAGTTGAACTTCTAAATTAACTATTTATAACGCCAATTACGACCTTGAATCATTTTTAACGAATGAGTTCGTTTGTGAAATAACAGTCATAACATCCTTCTTTGCCACGAGGGTGAACATATTAACCGTAGTTAATGATTCAAAGTGAAGTTACGTGTTATTATCTTTTCGGCTTAACAAGTTAATTATTTCATCTACATATTAACTGGTCAATTTGGTCGGCCAAAATATATATTGCTTAATTACCTAATTAATATCGTGTCGGTACTAGATTAAAAAAAAAGTATTTTGAAAGTATTCACTATTTTTACTCAAGTCGTCGGATAATAGTTTTTGATATTTATTTTGTGTATTGACCTGATTGACAGGAAAATATGGCTTGCATTCGGAAAACAATTATTTTCGTAAATAATGGTTATGCTCTATCTTGCACATATTTTATGATTTTAAACAATTCTCTAAACAACGGCTCATATAACACATTATTTTAGTTAATTTTTACTCCAACTCATTGTATTTGATTTGATTTTTTCTTTTAATAAACCTTCGACAGTTATTAATATAGCTAAATTAATAAATTTCCCCTCCATCATATAATAATTGAATAATATTGTACAGTCTATAACAATTCTTTACGATATAATTAAAGTTATGTCAGTTATTTATTTTCTAAATTGTATTTTTGTCGAATTGTGTAACTGTGTTGTGTTACTACGGGTAACATCAATTCCATTTATTTTGTTTGATAAATATACCTACACGGGCTACTACCCGTACCTATAGGAATATTCAAAACACTCACATTTTTAGTATTTCACTACAATGTCATTCACCTTTTCATCATTATTTAAAGTTTATTTACTATTATCTTAGTACCAATAAGTACCTATTACTATAGAATTTTTTTTTTATAGTAAAATTCAAGTTATTGACCATTTTTATTAACACCTACGTCCTACATTAATAATCACCATCGTTATAGGCGATTTTTCTAAGTGTTATTATAATAACATTGGTAAAACGTGTTTAACAGACATGGAAAACAAATCTATCGATTCTTCTTAAAATTATTTTGTGTTTATAATACGTAATTATTTTCATTATAAACTATATTTCTTAAAATATTGCAATTGATTTTCTATTACTGTTAGTTGTCTAAAACACAATTTTCCATTTACTGCGCAAATTTTATCTTGATTTTATACCACATTTTTTAAGAGAATATAAGTGATTATTGTCCTCGAATCATCGACAAAGCCTGATTATATTCTGCGCGCCCTCAAAATAAATATCCTAATTATTATTACACTATTGTCCTACTATGGCTGTATGTAGTATCGTGTAACTACACAATTATTCACCCGAAATTTCGTAGACAATTATTAAAGATTAAAAAAAAAAATAATAAAAGAAACACAGTTCACAGGATATTGGTGGGTCGACTACCACTCCCGAAAGCAAGGACAACATAGTAATTTTCAAATCTCAATACATTTTTAGTACCAATAGTAGTAATAACATGTTCAATGTAACTCAGACAATAATTTAAGTAGTCTCGTTTCATAACGAAAACTTACACGTTTATTGTTTTCAATAAAACGTGTATCATTTAATTTGCATATGATATTATCATATTATTTTCCTTGTTTCAATTTGTTTTATAAAAAAAATATTGTAAGAACAATCAAACACTAATAACGTTAGAATATCCTCGCCGACGTGGGTAACCTCTGTGTGCGTACTTAACCTAAATGTTTTTGGCTCTCCTTAACCAGCATTATCATCGCGGTATTTACTTGTCGTTTTTTTTTAATCGATTATCGAGAATTGCATAATCCGCTGAATGATAAATTATAATATAATATAAACAGCTGGAACTTTAATTATTGATAATGTTTGCTATTAAATCTAGCCTTCTAGAAGAAAATAATTAAAACACCGCTTGGAAAAAATTATCATATGATTTAATTAAAAAATAAATTTTCGAATGTGTTTTTATTTTTATCATTTATTCATCGAAGAAATCGAACTCAAAATTGTGTTGTACGTATAAGGCTTTCCCTACAACTAAAAATAACGTTAATAATTTACACGCGTGAATATAGTTAAACCTCTCGATATAGACATGATATTTTAATTCTTAGTCGTATATAATTTATTTACAACAACATTAGGTAAATTATTTTTTTTACACGGAAGCCTTCGATGCGATGTAAAATTTAAATTTAAATATTATAACGCGTATTTTTATAATTTTGAAGACTGGAACTTCACGAATTAGTTTCGATATGAAACGTTAGACATGCTTGTTAACACATATTTTATTTAGAACAAAACAAAAAAGTAAATATTTACATTTCAAATAATATAGTTTATGTATAACATGTATAAAAAAACACGTGTATGCCTAGTAAAAGATAAAGTTAAACGGATTGAGGTGACGGAAAATTGAATACTATAAGCAAAACAGACATACTGAATTAAAACTGTACTCTAGAAGTCTAGAGTCTAGGTTACAATTTACAGCTACTTAACTTTAATGGTAAAAAGCACATGCTTTATGTGTGTGTGTGTGTGTGTGTGTGTGTGTGTGTGTGTGTGTGTGTGTTAATTATTGTAATAATAAAATAATATTAATTACATTTTGTATTGGTTTATAATAATGCGTTAATGTTTAATGGTTTTCAAAAACATGGACATTAAACGTCCCCATTACTAATTATTAACCTAATTAGCTCGTTTTTTCATTTTTCAGATGTTGTTCGATTCTTTAAATCTTCCCTTTGAATCGGAACCTGTCCAGTCCACCCCTAGGTGCATTTTTCGAGACTAACAATTTTTTTTCTTATTAATTTTCAACTAGAAAGCCAGTCAACAACCGCAAAACACAATACGTATAAAAGGTCTACGTCTACAACTACACGTGGTGTAGGTACTTGTGTGTGTGTGTGTGTTACACAGTACCTAAGTATGTAGTTATTACTGCGTCAAACAACAACTTTGCGTCGCGGAGATCGTGCTTGTAAATCGCAGTCATCCCATCGTGTAGAGGGGAACAACAAACGGTATTTACATTTTTTTTTCTACTTCTTCTTCTTCTTCTTCTATTACACTCTAGTCTCTAATAATACCTAATAAAACATGACGTCTGTTCTGATTGCCATTAACCGCGGAAAATAATAAAGGCGAACGGAGACAAAAAAAAACTCTTGGTTTTCTTTTATGGTAATCATTCTCGTTAATTACGGCCGCGCGTACGATGCATATACCAACACGAGGAGCACGCTACACTACACACAAACACACGCGGATAGAATACGGGTAAGTGCGTTGATTTACATCAAAAGATACCATTATATATTCTCATGCCCGCATATTACATGCATTGTATACCTGTACACGTACCATTATAGTATATATGCACCACATTGCATAGATTCGGTCACAGCGAACTCTTATAAAACACATCGGTTCGACATATACGTATACTCTTATATATCGCGTGCCCTACCTACACAATATTATATTGTTTTTAAATTTTAAACCATATATTATTTTCATACGAGCTCGCTGTACCTTTTCAAAGAATAGGATTTTTAACTTGTTTTCATATATAATTCTATTGGGGAAAACGCGCGTATTGTTTTCAATTTCAAGCTGATAGTGCTAACGGTGTAAATCAGAAAGGCGAATTTAGTCATACACGCCACGCGAGGGTCTCGAGAGTCACACTGACTACGAACAGGAGGAAAACCAAACAAACAATATTATTATCATAATAAAAAGGAACAAATTCAATTTAACATTTTATATCATTTTAATTTATTTTAACGTTGTTAGTTATCGGTATGGATAGATAAAAAAAAAAAAACCCTTGTTCCGAACAATAATACTGAAGCTGTTTGTGTTTTTGTGCTGCATAATAAAAAGGAACAAATTCAATTTAACATTTTATATAATTTTAATTTATTTTAACGTTGTTAGTTATCGGTATGGATAGATAAAAAAAAAAAAAACCCTTGTTCCGAACAATAATACTGAAGCTGTTTGTGTTTTTGTGCTGAATTCTTCAATACATTGTCGACGACAACGAATTTTATGTATATTTCGCGACACTGTATCCTTTTCGATTTTTTAGAAGGATTTCCGAACATTGGTCAGGATAAATTTTTACTAATACATTTATGCATTTTTATATCAGCAATAATAACATTTTGTTCACAATTCTCAATTAGAACGATGGAAGTATACCATCAATAAACAGTTATTTTTCTTTTTGGAAGGCGAACACACACAACGTATTAATTGAGTTTATTAAGGTTTAATAAAATAGAACTCCCACAAAACTTATTTACCGCGTTACTTTCTTACGTGCAGTATTTACTTTTATTAGATATTTATATATAAATGTCATATAAACTAACAAAATTGTACACTTCTTACAATAATTTGATGTAAAAACATTTAATTTCGTTGTAACTTTTTGTAGTAAAGTTTATATAAAAGTAATGGACTTATTGTCGGGGGGAGGGGTAAATTTGAATTCTAGATGAATAACTTTAAATACAAAGTTTGGTAAAAGTACTAAAAACGAACATTACATAAGAATAACATTTAAACAATATAAATTATATAATAATATGGTATTATGATTATGATAATTGATAATATTATATAGTACTCTGCTAAACTCTGATGTAGAGGTATGTGGTTTTTTAAATTGGAGAGTCAGTTAAAGAGTTCATTAAAAAGGAAATCAGTAACAAGTCCCTTGAAACGCAAAGACTTTATAAAATATTCAAATGAGTCGCATGAACACGCCAAGTAAGTCAGCATAGTACACCTCTCGACATACAGCGCTGCACGTGCTCTTACCAACGTCTTACGTTTGTTTAATAAACTTGTGTTTTTTTTTTTTTATTTAGCGCAGCAGTCTTCTATGTACCTATGTACGCCGCGATCGCACACGTTATATAGGATAGACGATACACGAAATGATAAATGATGATAATCATTCGCGTGGAAAAAAAAACAAAAACGACAGTTGTGTGCAGGACGACACGGGAATCCATCCGTTCCTTGTACCGGCATGCGACTATATACGACCCTCTTGTTACGACACCATAAACTATATACCTATATTTTATAATATTATATTTATATGCGTGATGCGTGTGTGTGTCGACGTTAATTGTGCATTTGTAGCTAAGCCGGATGGGTTTGAAACGGCTATGTGGGGAGGTAAAGGAGTGCGCAGGGGGAAAAAATAAATATCATAAAAAGTTTGTAGGAATCCGACTTTACAGAACAATATACACATATACGTACATATGTATATCCTTTATATATATAAAAGAACAGGCCTTTTTTATGTTCCCATTTTGTTGACGACGCTATTGAACTTTTTTCCGATTTTCCCGATTTTCAAAATTTTGCTTTTAAAGGGTTGAAATCGGTAAAAATAATATTATATAAAAATGAATCCCTAATTACCAGGCATTCACACGTGAACGGCTGGACCGATTTAGCTAATTCTTTTTTTTTTTTGTGTTTGTTATTGTCAGGAGAAGGATCTTACGGAAAACAAAATTAACCCTGAGGAGGTAAAATGTGTTAAAAATGGAAAACATTATTTCTCGATCGGATTTTTTTGAAACTTAGCATACATAGTAATGGAAAATCTACAAACTTATTTTTCAAAATTCAACCCTTAAAAGGGGTAAAAGGTGTTAAAAATGTAAAATGTTACTTTTTGATCAGATTTTTTTGAAACTTAGCATACATATTCTGTGAATCAAATAATGAAAAATCTTATTTTTACTTATATTACTTATTTTTCAAAATGCAACCCCTAAGGAGGTTGCTAAAGAGGTTTTGAGATGCAACGATCGGCAAGCGCGTGGTAATTTGAATTTTATATAAATAGATTATTATGTCATCAAAAAATCCGACGATCTTTACCAAAAGGTATTGATTTTGCAATATCATATTATTACATAACTTTTATCGAAATCGCGTGCGTGTGACGAACAATAGAAATACGAATACAATAGAACTTTTTTCATTGGACGGTCGAATACGATCGCAGGCAAATCTATCGTCATTGGTCGATAAGCTCGACCGATTGGCCGTGACGCATAAAATTAAAGCGAAAATCCGACGATGTTTACCAAAAGATATGGATTTCGCAACGTCATATATTATTACATGACTTTTACCGAAATTTCCTGCGTGCGCGCTCCATTCCTCTTTCAATCATTAACGCCGTTCCCACATTCTTACAATAAGTTATAGTTATTTTTTATACTACAAAATTCACTAGAAATATATGACAAAACGACGTTTGCCGGGTCAGCTAGTATACTCGTATATATATGCAGAGTAATTATTTAAAATCCGTCGTTTTTTCTGAACGTTTAAGTAATTTTAAATTTTTGTTTTTATTTTTAGATTCTAAGCGGAGCGAAGGAGTTTGAGGTTTTACAATTGGGTGTGTCTTATTTTTCAATGTCAAATTATCGACCAGAAGACGTGTAAGTGCACCCATTTTCCAACAGCAAATTTTTGATTTCAAATCAGGTACTCCTCTTGTATGCTTTTTTTCATAAATCTAAAATATTTTCACTCCTCATCTTGTGTGCTAGTTAAATGTTTAAAGTTGAATTTTTCGACAAGACGTTTCTATATTATAACTAGGTATATGAAAACGTGACTATATCCTATCGAATAGAAAACCACTTGGCACTTAATAATGCACAAAAATAACACACAAAACTAATTGAAATAATCAAATCGAAATTTATAGTTTCCAAATGACAGCGATTTAGGACGGGCTTTTTTAAAATCAATAATAATATATATATAAATAATTTTTAAAACTTTTAAAACATTTTTACAATATTTTTACAAGAAGGCTTATCTGCCTATCCGTGGACAGCTAATTTTTACAATTTTAAATCTACTTTATTTGACAAACGACGGAAAACTTGATGATTAACAAACTCTAGTAGTATTATAAAAGCAATTCTAAATTGAAAATGATTTAAATGTGCGACAAATAGTAATAATCGATTCGCGTCAAAAGAACCACACTGTACCATCTAGGATGGGGTTGTCTGAGGTGCACTATTTTTTTCATGTTGACAATAAATATATATTAAACGTATATTTTATGTATTACAATTTACAGTACATCAGCCGTATAGGTATTACAATGACGCGTTTAAAAGATGCGGTTACATGCGTGTGGTCACACGCGACTTACCCATATTACACCATACGACAATATAGCTATTTGATCTTCTTTTTTTTTTACTTACCTCTACTCATTTAAAACGCGGCGGCAGTGCCGTATACTCGCAAAACCGTTTATACCGTAACATTTCACTCCCACGCAATTCTATAATATATTATTCGCGGCTGAATGCCGTATTACTATACTTTTTGTGGACGCATTTGTGTTGTACCTACTCGGATTTAATTAGAAGCAAAATTACTAGGTTTTTTTATTTTTATTTTTTCTTCGCTCCGACCGAGCGCGTGTCATACCCGCGAAATAGCGTGCGTTTCGATCGTGAACTCACTTATTCTTTTTATTTCGTATTATTATATTATGCCATCTAAATTCCGATTTCAACCTTAAACCCACCAGTCGCGAGCTAATGAATACCTATCGTTAGGTAGGTAAGTAGAGGTAGGTAATGAGTACTGCGACTGAAAACTAACGCAAGTAATAAAACTTTTTTGAAATTTCACTCATCCACTAGCTTAACAATCCATAGTTTAAGACTTTAAGTAGTCGAACACGTGCACGCTATATGCAGTATGAAAACAGCTTACGAAACAAATTTAATAAGTTGATTGTTTCAAAAAATAATTGAAATTAAAATAACAAAACGAAATATAAATAACAGATAGGTTACAATACGTATATGGTAAAATAACAACAAAATCAGTTCAGAAATTAACCGGATGATGGCAGTGACTGATTATTAGGTATTTATCAGTTCACTCCGGATAACAGTCAGATTACTAGAAAAAATATTCATCATGGTATTCACATACTTTTGAAAAACCTCATGAAAAAAATTGTTTATGAATTCGATTTTTTTAAATAAACAGGTCAAATTATTAGCACGTGTACTTACTAAGTGTTCAAGGTCTTTGAAATAAAAATTTCAAATCACTGTATTGTAAAACAACTAAATAAGTAGGAATAATTTTATAATTGATAAGTTTTAATTTAATATGTTTCAGAAATATCAAAATATTATCATGGAAATATCTCGACTAACTCAAGATAGATAAAAAGGTTTTTAATTTTGAAAATGTTTCAATTTTCCATGTACACATAATGAAAAATTTAAAAATTTAACATCAGGTAAATGTTTTACTAGGATATTTATACGTTTTAGAAAACCTTCACAATTATTATTTATTTTAGTGAACACTACACATTTATGATTACCATTAAAAATAGTTTTTTATCAAATTTATTATTCCCAAATACAATGATATATTGTTGATTTCAAATTGTTCCTCGTCTAACTCAACAGCTCAGTCGCCCATTTAACTTTTGTATTTTTCAATTTTACTTAATATCGTAATATTAAAATTCAATTATATATTTTAGGTGTTTAACAAACTAGTGTATTCAACTGTGAACTAATGACACATAATCTATATATATATACAGTCTGATTTTGAATATACCACTGCGTGTTGAATATATAATTTTGACGGATTACATAGAAGTGTGACAAATCATTAAAATATAAACTTATCGTGGGTCACAAGTTGATAGACTATTAAATACACAAGGCATAGACTAAATATACAATTGTATATTAAATATATATACAATATTGTATATTTAATCTATGCAAAAGGGCTTGATAAATGTTTAATGAACCATGATTTAATCCTACATAAAAGCATTGTGCCTTGATGATTAAAAAACATATTGGTATGGCTTCTTATAGAACTTCATTAAGCACAAGAAAATCGTATTAATTTAAAATATAAAATAATGTTTTGTAGTTTATCAAGCACCTTTTGGGATTGGATAAATAAGTAGTGGGTATCAAAAATAACTGTCCGCTTTGAAAACAATAGAAATTTTAATTCGGGAAAAATGTTTATGGTATATTTATATTAAATAAAATCAGCAATGTAAAAAAATTTAATTTGAATTTTAAAATGTTTTACCGATCACTTTTTACAAACACCTTCGATAATCACAAATGACCTCAACACAAAATAATTTTAAAAAATATCAGTATAATAACGAAAAATAATATTATTTATCTTTCTTTGATGCGCTTGGTAGTGTTTCCACACATTTTTTTGGAAACCATCCCCGCTGTCGAGTGCCATCGGGAAGGCTTTTATGTCCGTACATCCAATATCTAGAAAAAAATAATATACATTAAATTTTCATATTAAATTTATATTTCTTTATTTTAAGTGAAATATCTTACTTTCGAAATCGAGTAACTTGGATGATTTCATCAATATTCAATGGCATTCGTGCTTCATCGGTCCATGGTATTTGACAACAAACACATATACCGAACACCAATGGAAACCATCTGCCATTGTATGTTTTAATAACTTTCACTGGTTGTTTCCATGATTCTTTAATTAGTTTTTGTTCTAACTGCTCGATCTTCAAAAAATTGGTTAATTTAATACAACATTAAGTAAATGAATAATACAAATATTATCAAGAATTTCAATACAATGTCTAATCACTGAAAAATATAAAATAATCTGTATTTTTGCTTATAAATTGCAATAATAAGATGAATAGAGTTTCAAAGATTCATAATCTTTTAATATGGGTACTGAGTTCTAAATAAATCAAATTGCATTTTTATTTCAATAAGAAGTGACAAAACTACACAAAATTGCTAAATTTTATTTCTTCAGACAAATGTGGTTATTTTTCATTTCTTTTGATAAAATTTAATAACTTTTTTGTAGGTAAATACAAAAATTAAATTCAAAATTATTTCAATGTTATTCAACACACATATCAAATATCATAAATACTTGAAATTTAAAAAAAAATAAATACTCTTTTTTATAAACGTTTTATAATATATGTAAATGTAAAACATATACTATACACTGTAATAAATCAAACTTTAAAATTTTTTAAAACTGTTTTTAGAGTAAAAATATAAACAATATAATATGTGGATATCAGATACTTACTGTTAAATCATATTCACCACATCCTTCTCGTACTGACCAATGAATACCATCACCTTTGCCAAAAAACTATAAAGATATTAAGAAAAATAGTTAAAAATTATTTACTTTAAAATTATTCAATAAATAGACTAATGGTACAATAGATGATATATAAACAGACGAAAATGTTGATAAGTATACAGACTCAATATAAAATGAGCAAATATTTATGCAAAAAGTTAAAAAAATCTCTGGTCTATGTTTTATTTATTTTTATTACCGTCTAATAAATTAACCACATTAATATTATCATATTAACCATCAAACAATATGGCAGAAAAAAATATGCATACTAATTAGTTTTTTCAATTAAGTTTTGTTATCTAGAAAAAAAAACAATGAACCCATGATGACTGTACATTTAATTTTGTCAATTAAACATTTTTCATCATATAAATGTATAAGTTATTCCCAAACGATGAACCGTAGAGTCGTACATACAACTTTTCAATGCCTATCATGAGTCATATCATTGTAAAAGAATATTACATTTTTACCGCTTTAATATTATTTATTCGGCCTAAATTGTAAGGGTAAATAAATGGTGGCAAACTTTGGTCTTGTTCACGTCTAGACATTGCTTTTCCTACAATCCAGTCTTCAATATTAGTGCAATTTTTAAGCACATATTTCATCTAAAAATTAAAAAATAAATAAGTTTATGAAAATTAAAATTTTATATATAAATATATTTTAAAATAATTAATTATGTACTAACTTGTATATATAACAGCAAACTTAGAGTTAAAATTAAACACACTGCTAATCCAAATGCTGTGATCCATATAAGGGTCAACTTTAAAGGAAAATAGATTAACACTCGATGTCCATATTGGCTATAAATAAAAAGTATAATAAATCCAATTGAATTCAATATTCAATACAAAATTCTAAACTTACTTACGCGAGCACTAGCAAAAGTGTCTTGAATAGCAATACAGACGATTGAATAGATGCTATTATGGACACGAATATGAATATGACAAAAGACGAATGGTTTGCGTGTCCTACACAAGTGTTCAACCACGGACAGTGGTGATCCATTTTCAACACACAGCGGTTGCCTGGAACAAATATCAAATTAGAAGACAAATGGTTAATGAGGTGAAATACTAATTAAAAATAATATTTTAAATCAATACACTTATGGCAATGGTGAACACGGGGTGCTTTGTACCCGTTGCATATTTGACAAAACTGCAAACACTGTTCGTCTTCTTCATTCTCCTATGACATAAGTACACAAACAAATTTATATTTGCACATACACAATACGATCGATATTTTATTCGAAATTGAACTTGCACTTACCGGTTTCCATTTGAGTGGAAGAAATCCTGGCCCTATGAGTACGGATTTCAAATAACACGAGAAACTGATGAAAAACAGCGTCAACAGAAGTATAATGTTTAGGAATCCGCTCAGCGAACCAAAACATGGCCACCATAGTTCCGTAAAATACAATGTTGTCAGCGTTACGAATTTATAAATGACTGAAAGACATTGTTCCAAATCAGATCGAATACATAAGTATTGTAAATAAATACAATAATAATAAAAAACTCTAACGTTTCGGTTCACTTACGGATTGATAAAATCGGTCCCCAATGAGCGAATCTCTTCAAGTTTGACATGGTGTCAAGCGGAATCCGACGAACGACAAGGACGATTCTCCGTTAACTCGACAACATTTCGGCAGCGATTGAAAAAACATGAACGAAAAAACCTTAACAATATCGTAACAACACCCACGTCAATTTGAATTTTAAAAAATAGTTTTATCGGTTATCAAATTTTGAAAATTTTTACCACTATCAAGGAACGTTATCACGAACTCATTACGATTGCGTTACCGTCGTTACTCCGACCGTGTCGTTGATATAATAATTATTACCCAACGACGACGTGCGACGCGTCGTTGGGCTCAACACTTTTAGGGGCTCCTTCAGAGATTTAATACAGTCGAATCGTTGGCAACGGATAATTTATTCGAATGTTATATAATTTCGATATTATTATGCGTCGGCGACCGATTCGATTTGGAATTTATTTTCATGAGAGGCGTTGTTCAATAAAAATGGCATTTCGGTGGTGCTTAACATCTATAGCCAAAATATGTATTTAGAAACAATCGTACGGTTTCAATCCCAATACGTTTTTATGATAATAATAGTGAATTTTAGAATTTAAAATATCTATTGTTTGAGATTGGAAAAAAGTAAATTTTATGAAATTATTTTTCGGCACGTTTCAATAGTATAGATACGAATAAAGACCTGTTTAGGGTGTAAGAGGAGCCCAAGTCCCCTTCAGTCGTCCTCTGGCGAACGAGCTAAAACCTTTGATCGATTATTTTTCACACGTCTCAACAGATCCGTTTAATACCGTTTTAGAATCAAAATCAATAGTATAATAGGTATTGTTTCGTTACAATGCGACCGACGTTTTTGTTGTTGTTGTCGTTGGTCCGACAACTGTCTCTTCTTTTTATTATAAAACACTATAACGATTAACAATCACGCAGACGGGGTTAATAATAATATCGAAGTCTAACCTCAACGTAGATTCGTGTGTTTAATTTTAAGATGCAAGAGACACGCAACGGCTTTGGAAAGTTTCTAATGCGGTTACAAAGAATAATTTAGCACGAGAAGATCGGAAACATTATAATTGGTATTTCTTCAACCAGCCGTTAAATTTTTAATATTTGTAATCAACAAATTACAGCCGAAACTCTGCTTTGTGAGTCACACACACACACACACACAGAAACTACTTAAAATAATCGTATACATAATTTCTATAATCAATATGTTTTCAACAAATTTACAAGATCGCCGATAAACATTTCCATAAAATAAAGTCCCTGTTTGTTGAAAGATTGTTCAGAGTTCAATCCAAGAATCTTACTTCGTCGACTATTATTTATTTTACGAGAGAATTAAAATCATTGAGGAACAATTATTAAAATCGATTGTGATTGTGAACTTTTCATTGTAAATATCAATAGCGACATGAACAGCAACAAATTTATCATATTTTATTGTCAGTAATATGTATCAGTAATATGAATAACAAACATAGCGTCCAATGATATTCAATTATAAATAATTAGTTATTATTTATAACATTTAGTATAACATATAGTTGATGAAATAATTGAAATAAAACTTAGGTTTTTTTATTAGACTTATGTGTGTATTACCACTAACTCACGGAAGACTGCTGTCGGGAAAAAACCCCTCGCCGAGCCACTCTAAGCCTTTATGTAGTAAGTGATATTTTAATATTATATTAGTTGTTAGTAATAGCTGGTAGAATGATTTCGCACGAGGAAGAAAACCAATTCGTCGACGACAAATTTTGCAATATTTCGTCGATGTGAATATAGGTTAGTATGTGGATTTTTTTCTTTTTTAAGTCTCTTCGATTTAGAGTTTTCGATCGAACGGTGGTAAATTTAATAGACTGTTTTTCAAGTCCGTCTGCAAAACGACCCCGGAGCGTTCCGAATAAAAATCGAATGATTTAAGAAAACGAATTCGTCGATCGTACGAGACACGGATTTAGACAGATTTAGCAATTCCGTTCCGCGTCGATGTGAAAATACAGGTAAGTACTCGTACGTGGGTTTTTGTTCTTTTTTCAGTTTTCGAACGACGTATAGACGTGACACTGTGGATTATTCGAGCCGACAGTGTGAATTTACAGAAATTCATATTCCTCGAGAATTATACTATATTAAGTACGTGGATTTCTTTTCTTTTTTTAACAACAATAACAACAATAATATATATTTCAATTTTTTATATTTTTCTTTAAACTTTTTCTTTTTCTAACAACAATAAATACATATTTCAATTTTTTTGTGTTTTTCTTTTTTAACAACAAAAATATATATTTCAATTTTTCAATGATAACGATGTGAACGATAATATCGATATTCAGAGATTTTCAAACAGGATTTCCATCATTCGAGATTAATTTTCTGAAAAACAAAAAACACATGTTGTCATGGCTGTTATAAAAAACGTTTTCTTCGTGCGTAATTGGTTTTTTTAACGATATTTATTTATTGACTTACAAATTCGAAAGAACACGGGATCCCGGCTCTTAGGGCCTTTACTTTGGCCATGAAGACGTAGTATTCCAGCCGCCTCAATGTCGCCGGGCCGTCGAAATCATCCTGAAAAATATAATCAACACATCGTTATAACAAAACGCGTTATTACTTATTGTTTTCAATTTAATCTTACATTCGTCGGGTTAATCAATTCGGCCACGGTCTCCTGGACTTTTGTGCGAAAGTGCTTCGCTAATTCTTCTATCGTCGGCTGAAAACACATTTTATTAATAAAAATACATTTTTTTTTTTTGTTTTTTTTACACGCGTATTAATATTTTTTAACATTTACCTGTTTTTCTGTCTGTTCCGGCTCGCTTTCGGACTCGGATATTTCCTCCTTCGGGGTGGAAAAAAAACAGAAAAAAAGATTAAAAATTATCAAACATTTTATTCGTAATAAAAACAAGTCTAAATGATGAAAAAAAAACAAACATTTTATAATTAAAAATACATTTTTTTTTCGCACGCGTTTTAATATTTTTTAACATTTACCTCGTTTTCTGTTTGTACCGGTGTTGGCTCTTGTACGGTCTCCTCGGCTATTTCCTTCGGGATGGAAAAAAAAAACAGGAAAAGATTACAAATTATCAAACATTTTATTCGTAATAAAAACAAGTCTAAATGATAAAAAAAACACAATTAAAAATACATTTTTTTTTAACATTTACCTTTTTTCCCGATTGTTCCGGTTTCGGTTCCGGTTCGGTCTTAGCTATTTTCTTCGGGGATGGAAAAAAAAACAAAAAAAAGATTAAAATTTATCAAGTCTAAATGATAAAAAAAAAAAAAAACTCGATACTTACTGAACTACCGGCAGTGTCTTCTGGCTCACTGTTCTTTCTTTTAACGCCCTTCGATTCGGTTTTTTCGATTTCATCTGGAAAAATGTCAAACATTCGCATTGATTTTATACATGTTTTTTTTTCACTCTCGTGTCAATCTCTACCCTCGAAAACTTTAATAATTGAAAAGTAAATTCGTTAAAGTCTCTCGACCGATTCGATTTAGCCCGATCTATAACGCGTTTACATGATTTCCGAACGGGTTCGTCGACAATTTGATTTTTCAATTTTTTATTGTAAAACAAAATATTTATATGAAAAAGTTTAAATAAAGTTTAAATATTTGATCGCAAACACATATAAGAAGTTTGATTATTATAATAATTAATTTATGTTTCCTTTACGGTTGAACTACTGAAAATATTTAAAACCGTACGTACTTGTTCTCTCGGCCATTGTTCTCTTCGGGAAATATTTTCTGATTAAATTATTTAAATATAAATATAATTTATATAATGAAAGGATATAAGGTATAAATAAACGTATGAAAAAATAAATCGTACTACTCGTATTAAATAACGGATGGAATAAACAACAATTATTACGCGGATCGATGTTCACTCTTCGGTTTATAAATACGAATCAGCTATTCTCGGTCGGTTTTCTAATACGTTCGGCTATCGTCAACATATCAACGAAAACTTTGTTTATTTCAGTGCGAGCCAGCAGAAATAATACGAAACGATTCGTTTTTCTCGCCGGCCGGTAACAAAGTATTAGCGTTATTATTTTTTCGAATTTGTTTGCCGAAATGTGCGGGCGATCGACTAGAGGTTTTTGAATTTTCTCCGTTTAGTTTTATTTCTTCGTGAGTATAGAGTTGCGCTCCGACTTTTATCGCGCGGCGTTTGACGACGTGTCGAGTTCACTGCCGTATGGATTTTCACGAACGTCTGAGAATTAAATGTCGACGAAATCGAATATTTCCGCTAGTTTCGATCGGACGGATATTATTCGGTCGTTTTTTCACCCTCTTTTATATTTATATAAATGTTTTTTTTTTTTGTTTTCTTTTTCAAAAGCAATCATTGGTTTCGACAGACCGGACTCGCCGATATCAATCACGCGCCACCTCGTTGAAATCTTCGAGAATCTCGTCCGTTTTTCTTCGATCGGTCACAAACGGGGCGGTGTCACATATAAATTTCATGTCACCACGACGGATAACCGATGTGTTTCGACAAACGTAACGGAATTTGTCGAGAACAATTTTTGTCGGTCAATGGCGGCAGTGACGTGGATAGAATTTTTTTCCTGGAGTCAATTCATAATCACAGGTTGGTTTTATTAGGTATTTATCCAATACCCATGGGCCGTGATGAATAACTTAAGGCCTCAAGGATAGATCCATCGTCATCATTCGCACCCATAGACATACATATAAAAAGGCTAGAGTGTTGTGATCACGGCCACACTATGAATAATTTGGTTCAAGGTCGATGATTAAAAACAACGAAAATTTTAATTAGAATCAAAATGTTTCTTATTGTTTCAAATAGAATCATAGTTAATCAATAATGCGATCTGGTGATAAACAAATTATGAGCAAAAGTTAAGACATCAAGTATATAAAGAAAAATTCCAAGTAAAAATTTAAAATGAATAAATAACAATTTAGTTGCAAACAAAATATAGCGCGATTCGCGATTTTTAATATTTTTATCAATGAACTGATTTTAATATAAAATTTTAAATAAAACTCGTCAAACGTTTGCTCATAAGTGCGTTCACAAAAAATAAAAAACTCTTAATATATAAATGATTGAAAAACATTAAATAAAAATATAAAACATAAATAAAGTTTAAATGAATAATAGATATATAACATAAATGTAAAAAAAAAAAAAAATTCTGTATACAAATTATTTTTGTGAAAATCTTTTAGGTAATTTTTCTCAATCAACAGCCAAAATTGAACAAATCGCCTGTTCCCTTACCGAAATCATTGAAATTCATGTGGAATTCGTCCTATAAATAACAAGTTGGAAATTTTTATTAAAATTGGCAAAAATCTATATGAATTTTTAACAAACCTCCCCTTGGAAGTATTTTTCAATTATTCTGTATGCCATCTCATATATTCTTTGAGAAGTGTGATTCTGTAATGCTTCCAGATGATCTAACCCACTAGCTTCTTCAATTAATATACAGAGTTTAGCTTGAGTGCCTTCGATACAAGATCTCTGAAATGTACATAAAACTCGTTAGATAATATTATGTAAACCACAACTCCTTCGGCGTTTTTTTTTTTTTTTTTATCTTACTTCTAGTAACTGATTGAGACCGTCTAATATGATTTCTACCATTCTAGAATCATGGGACAATAACAAACCACAATAAGGATCTAATACTCCAAGATCAATCATAATAGACTTCTGAGCTACTGAACCACCATTGAAAAGATTATTTACTGCCCAAGCAGCTTCTTTTTGTACTCGGACATCTCCCTGAAATTGGAATTTTTAATATTTTAACTTTACACGAATACAATCAGGGATGGTAAGTAAAATATTTACACATTTCAAAGCATTAATCAGAACCGGTAATAAGTTATTGTCAATAGCAGCTTGAATTTGTTCTTCACTACCAGCCATTACATTAGACAACAACCAAGCAGCATCCTTCACGACAGGAATACGTTTATGGGTCAATAGATGAGGAAGGAATTTAAGGACATTGTGATCCAGTGCATGTTTCGTCTGTAAACATTTTAAAAACAATGTAATACTAGATAAATTTACAATAAAAATAAAACCAAAACACTAACTTGTGCATCATTGCCAGAAACAATGTTGCCAATTACACGAAGCGCAGGAATAAGAATGGCAGAGTCGTCAACTTCCAAGTATTTCAAAATTACTTTCAACGTACCAGCCTCAATAATTACTTGTATTTTTTCATTGCTGCCATCAGTCAAATAAGATAAAGCCCAGCAAGCATTAGCTAGTACAAAAAATAGACATTACTATTTACATATAATCAACACTTTTAATGATACACTTACAAATAACCTGAGAATCGGTATTATTCAACAAGGAAACTAACAACGGAACACATGGAAGTAAATAAGAAAAATCTGGAGGAGGATTTTTACTTCGACAAAGATTCGACAATGTCCATACAATGTTCTGCTGTGCAGTCACTTCAATTGGTTTTTCCAATAAGTTAATTAAAATCGGTACGATTCCATTTGATAATACAATGTCCCTAAGTTGCGGTCCATCACCAGCAATATTTCCAAGAGCCCAAACAGCTTGCTCCATTACACGTTTATCAGGGGATTTGAGCAAGTTCATAAGTAAAGGAACTGCGCCTACATCAACTATAGCATACGTGTTATCTGATGATCCAGATGCTATATTAGTCAATATCCATGCACATTCATACTGGAAATCAGTCCTACAAACAAACAAAAATCACACTAATTTTTAAAAACTGATTTACGATTAATCATCAAACATTTATCATACTTATCGTTATATTTTGGTGTTAAAAATTCCATCAATAATGGTAAAATATTAGCTTGAATAAAATCATCGATTGGAGCACATTTCTTCGAACTTAACATTTTGCGAGCATATTTTAAGCAGTTAAATTTTTCAAATAGAGATATGTTGCTAATCAAACCTGAGTATAATATTTTTAATGTTAATTTCAATTAAATTATTTAATTTTCTAATTTATTATAACTGACGATGAAAAGATACTCAGAATATACATTAAAAAATAATTATATCATTTTCCTATAGATGTTTACCTTCTTTGATACTGTCAATTGGCATCACACAATCGGGATTAAATTCTAATTTTTCTTCATCGTCATCATGTACAGCTATATTTCTATGTTTGGCCAATTGTTCATTCCGTAAAGCTTTTCGCAACTGAACTGTTACTTCATTGCGTTTACGGCGTAGGCCCTATATTATATACAGTACATACATTTCATTTAAAATTTTAAATAATTTTCACATCTCTAAATATAATTTGTTTGGTCTTGATAATATATTAATTGAAATAATTTAATGAATTAGTTGAATGATCTTGTAGTATTAGTAACATGTAAGAGAGAATTAGTTTTAACAAGCTAAAACATTTTATTAAACAGATAAATGATCAATAAAGTAAATTTAAATATAAAGAAGGCAAATCTCTCTCATTCTAATAACTTATATGTTCAACTCCATGCTGCGACTTTTGTATTTTCCATTAATATAGAAAAATTGTATACCAACAAATTATAATAATTATACTAATATAAAACTATAATAATTCCAAAATCAAATAAGCCAAAAAATGTAGTTGCTTCATACAGGCAACAAATTTGTCTATTACCAACTCTGGCCAAGTTAATTGAAAAAATTATACTTAATAGAATAAGACTTAAATTACAATCACAAAATATTATTCCAAATTCTTAATTTGGATTTGGGGCTAGACACTGGACAGTATACCAAATAAATAGGCTAACAGATATAATATCTTTCTCATTTGAAAAAAAAGCAATAATGTCCTGGTGTATTTTAAGATGTGTCCCAAGCCTTCAATATGTGGTACAAAGGCCTGCTTTATAAACTCAAACAGTTCCTACCTGCCCCATATTACTTAAGTTATTAAATTCTATCTTGAAAATTGCACTTGTTCCACAGTTTAAATCTTTTTCATCTTATTTTTATGTTTGTATACGAGCAGCTAGAGGTGTCACAAGTCAGTGATATCATATAGTAATATCAATATTATTAAAAATAGCCAAGATACAAATAAACTGCACTGTATAACAAAAATATAGACGAATCATAGTATCATAATTAATAAAAATTTTACCTCGTAATACTTATTTCTATCTTGATATACATTAAAACTACGGCTATCATTAACAACTTTTTTCTCAGGCATTTTGATTTTCCCAAATGTGAAGAAATCTAAAAAAAATTAAATAGTCTAAATAAATTATTAATATCATTTCCTTTTTTTTTTTTAGCGCAGTATATTTGTCAATAAATATTAAATTAAATATTTTATTTATTCAATCTTTTAGATAATTAATATAATAATAATTTACAGCAATACTTAACACAACAGTCTATATAAATCTTGCTTAATTTTAAATGACTTATATAATATAAGATTATATAAATAGTTACCTAATGAGATTTTAATTTTAAAAAAAATTAATGATTTGTAGAATGTTAATTAAAAAATAATAAAATATACCTATTTAAGAATAAAATAAAAAATGTTGATAACCTAAAAATTATGTTTCCAAATCATAAAATAAAATTTTTTCCACAACAGATTATATGAATAGATAATGGTTATAATTTTATATAATCTATGCTATAAACAATTAATTAAATAAATAAATAAAAAAAATCATTAATAAACAACATAAATTATGAATAATTATTAATAAATCCAATTTCTAATTACTATCTACTACTTTGAATTAATTAGAAATATTAGTAGAATAAAATGAAAAGAACAGCAATCCTCAAATATTGAATGGAATGATATTATTTTATATAATAATTATAATAAATCGTAATAGTCAACTACCTACATAAAAACTATTTTATCATTGTAACAATCTTTCCAATAGATCACTTAGTTTTGATATTATTTTATTCTTTATTTATTATAGATATTATTTGAAATATCCAAATCTAAATAGCAACCTAAATACCATATCTGTGTTAATCAAGCTAAATATAGATATAGGTACCGAGCCTGAGCATTTCTTTTTTTGCAATCATTAGAAAATTATTTTATATAGATACTGCTAAAAATTATGAGATATAAGAATAGGTGAATTTGACTATATAGTATTATAAATTATAATTATTAAAATAAAATTAGACTGAAAAGATCGTAAAAAGATGAAATAATATAACACTATAGTGCCTAATAAACGTAAATTATTATCATATTAAAATATACTCACCTACTTGATGGGTTAAAAAAAAAACTATTTAGTTATAAGTATAGTTTTAAGAGTTTCCGGCGAATAATCAATAGTGAATATCGACCATTTATGTCACTGAAAATCGAAATTATTATTGTTATAAAAGTTGAAAATTGAAATATTGTAAAATTAAACGAAACGTAAAGTTGTTGAATTTTAACCTACGCTTCGTTCAAGAATGAGTGATTTCAATGCTTCGGCGTCGACGACAGTCAATCGGTTTATAATCGGTTAACATTGTATTATAAAATCCCCATTTCTCGATAATATTATCGTCCGAATAGCGAACGATTATCTCTATGCTCATGGGGAATCCAAATGTATTTATAACTTTTTAATTGGATCAGACATTTAATAGAATGTACGATTACCATTATAATTGGTCAAAACTTATGATTTGAAATGAATTTCATCGTGATTTGTGTTATCCGTAGCAATTATTGTCGTACTTACTATTCGACTATAAAATAGTGATCTATTCAACGATAAATATTCAAACACCCGTGCATTTATAACATAAACATGCGTTAGAAACAAAGTAAGTACATAAAACCGCGCACAAACTAATTTGAAACGGTGTGTTTTTTTTTTTCAAATTTAAATTTAATATTATTAACAAGAGCGTAAAGTAATTGAACTATAAACTATGAACATATTATCATAGACATTGAAAATGAAAAAAAATTTCGGAAAAAATCAAATTTTCCTCCAAAATGTCTACGAAATATGACCTAAATATGCTCAAAATATGCAACAATGTGTAATATCTAAACATCATATTATTATAATAATACCTACGCATTAAGTGTAACGAATTTCGATATCATTAAACAGGGGCGTGCCTAGGAGAGGCTGGGCGTTCAGCCTCCTCCCAGAATCTTAAAGAATTCAGAATATATTATTTTACATTGTTATAGAATTTAAATTTAATATCGTATCGATACAGCTTATTTAACCCCTCTTCTCCCAACAAAAAAAGTTCTATGCATGATTTTTTAATAAGCTATCTGTAGAGCTCGCTATTGTATGTATATAATTATTATTTCAAGACATAGCAGCACTTTCGTTACGATCCAAGAGTCCAAGACGTTGGGTGAGAATCTGAGAAAGTTAATTACGAGTTGATTAATAATAATTGAACACACTTTATAATCAAATTACTATATAAACGCTTTTATTAAAAAGTAATTCAATTTAACACTCTAGAATAGGTAGTAACTACTTCATACTATATAAACTAACTTCCATTTTCTCATCTTCTTGTCCTTATAAAAAACCAGACGGTTCTACCATTGATTATAAATACTAGTATTCTAGAGTAGTTCAACTCATATTTTATATGCGTCCTAGCTGTTATGAATCATGGTGATTGAAAATACTTGTTCACTTATTTAGACCAGGTATTCGAATACTATGTATATTCTAGAATACACTAGCTGGTTGAAATTGAAACACTAGTTTTTGACCCAGTTTTATATTGTTCGCCAAAGGAAATTGTACTTTTACACCACATACGTGTATCATATTATAATAATGAGATGATTGATTAATATTTAATTACTTTCTGAAATAAATTACACATAAGACCTACCTATAATCAGGCTTATTAATTACATAACTTTTAGAAATAATCAACAAAAATATGGAAAATGCAAAAACACCCTAAACCTAATAATAAATGTCTGTTGAACAGAAACAAAATAGAGGAATAAAATTCAGAACAGTGAAATAAATTGCATACTATCTTGAGGCTATCTCTGTTTTCATTTCTTGAATTTTAATTTAATTTATCAATGTATAGGTAAATTATGTATATTGCACATATTTTTGTTTACTGTTTAGTATATGTATAAATGAGTAAATATTAAAATATGTTATTTCTTCTCTAATGATAAATTGATAAAGCTTAAAAAGATAATAATTTATAATTTCATCACAGGTTAGAGTAGAATTTTTTTTTTCTTTTTTATGCTCAACTTTAACCTTTTTTTGTGTGGGGAGACAAACTTGTTTATACATATAATTTAATATGAGTAAATGAAAAATCCCACCAACTTAAATCAACAAAATCAGTATTTGCCGAGAGGGAGGCAAGAAAGGTGGTGACTTTGAAAATAGTAATTGAAATAAATGGACAAAGGAAATTGCACATTTGAGCTCGATGAAGGGGAAAATTGTGCTCAGAACATTTTCAGGTATGAATTCCTCTGCAGTAAATAATGTAATAAATTTAGTAAAAGAAAAAGTTTTATATTTAAATGTAATTATTTGTAATAATATGTATGGATATTAATACAAAATGAATCTTCAAGTTTAAATTGTAAAAAGTATGTTTTTATAAAAATGTAATAGTATCTAAACATTCTAAACAAATTGAACAAACTCCTTTACCCAATTTCATTCGCATCAACAAAACCAGACAGCATAATATAATAAACATCTATATTTTTTTGTAACATCAATGTTCTATAATATACATTAATTTCCTCGATAAACAAAATTTCAAGTATCCAAACTAAATGCGGTGCCAATTGGTTCCGACAATCAATGTTCTATTACATTGTATGTTTGTTATAACTTCTAATATGTATTAACAAAGTATTATTAAATATAAAAATAATTTATTTTAACTATTAAATAAACGAATAATATAAATATAATAAATTCGCTAACATTTAAAATAATATAAAGATAGCATTTAAGACTGATAATAGTTTAATAAAACAAATAAATTATAAAGCTAAAAACTTCTCAAAACCATCCACTACCTTTAATAACACCGGTGTATATAAACTTAAATATAGTTGTAATAAATTTTATATCGGTAAAACAAAAAGGGATTTCAAAACTAGATACAAAGAACAAATGTCTGAAATTAAATTAAAAAAGATTGCTCCAAATTTAAATTTCGCAAAATACGTTTTAGAAATACTAAATAACCATAACAATATTTATAATAATTCTGTATTGGAAGAATTGTACATACATAATGAAGTCAGGAAAAATATATTTAATTATATCATAAATGTACAAACAGATTTCACAAATAATATTCTCTTTCGATATTTTTTAGATAATAGATAATAGTAAATAACCAAAGAACAATATCATAAATCTACGTCAATATATCTATAATTAATCTCTTTTACTAAACGTTTATTCGAAAAATAATTTTCATTTGTATTCAGACATTTCATTTTATATTCAGTACGTTCTTTACACTGGATGATGAATTTTATTTGAAACCGTTCGAAACAATTTATACACCCAGGCACAACCAATATATTTAATTTTTATTTATATATTAAATAGTTTTGATAAATTATTTTATTTATTTAATAATACTTTGTTATTATTTTATGAGTATTAACCACTAAACATTATTTATTTTGTTTCATAATTTTTTAATATTTACAAAAACTAAACATTATTTTTACTAAACACTACAAAAGTAAATTTGCAACTTCAATATGAGAATTCTAAACTAATTTTATTTTGTTAAAAGTTTCCATACATAACATAAACATAGAAAACAATTATTAATTGACTCTTTTTGCTTCTAGGATAATACATTATTTTATTGTATAATTTTTAATTGTTTACAAACTAACACAAAAATAATATAAAATATAAACAATTTATTATTTAGAACTAAACTTAATAATATTATCGAGTAAAATTGACATAGTAACAGTATATGTATAATATTCTTAGTAATTGACATAATGTATTATAATAATTGACACTGGTTAAAATATGTTTGAGACTCTGTGAATGAATACATGTAAACAGATCGATTTATACAACCAATCAGCTATAAAAATATATAACTATTTCTTAAACAATAACAAAATCAGATTCAACAGGAAGACGATTATAATTGACATAGTTTACGTTATAAATTCTATCTTATTAGTAATTATTGCTTCATAACTTACTAAAACTATTAATATTTTTAAAATATAAAAGTTTTAGCAAGTATATAAATTCTGTTTTTGCAATAAATGCTAGTATTTTAATAATAATAATAATAATAACAACAGTATATATATATCTTAAGCAATAAGATTTTGGATGGTAATTATTGTTTCAAACATATAATAGTTAAGTATAATTGAATATAACCAGAATAACGAAACAATGTATACTATCATATTCTATGACAGAAAATATAATTTTCTGTAATTTAGGCAATGCTAGTGAAAATTAACTAGCTGCTGATTAACTAGCATTGGGTAAATTACACTTTTATAATTATTTGTTTATAATTGACATAAGTATTAGCTTTCAAATAAAGAATTATGCTATAATAGTAGACATCGAGCTTTTGATAGCCTCTCTGGCGTAGGGAATGTAAGACAAGGAGTACCATGTCAAAGCCAGAAATTGAAAGATAATGCAAAGAAATGTTAGCGGAGTATTTTTCATCTGAAAATATTAAAATAAAATAATAATTAAACCTTATTTTATAACAAAATTATTGAATTTTAACTTACCCCAATTGCAGCAACCAATGTAAGGACAATCATGGCAAGAGCAATTACGGTTGCAATAATTCTAGAGGACGAAAACATTTTTTTTATTTGTTTCACAGGACCCATTAGAAAACAAGTACTGAAAAATAAATATACTAATATTATTGTTTTTATATTATTACAAAATATAAATATTATGCATTTCCAGTGGTATTAGGCAATTAACTAAAATTACACCATCAAGACCAAAAAAGGAGTCATTGGTTATACTTATAATAAAAACATTCAATTAAAAATAAAAAAAATACACAATTTGTTAAAAACCTTCTCTATGCATTACACGAATGACAACTAAATCATTAAAATTATAATATATTCTTACCAGTTTTATGTCACTCATTTTATTAAATATTTTATTTTATTAAAATAAATTACTATTAATAAATATAAATAGATATTAAACATACACTATTTCAAATTATAAATTAAAATTTTTTTGTAGATGGCAAAAAAGTCTTTAAGCCATTTATAAAATGTATCATAATAAAACAACTTCTCTACATAAAGTATAAATCTATAAAATTACAGTTTTCCTTTGAATAATATTTCTCCTTTTTTTGTTGAATTCCACATCCATTCTTCATTTTATAGATAAGACAGGCAGATAAATGTTGATAAATTACAATAAAAACTTATGTACATAATTATTTATAAATAATATGTTATATTTTTAATTTACCTTAAAAGTGATGTAACATTTCCAAGACTATAGAAAATGCCGAATACTACCAATCTCTTTTTTATAGGTAAAATTAACATTGCTGCACCAAGGAGTGAAAAAAAAATTCCAAGTGCAAAGCATATAATAAATCCTTTTATACGAGTAGACCATTCTAATGATGACATTTGGTTAACATTCTGCAAACACACAAACAGGCATAATGTTAAAAATTGAAAATAATTAATAAAACATTGCATACTATTAGATTATTTATAATTAATACATATTTTAGTTTTTATTTGTCTAAAAACTATGATATATATAAATTTAAAAAAAGTAATCGATAGAGTAAGAAAAATACCGAGAAAAAAACGAATATGTTTATTTAAAAATTAATTTATACACCTAATAATGATTTAATAAGGACTTTGTAGGCAAAGTATATAATTATAAACTTTAATGAAAATCATCAATTTTGTATTGATAAAAGTATTATACAAAATAGCATAGGAACCTTAAAAAAACTGAAAATTTAAATTCTAAAAGTGTTTATTTAATGGAAAAATCTTAGTAAGTACAAAATGCAATAAATTACTTTCAATGGTTTGAAACTTGTTTTTGTATTAAATTATTAAACATTTCATCCTTTTCTAAATAATGATTCACCCGAAATTAATCATTAAAAAAACACAAAAATAACAAATCTTATTCAAGTGCACGGATGAAGATTGTTAAAACTTAACTAAAACACTAAAATATCTAATATCCTAGGTATGTACGGCCGTATTTAATTTAAACATTATTAAAAATTCATGCTAACACTAGTAATAGGGTAAAAATAATCGAACATAATAAAACGGATTGCAACGATCGAAGGTAATGTTTACTCACAGGCAAAATTCCAGTGGAGCTATCACTGTCTCGATTGTCTTGGCCGCTCAACGCTTTCCGTAACTTGTCCATGACGCTGCGATGCTTTCTTTCTGAAAACGACGTGTCAACCGTGATTATATGAAAATAACATGCGAGCAAACGGTTTCTAGCAGAACAAACCTGAAACGTGAGTCGACGACGGGCGGCGATCGCATAAACGAAAAAGAAAAAAAGAACTGTAAACCCAATACGGCACCCCGAAAAGTAACGACGACGACGATAGTGGGACGTGTTGTAGAGCGGATTATCGTGATAATATTATATTCAAATAGGTACGAGTGGTTCGGGAGAAATATTGAAAACACAAATGCCACCACACGTTACAGTATTATACACACCCGACCGAGTGAGCAGCCCGTGCGTGTTGTTGGTTCCAGACGGCGTGCGTACGTGCGCGGGACGACGGATTTTTGTTTTGAAACGAGACAGAGGGGATGAAAATCGAAATCTCCGATGATTCGCGTTGATAACGCCGCGCGATAAGAGAGATCAGGGCGGCATACAGCGCGGGCGGTAAACAACGACCGAGTGGTCGCGGTGACCGTGAACGCAGTAGCGGTGACGAAGTATTCGATCGCGCTGTATACGGCGCCGCGCACACTCCTCCACGCCGCCGCGTCCGTCTCGCAACGGGAGGGTCGACCCCGCCGCCGCCGCCGCCGCCGCCGCCGCCGATCCGCCTCCCGTCGCAGGCCAATGGGGCGGGGTGTTACCGATTCGCAGTCGATCAGTCTGCACTCCGCCGTCCGCGTCGCGCCAGTAGTCGACCGAGACGCCGCCAAGACAGTCGCGCGCCGTTCGTCCGCCGCCCGTTTTTCCGCTTTTCCGTCCGTCATCGATTCGACAATTTTTTCCGTCTCTCTCGCCTACATCGTTTTCCGCGGTAATCAAACGACGTCAAATGTTTTTTTTCCGCGCAATGACGTTCGCAATCGAAACTCGGGTCTGATAAAACCGCTGACGCCCGGTCTCGTATGATTCACACGTCGAATCGCAGATAATCACAATATCATACTGCCGTTGACATTATAACGACGAATTCGATCGGAAACACTTCTCGCGGAATCGTATCGATATCGCGTCGGTGTCGTCATCGAGCAGTTCGATAATCGCGCGTTTGAAAACACGGGACCCCGGTTACACAGTTCAAGTGAGTACAATAATTATTAATGCGCACACCACCTCCCCCGGTTCGCATTTTCATGAAATTTTGCTCGTGCGACTGTCGCGATTATCTCGCGTCTTGTTGACCTTTAGAATTTCCCAACAGTTGTCCGCGTATGATTTAACATTGATAATAATAGATCGATTTGTTTTTTTTTTTTTTTTTTTTTTATCTGGCTTTTATAGTCGGAGCAGGATCCTGCGGACATTTATGGGATGTAACTCGAGCAAAAGTGCGTCAAAAGCTGTCCACAAAAAGAAATTACTACCAATCATGAACTTCCCGAGGTCCGGCAATGTAAGCGTTTTTTTACACCTCTCCGATAATTTATGATTTACGACCATAATAACGTTCATTACCTATCAAAATTACACCATCATTTACGTTTTTCATATAACTGCACGTATTTTCACCGAAATGACGATCAATAATGTAAAACGATTCCTCGTCTCCCCATACAAGTCGTCATGACACTGTTATTATTTATCCCTCGATTCAATTTTAAACGAGTTACGCGATAGTAAAATAGTAGGGAACAATCAATTAAAACGATTAGGCACCTATACAAAATATCTCTAAAAAGTACCTACCCACTGCAGGTGTGACTTCGTAATTTTCCATGAATGATAACAATAAACATAATTGTATAATGTGTGTTTTGATTTTCGTTTAATTTTTTTTTATTACTCATAAATGCAATTTATAAATATTTGCATTGGAAATAATGTATTCTACACAAACGTTTATTCTGCATTTTACAATCTTGAGTGTAGTGTCATTATATTATAATCCTTATTTGTCTTTGAAACAATCTATTATTTTATGATTATAGACAATATATATTTCGTAGTCATTCGAGTTATAACTATTGTTATGAAACATGAATACAAAACGTGAAAACAATACGCCCATTTAAGCATACTAATATACAATATTATATTGTATTATAAACACGAGTAGGTCTAAGCTTAATATCCTTTGTGCAAATGAATCATTGAAATTCTGTGTATATTTAGTTTTATCTTTTTAACTAACATTTCACAGATTGCGTTTCAAGGTTATTGTTCTGGAGACATGTGTCAACTTGCTAAACAATAGAAAGTGAAGAAAACAACGTAATATATAATATAAATATATAACGGAAGAGTTCTTTTCTAAAAAAAATTTCCTCGGTGACTTTCATATTTTCCAGTGTTTGTATACCTACCGAATAAGTAAAATTACAGGTACTGCAACATGCCAAATAAACATTGCGACTAATCCAAACGCCTACCTAATCGACTAATCAGCTATATGCAAATATGTATATACTAATTTTGCAATTAAAATATTAAATTATTAATATGGTAAACTGCAAGTGTATTCATACTAGGTTTCCATGACAAAGTTGATATTGTTTTTATGTTTATTTTGCAAATGGAAGAATAAAAATACCGATGACACATCATCCTTTTCCCAAGATCATTTCTACCCTCTTCGGCTCGTTTGTTAACTCTGTATTGATCGAATCTACTGAGCATGTCCGGTACACACGCATAACACCTCGCGCGCCAACCCCCTTTCGTGATACCTATCCCATTGCGGTGAATGTGTTTTTGCCTTTATTAATCATTTGTTTTTCACATATATAAACCGCATGCATTATTTTAATTGCCAAATAACTTACTCGTTGCATTTAAATGATTTCAATTGATAAAAATTTACGAACTAAAATATTCGTCTTAGAATTATAATACTGCAAAATGTTGGTTAGGTGCAGCTGGTGTGCTTTGACTGCAGTCATTTCCTAAACAGAACGATTAATAGTTTTATTTGAGTTATTTTTTTTTTAAATGTGAAACATAATTTATCCAACAGTATACCGATATTTGACGTGTAAATAACTAACTTTGACATAGAGTTTTTTCACGTGGTATTGTGTTAAAGCGTCCTAAATATATTTGCTGTTTGCGGTATGATTTGACTGATATTAGTGGTGTTTAGATCGTTTTAAATATTTTTTTATTGTTAAATTACATATTAAATTCGCATTAGAACAAGATACTTCAAGAAAATATTACAAAATATCACTGCAAAACAATGGTAATATAATACATATACCTGCAATATTAAACTGTTTAAGTATTTTTACATTTGAGTAAAACTAGAGTTTTTGTATTTTAAATTTATGATTAATCATCGAATTCATTAATTTTTTTAAATCAATTCAAAATTATTCAAAATACCGTTGTTATTTGTTCGCTAATATAGTTATAGTCATGAATCATGATAAAAACGCATAGAAAAAACAGTTAAACCATAGTATTTATTCTATTCTGTGGTTGAACTCTCGTATTATTTTTAACTGGAAGGCACTATTGAAAAGAACTTAGCATAAAGGATTACCCCCGTATCTTAATATGTTAAATTGTCAGGTTTTCGAATTGTGAATTTTGTAGGATAATTGAATAAAGATTGAAAAAAAATTAAAACTACCGGAAATAATTGTTTTCTAAAACCGTCATATTACGTTCTATATAAAATATATATTTATATAAAAAAAAAGTACGTAATAATAATTACATGGTATTAAATCTGGCATTATATAATTCATATCTCATTTTTTTTAAATTAGAACAAAATAATCAAAATAGATTAAATAGTTAAAAACTGGCTGTCGTAAATTCTCTGTTTTTTTCCACATTATTTTTGTAAGTTTATTTAAAAAAACCTGTTTGGATATTTTAAACTTTTAAAATTAATCTAAGATATTTTTTAAATTCCGATAACATCAAAAATAAAATACCTTTCAGTTTTCTAATGTATTTTTTGAACTAAAATGTTTTTATTTATTTTCGATATTTTGAATAATTTGGCCACAGGGTCTTAGTTATTTGGATTATATTTTAAACAGATATACATAATTTGATATTTATAATCAATGATGCGAAAGTTTATTATTAGTTGAATTATTATATATTTGAATATTCTATTAAAAAATCGTGACTATTTTATCCAAAACCTTAAAGTTTTTTGCTTCTGATTTATATGCTCATTGTTTCTTTTAGTACCAGACAGAACTTATTCAAAAATTTCATCTGATCAATAGCTATTTGATTGTGAAAGGCACTTTTTATTAATGTTTAAAATATTACCAAAAATGGCTAAATTTACCAATAGTTATCAACAAAATTGTAAGTTAAAAAATATTATAAAATTTTATAATCGTTTAAAAAACACAATTATTATAGTTATCAAATACCATCCCGATATTTCATAGATATAATTATATATACGAAATATACAATTGTAATAAAATGTATAATACATTTACGTATGCTATTTTTACTGATAATAATTATGGTATAATTCATTTCATAGCAAAGGTTAACATTAGTCATTGCATGATAATTTGTTTGTTTTTATTTTATAAGAGGATGTGTATTGTTAAAAACTAAGTTAGTTACAACCAATAAAGTTCCTTATCATTTAGAAATTATTAATTATTAGTTATAAATATAATATATTATACAATGTACTGATCTTTATAAATAATAATAGGTACTATCAAGTACCATCTAGCAATAGGAATGCCAGAACTAGGTTTAGCGAGGCCTTGACGAAATTGGCTAAAAGTGTTGTGTTGATTGTACTTTTTACTTGAAAAAAATTTAATTTTTTTATAGTTTTAGACACTCAACAACAAGTTAAAAAAATCTGTAAGATACGGCCTACGAATAATAATTTTAAACAAAATTGATTTTTATTTTATCATTGTATATCATATAGTAAATAAACTCTAACCTCTAGAATTTTGAAAATGTTAAAGCATTAAAATACATAGGTGCCGGTAGGTACCTATCTATTTTATGTAAGTATCTACCTACAATCAATTCTTACTCCTAGTATTTGAATATGTATTTTGAAATACTTCTTATAAGTATTCTTTACAAGGTTGTCCTTGACCTAAGTGTTGCTAATACAAATAACTTGACTAATCATAATATATTATGTTGCACGTTTTTATTAATTATTTTAAAATCTGAGGTTTAAGTTTATCAACTCAATTTTAACTCAATATAAACTTATTAATCAATAAATTATCTATTTTTTTTTACGATACATAGATTTATGAATTTCTTAAATTTACTTTGAAGTATATGAGAGTAATAGTTATAAAATAAATATGTTTTTTGATTAACTATCTAGAATCTACATCGTACTTGTTTATCGATTAGATTATAGGAAGGTAAATATTTTAATACTTATTTATATGTATAATATTAAACACTATTCTTGCATTTTTGTTGTTGTTGGGTTATTTATTAAAGCTAAGGTAACATAAAATAAAAAAAAATTACAAATTACTTATCCGTTATATCATACATTAAGTTTTTCAAACATTTTTAAGTTTACGATTATTATTTAAATTACCTTATTATAACCGTACTAAATAATTAAATATTTTTTCAACCAAGTTCCCTATAAAAGTATAGTAGGTTCCCTATTACTTACCAAATAATATTATTAATGTTTTTTTTATAATCTACTAACTTTTATTATATACACAAAATTGTATAAATATATTATGTGTTATGTAGTTACTATTACATATTAATTTAATACAAAACATCATCCCAAATGCAAATTAGGTAATTTTTCATATTTTTAGTTATATTTATAATACATAATAAATTTCTATCATAGAAGTATCTAATATTTCATCTGATATATATTTTATAAGTGCATCTTAAGTAATTGATGGTCTATCAAATATAGTATTGTCAAGTTCACCTAGTTGCCCTATACTTCTTTAAATCAATTCAAATAATGAAAAAATGTTTGTATATACTCGTATATATATATATATATATATATATATATATATATATATATATATATATATATATATATATATATGATATCTGTATATCTGTATATTTATAGCTATATTAAATGACAAAACATAATTCAGGTCAGTGACAGTGACTTGCTAATCTAATTTCCTCTTATGGAATATGGAACGGGAATGGCCTCATGTTTACAATAACACTCATGTATATTATACACATTTATGACCATATGGCGTTCCAGTGTATTACACAATATTTCTCACACTTATAAAACTACTATTAATCAATTTTACTCTTGCTATACAAATTTTAGTGAATCGCTCACATAATGAATATGTATTTTTTCAGGCTAATCAATATCCAAAAAGACCAATTCAAGCAACCAAAGGATTGGCATCATCTTTTGGGTTCAAAAAACCAACCCAAGCCAATAAAATTAGACCAATTTCAGCTCCTGTTAAATCTGCTGAGATGTCAGAAAACTATGCATCAAAAATGCTACCCACACCTGAAGAAAAATGTCCACGAAGTATCCCTAAAAATAATTCACCTTTTCCCAACAGGTTTGTTATATTAGTTGTTAATTATTATCAAGTTGTTATTTATCATTATTTTTTTTTAGATTTGGGTTCTGTAAACCAGCTTCAAAACTTGTTCAACCCGCTGTGCAAGTTACACCAAAAAAAGTAGAAGTTGAAAGAAGAAGTCAATCTGAACCTCAAAAAAGAGAAATCCCTAAATTTGTTTCTAATGGATCAAAAATTGCTGTATCCAGAGTAACATCTAGTCATCTACCTAGACCTCAAATACCAGTAAGATACCAAGTATCTAAAAGTCCCGATAAAAATGCCAAAACAGCAGCCAACATGAGATTAAAAAATGAAGCAATGAAACAAATGCAACAAGGAGTAACTATTCGTAAATTAACAGACTCTGTTGAATTTACGGAAGTTATTGCTATTAATAGACCGTCAAGGCTTACTATTAATTCAAAAGCAAACGGTTCTTTAACTAAAGAACGAGCAAATAACTGTTTGAGGTGAGTTGTATTTTCTTTCAAAATAATTAATCTATTTTATTTAATATTTTTGTATTAAACAGGCAAGTTTCAACTTCATCTTCTAAACATTTAACATCATCTGATGATGATTCAGATTTAAGTAGTTATGAAGAGAAACATGACAAGTAAATATGATAATTCTTTGAATATATTAAGAAATATATATTTATATAACAAATTTATTTTAACAGAGAAGAGTTTATAAAAGAAAAGACTGAAATATATGATAAAAAAGATACAACATGTAGTGATGAAGAATATGGTCCTGGTGAAGCATTAGCCGTAGAAGAATTTACAGAAATGAAAGATAAAATAAATATCATTGACAATAAATTTGGTAATTGTTTAAAATTGTATGTGATTCAATTAATATGAATAATTTAAAATATTTTATTTTTTTTTATAGCTAATGTTGATATGTCTGTATCATTACGTGATGTTTTATTGAATATTGAAGACACAACATTTGCTACCTTAGCTGCTATGTCTTCCACATTAAGAATTGAAGATGAAACATCACCAGATGATGAATGTTTAAGCCCAACTGAGTCTGAATCTGCTGAATTCCCACATAGTAAAACAGGTACATTTAATTTTATTCATCTTTATAATCAAAATTCACTAATAATAATAATATTTTAAACAAATGTTGTACAATAAACTATTTTTAAATTTAACCTGTACTGTAAACATTTTCACAAAACACTATTTTATCATAAAACATTAATAAAATCAAAAAAATTGATGTGGTTTTATATTTCAATTATTCTTATTATTCTAGATTTCTGTTTTATTTTTAATTTTTTCTAAAATTAAAGTTAATATTTATTTTTTTTATGAAATATTCAATGACATTTTAATTTATTAAATCTTATTAATAAGGATATTTTAAATATATATATAAGGTTCACTTAATTATGATGGTAATAACTGATAAAACTAAAATGAACATTATTAAATTAATTTTTAATGTTACATGTTATCATTATATGTGATTCCATTACTAAATCATGAGTCCAACACTTTCTAGATACTGTACATAATATAAATATATTTATAGGTAAATTTACAATTATTAAATAAATTAGTGTGTAGATAGAATAAATTAAAAGATATCATCATTTAACGCTTTGTAGTTCATCCTAAAATATCTAATTTATAATTAATTCATAAATTCATAGTACATGAACACAATCAAATATTTCAAAACAATTACAATTAGGTCTACTGAATTTGTTAATTTTTAATAAAATGTAAATTGAAATTTATATAATCAATTATTATAAATTCAACTTTCAAAATGGTTATATTTTTAACGCATATTCTACTAAATATAAATTATTAAAAGTAATTTAAATTAAAGCTAAATATTAAAGCTTAATTTCAAAATATACTTTACTTACAAAAAAAGTTATTAATTTAAATTTTATGATTTATAAAGGTATTATTTTGTAAGTTGTACTACTGCATATAATTTATATCCTTAAAATATTTACTTATTTATATTTAATTTAAAATAATTCTTATAAATCACTTTAATCATAAGTCAAAGTTATTCTTCATAAAACACATAATTCTGTATATCCCTTTGCTGTCTCAGTATGTTTTGGGTATACCATAACCCTGACAATTTGTCAGCTCTGTGCTCTATTCTTAAATGATATTTGTAAATAAATCATATACATTTAAATAATGAATTTATTTATGGAAATACAGTTTAAGTATGAAGATATTAAATATACTTTAAAATTTATGCATATTAGAATAAACACCATGAAATTGAAACAGCTCTAATGGTTCTAAAAGCTTAAAATTTGAATAATAAAATGTCTATTGTTTATTTATTTTCAAAGGGTAATTAAGATAAGATATAAAGAGATATATTCCTCTGGACATCTTCCCTCCCATTTAATTACATTACTAAACATCACTAAACATTGTCTTTTAAAAGATTAATTTCAGTATCTGCTTCAATTATAGTAGAAGAATAATTTATGTGAAAATAAATATTTCTTGTCAAACAAAAAAAAATAAAATATTAGTAATAATTTTTATAAAAATTAAATGATAAAAGACTCATGTCTTTATTAATTATTTGTTTACTTTTTATTCTTTTTATATAAGATCCATACAATTCTAGTAAAACACCTAAACTTTATTACTTCATAATTTAAAACGGTAGTAATTTTATAAATTATTATGACATTTAATATTTAAATATTATTTATAAAGCTAGTTAAGATATACATTTATATGTAACTCAATATAGAGAATAAAAAATGTACTTCAATTGTTAAAATTCTAACTTCTGCTGATAAATTTTTGGAAACCATTGAAATTACTAAACAATTAATTGAGTATATTACAAGAACAATTGGATTTTACAGTAACAGCACTATATATTTCAGAATCCCGAGTAATTTTTTTGGGGAGGCGGCTTCAATATTTTTCCCACTGTAAAACTAATATACTCAATACTCAATATTCATGCACCAATAATATATTTAGTTTCAAATTTAAAAATTTTAGTAGTTTATTGTATTCATAGAACACCATTGGCAATTGCTAGAGGCATAGGTATAAATTATTAATGGAAAGGGATCAAAAATGCAATTAACCACTTGCTGAAAATATTTAAGTCTTGAAATAAACCATCAAAATATTAAGCAACATAAAAATGTGATTATAAAAATTATATAATTTTAAATAACAGTTTAATTATCATAATAGTAGGTAAATTAAATCTATTTTTACACTGTGCTAATCTGCTTATAATTTCTATTGATTTAATAACTATGGCCCTATAAATATTGAGAAGGGCTAATCCAACTTTTAATTTCCAAATAAATTTGTAATATTTGATACTATGAAAAGTAGAAAAAGTATAGGTTTTTCTTTATAAATGCCTATTATTTATATTAAAAAAAAATAAACATATACATTTTATTCCATTGCATCATTGAGTGTTATATGATTGGTTCAATTTGCCAACCTCCCCCTCCTTATTTACACTTTTATCAATATCTATAAATAAAGTAGATGTATTTGTAAAATTACTTGTTGAATTTTAAGTAACTACAATAGCTATACTTATAAAATTTACTCACCATTTATTAAATATATTTAAGAATTTTATTTTATAATAAATAACCTCATAAGAATAATTAGTTTTCAGTTATCAATCTTATTTTTAATTAATTAATATTTATTATGTTTGATCATTGGAAAATTGATTATTCTTTAAAAACTTCCTTACAAATTGTTCAGCGGCTCCAGCCCAAGTGCTCTTTTAATCACGAGGCCCTGGGTAATTGTCCATAATACCTCTCTCCAATCGCTGATAAAATACTATGGATATTATTTAAATTTTGATTGACTATTAAATGTGTACCTCTTCAACATTGTTGATAGATATTAACTTGAATATAACTAATTTATATTTAACCTTACAGAATCTACAAACAATGATAAGCGTGACTCTATGTCGCCAATTTTGCGATGTAACATCTCCAAATCCGGTTCTTTTTCATCAGACACACGAGATTTTTTTGATGATGAGATAGCTGATCAACCCGCACTTATGTTCAGTGGACCTCCGTCAGAGTCTTGCAATGCAGATGATATTGATGATGCTTTATTTCGACTTGGAAACCATTCCAGTAACAACAAATGTAATGAATCATAAATTTAATATGTTTTCAATTTTAAAATATTTAAATGATTTAAATTAATCTAACTGCAAAAAAATATTCAAACCACGTATCTGCGTTTTCCCCAAATATAGCCAAATCCTTGAGAAGATCGATAAGTGCCGACGGGTCTTTAAGTGAGAGTCTCAATTCCGACGACCTGATGCTCGATGTTGATTACGAGCCAACCGATGAAAAATTCGTCAATCCTGATAATGAAGACCTATTGAAAACACTGGAGAATACCAAACACAGCGCGTTCAACGAATGGAAGTCATTAACGTCTACAAGGTATTAAATAATAATTAGTGTAAATAAATACACGGATGATATTTATGACATATTGATATGATGTAAGTGCATGACAACTGTGATGTAGCGTATTATACGCTGACAAATGAGTAAAAAATTGATATTAGGTGGGAGTAAAATATTTCATTGTTGAGTTTGAAAGAGGGCAATGTTAATGACCTTGGTTGTGTAGTACCTAGCAGCCAAGTGTTCCACAACTGCCTGCATCTGAGTCATTAAACCGGTTAGCTGCACACCGTGTAGTCTGTTATTCCTATGTCCCGTCACTTATTTTTTTTTTTTCATTTTTAATCACGCCGGACCGCCGAACCTTTCTCCTTACGTGTTTTCTTTTTGACAATTTCACAAAAAAAAAACAACATCTTCATAACATTATACCTACCGCCTACTCTATATGCGTATACATTTGACGTGTTAACATTTCGAAATGATCAAAGCATTTAACCGGTCAAAACGAGTGTTTAAAAGGTACCAGATAGATAAAATTCTAGTGTATTACGGAAAATAATATTGAACATTTGTATCGTTTGCGTGCATATACAACGTGGACGATTTAATACACGTATTCATTTAAAACCATAACTTTATTTTCTTTTTAGAAACAGTAACAGTTCGATAAAAGACGATGCAGTTCCAGTCAAAGATGATCAATCCACAGATTCAAAAGTAAATAGACATTTTCATTTTTATTTTTGGGCGGTGTTGACAATTTGAGTAAATTTGAAGTGGTTAATTATAGGACAGCAATGGGGATGTGATAATGAGCTTCGATCGATTTCGAGAGGTGACAGACGAAGTTGCGAGTATCAAGAACATGCTATTCGAGCTGAACCGTGCCCTGATAGAGGTAATTTATCAACCATTATCTCATTAATTTACCTGATAAAAAGTTATTAAATACAAGTAAATATTGTTAAAGATATTTAATAATTAATTAATAATATATTAATTACCTACAGTCTACATATTTATACAAATAACATAAAAACAGCATTTAAGTTATGGTAACGATTGATTTAATTTTAATTAAAAAATTAGGTAAAATAATAAAAAGCATTTCATAAATAGATTCAATTTATTCCATATCTACAATAAAATCATCCATGATTATCCCAAGGACTATTTAAAGATTTGTGTTTATAACTATTTATCAAGGTTGAAAAACAATAAATCATATGTCCTTTAACTGAATTATTTAAGGATCATCAATACAATTTTTTATGTTGTAATGTAAAATACATTGTGTGTAATTCTAGGACAAACAAGATATGACATACCCAGAAGAACAGGAAGTACATTGCTGTTACGAGGACCAAATCTTGGATTTGAAACAACAGGTTAGTTTAATTCAAGTACATATTAGATTATATATATATATTATACATGTCTCCATTTTTTTTTCAATTCAACCTAATTATTTTAAACTTAATCAAATTCAAAATGTGTCTTGTTACCTATTTGAAAACACCTCATTGAATTTAGAAAATAATTAGATAGAAGCATGATTTGCATGATTATCTTAATGCTATACAATTTAAATAAGAGGGGAATATGTATTTATAAATGCCCCACCGCATTTCGGAGACAAGTATGCATTTTCCTTGATCAGGAGCTGAGTTGCGGATCATCCGTTTCAGATAGCTTATATGGCACAACAAATGGAACAGAAGGACCGAACTATTCAGATGCTCAACGAACAGATAGCCCAACGGCCACGGCCATCAATAACAACAACAGAAACCCGAAACGCTGCCACTCAAACAGACAGAGTATGTATAAACAATGTAAATAAAAATGTTAAAAACAGTTGTACTGTATCTTATATTATTATACATTTTTTTTTTCCTAGTGCCGGTCGACCACAGCTCCAACGTTATGCACATTCGATAGAGAAGGACAATCAAATGGACGTCCAGTAATAAGGTAACTCAACTTTCCTTTAAATTATATATATATATATATATACACACATATTTGTAAAATTAACAATATTACTATTTACACATGGAATATATTATGTTTAACGCAAACAATGACGCGATTTCTGTCAACAATAGCTTCGCGTTGGGAAAGGTAGATAAACTAGACATGATGTTTTGTTTATTCGCAATGTGTGCGTTCGATTATTTCTGCTTGTCTATTATAATGCTTTGATCATCTGGCACCCGCTCTAACATGAGCATGAAGGTAGTTTCAAATATAGGTTTGATTAATAATTTTAAATATATACTATTTATTAGTTTAAGTCCTATGTAATTCATTAGAAAAATGATGGGCAGTTAAAATATTTTATTATATGTGGTTATACCCTTACCATTTTTCATATACTATACTAGCCTTAAGGTCAAATTTGATATTTTTGTTGTTAAAGTTTGTTTTTATAAGGTAGCATTTATTTACCTTATTTGTACCTTATCTAAATTATAGTATATTACCTATGCATGATAGTATTTTTCTAAACTAACATTTAATAATTTCCCACATTGCATGATTTTATATATTCTATAGCTTTAAAAACAAGAGACATTTTGAATTCAAATAATGGTGAATTATTTTAGCCATAAGCACAATCTAAATGATTTACTGTGATTTGTATACCAATTTATAAAAACAGTTTATATTATTTTACTTTGTAATGTTTTTTTTCAATTAAAGGATTGGGTAGAGATAATTTTTTATGGAAAAAAGTGTTTAAAAATGTACTGATAAACATGCCGGTTTAAGATTATTTGAATAAATTAACTTTATTTAAATAACAATTCTAGTAAAAAACAATGATGTGAAATGAAATAGTTTAGAAATTCCCTCTCTTTCATACTGTGAGGTTTTTTCAGAGGTATTGTATTCCATTTAATTGTAATACAATATAAAGGTGTTTAAATTTCTCACGGCTTTAAAGAAAAATGTTCAAATGAATAGAGTTTAACTAACATAACAATATAAATTAATACCAAGTATTTAGAACACAAGTGTACAAACTCTTTATATTTACATTATGACATTATTGGTTTATTTTATGGTGCTATACATTTGTCACTTTATTTAACTGTTGTCCCTTTTGTGTTGTTTTAAACAAGTCCTCTATAAAATTAATTTTTTTGTTTTTCGTGTAGGAATTGATCATTTAAATATAATATAAAAAATAAGTAAGATTATTTTTAGATTTACTTAATAAAAATATAAATTTATTATAAAAAATATTAAAACAAAATATTGTAAATTTGTTTACCTCAGAACCTTGATTAATATATTTTATTCAAACAAATAAATACTCGTAATAAAAAGAAGACAAATTGTCATTGACTATAAGCATAAGCAATTAAAAATTATCGGTATAATACTTATTGATGTATAGCAATATTATTTTTTCGTCCATTTCTTTTATATTAAGAGTTTACTATATTGCTATATATTTTAAGGTGCAGTGACATGACAGAGAGATCCAAGTCTGTGTCGGGCAATCGCATACGTATCGGCATGCTAAAGCACAAATTCCTCATGGACGCCGGACGTACATTGCCGAATGTATGATTCCTTCCATTCATTCTCTTCGACCAGTATTAACAAAATCATTCCATGTTTAATGTTCCATTATTAATTAAATTTAATTAAAATTACCATTAATTTTCTACAATTTATAAGTTTATCAATGTGTTAAAAACACTTTTGTTTTCAAATGTACAATTTATGTTCTTTATATTTATAATTTATTTTTATTTTTATGTACCTTAAAAATAGGTTATTTTTTTTTTCTTTTGCTTAAAATAAGTAATCTTTTTTCCACTGTACCCAAATCAAACTAGTCAATCTTTGTTTTGTTAATATGAATTATATGTTTTGTTTGTATTTCAATTATTAATATTTTTCTTGAAGGAAATTATTATAATTTAAACATTAGAGACACATTCTTTGGAATTATAACAATTATTATATGATGAAAATGTTTTAATTAAATGTATTCGATTTCTTGTAATAGTTATATTATTATAATCTAACATAATAGCCAAATGTTGATTCCAATGATTATAAAAAGATTTTAAAATTACATGAATTCATATTTAGTTTATTGTACCTATAATTATGTATGATAATATAGAATAGAATGTCTAACATTATATAATCTTTTAATTACTGTACTTAGTGACTTTAAGACATAAATACTTTGTTTATTATCATTGTTACAAAGTTATTATTTTTAAAAAATTTTTCTCTCAACAATTTATACCGGAACTTAATTTTTCTATCATAATTGTTTGAGTTATAATAGTACTCTACAATATAGTCTATTTATATTTTATAGGCTGTGTGAGTTTGGAACGTTGCAATATAATATGCTATACCTTTTAAATATAACAATGTATAAAAAGTCAATAATTGCATTTGCGTTTATACATTTTAAAATAAATCAAAATCAATATCATATTATAATACTCATTGCAGCAGTTATTTCAGTCGAACGTGTCTATAAAATAATTCTATAATTAAAAAAAGTCTTACTTTCTTTTTCAATTTGATTGCGAAATGTTGTTCAATCTTAAGTGTTATAAAATGATGAAATAGTTTTCGTTTAAATTTTATGAATTCAAATACGCACACGTACACCATAATTGTTAATAATTATTATTGTTATGTGTATTTTAGTGATTATGTAGAACACAACGCACTAGTAAGAATATTTATACACATAACAGATTGTACCGAGTTCGCCTGGTACCCACCCAAAGTGGTGTGCGAAAATCACATTCCAATCGGATGCATACTTTGTAAGTATTTTGTACTTTGTAGGCAATTGTGAAAAATAGTTGCCTTTTTGTATAAGAGATTTATCATTTCTAATTATTTTTATTTTTATGCAGTACTTTTGAGGATGAACTCTCTTTTAAAATCCATTGCAAAACGTTAAGTCAAGACTATAAGGGAAAACGTGTACGTATATATAGACGACCGGTAACTGGCACCCCTCGACATTTGTCGCCTTAGGTGACGCGCGCCTTTAGTTTTCGCGAATAAATACGCCATTGATTTTGAATACGCGGCGTGCGTTGCATAATGTTTCGTCGAATTTTATAGCAGTGAAAAGAATATTCACTACTCCGTGTTAAAAATGCAATTCTCAGAGTGCGCACATCATAAGTGCTTATGCGCAGCGCAATTACGTACGCGAGCCTACGTCATTCGAACTAGGCGACGCGTCGTCGCATTCATAATAATATAATTAACTATCGATTTTCGACCTCACACAATGCGTACCGCTACGAAGGCAGCACGCACGCGATAGGATTTCCTTTCGGAACGATGACGTCAGTACAGAGGCGCCCACCCGCAGACCGTTCTGCGCCATAAAGGTTACTTGAAACCCCAGTCTTCTACGAGTCTATTCGGGAAAGTTTAGTTTTAAAATTTCGTTTCGGTTTTCTACAAATATTTTGTTTAACGTTTACATAGTTGTAAGTCCCCTGGCCTTCATACCACGAGTCCCTTTTTCTAGAGTCTAATTAAGGGACGATGAGAAATTTGTATTCATTCTGTTTCCGCGGTTTCTAAATTGAATTTATAGCGTTATAGTTTTCAATACGCTTTGACGTCGGTGTATAAAACGTTTGCCGTTAAAACCTCGTTTTTCATATATATATAATATTATTTACAATAATTGCTGTGTGTTTCACGCATACTATGCGCGCTGTCCGGTCATTGCCGATAGATTGCTCCCCGCGGTCTCGTCGTCGAAATAATCTGATTTATCGTTTATTAAAATTCGTTATGACAAAAAAAAAAAAACACCGCGTGACTAAAGAGTCGCCGTCGCCGCGCGGGGAAAACATTTTTGATCGACACCTCCAACACCGGTAAAAACTCCACCGGTCTCGGACACCCGGTCTAAATATATTCAAATATTCAATACTCGTCATTTTTATTTATATATATATTACATTATACTTTACGGATGAATTGTCTTTTCGATTAGTTTTTTTTTTTTTTTCGGAGGGGTAGATTCATTCAATACGGTCCCGGTGATATGCAGTCGAGTGCATCGGTCCGTAACGTTTACCGCGTTATTTGATATTATGTTATACCCGGGCGCCTTATATAGATTCCGAGTGTAAAGCGAGGAATGTATTGGTTTGACTATATGTGTATGTTTTTGTGTCTGTCATCGGGTTTTTGACTAGAAGAATTGGTCCTATTTTCAATTTCAGGACGGGTTTCCGGTATAGCAAATTTTGTTTTGTTGGTTCTTTGAAGGTCAAAATTCCCTTGACTACAGTTTTTCCACAAAAATTTGAAGAAGACTGGTGGAAAATTACGAAAAACTGTTGTGAAATATTGTACGATTGATTTATTTCAATATGACGCACTTTTTAACTGCCGGTAAATTTAAGTGTTCTCTTCGTGACCTTCACGATTTTTTTAATTTTGAAAATCTTTGTTCAACACTTTCAGCGATACAACCACTGCACAGTCTGCTACTTCCGATATCTCTCGATTATAGGTTCTGTAAATAGCATGAGCGCGATTTACATATAGACACGATGAGAAATTACAAATTTAATTATTCAATATGGGCGTTTCCCGCGTAGCGTTCAGTTCCGGAAGTGAAGAAAAGAAAGGCTAACCAGACAGTCGGCGGACACTCTATAAATATCGAATGATATTCTATCACGGCAATGGAAGTGGGCGTAGCTAGAATTGAAAAAATAAAGGTAAAATACGAGTAGAGGTATCGACCTATATTGATTATTTATTATTATAATTGATTGGTAATGTTGTCGGTATTCGTTTTCCTTTTTCAAAATTCGAAAACGAATATCACTGCCGAGTACCGCCGACGTAAAGCGAAGAATATAATAGAAATGCTGACCTAACCCAATCAGGTACTGCTTTAGAATAATCGAACAAATCATTTCATCACTCCTCCCGTTACGATTTTCTTTTTTGCGTTCTCCGCCGAATCGTGAAAATTACCGGTCAATGGCCACGTTCTCCTAGCTATGATATATTTAAATAGATAATTAAGGGGCGTAAACATCAAACTGCATCGTATCATTTCATATTATATGCTTGTTTATGCAGTATTTTATTTTTCCCTATACATTCCCGGCGGACTTTCGCAAAGAAGTAATAACGATTGTATTTTTACTATAATATTATAATATACAGGCTATTATATTCACTTGACATTATATTATATAGATTCGAATTGAATGAATGTTACTTTCAATGGCACCGAGTACACATAGGTTCAGCGTAAGGTAGGGGGCTAGGTTTTTAAGGCCCACGCGTTGTCTTACCAAAATTGGTTAAACAAACAAAAGCAAAAAATGATTTTACTCTTGAGCAACAAGGTTTTAAAGTTTATAATTGTATTGACATTCACTCTGTGGTTCATAACTTATTGTAAATAATGATTGATTTGTAATGAGTCCCTGGAGCTGATGATTTTTGTTGATTTTTCAGTTCACAAATTTATCATACATCGGTATAAGAAAGAAAATTGAAACAACTCTAGATCTCGTTGAATTTGTCAAAAAGTGTTCAAAAAACAATGAAAATAGAAAAATAATTTTTTTTCAGTATGTAGTAAGTGTATTATTAATGTGATATTTTTAGTAAATCATATATTTAAAATTAGTTAGTGCTTAATTAATTACATTTATAAATTATACTTGGACATAAATGTATATTTTTTCGGCTGGTGGGAACCCTAGTATTTATTTCAGTGGGGTCTTGAAAAGTATTATATAACTATTTTGGTATACATATATCCCTATTTACAATCATCCATAAATTATATTTTTTTTTTTCTGAGGTGGGGGATGTAAAGAGAATCGATGTTTAATAATCATGAGAGAAAACACTAACCAGTGAACTAGGAACAAAATGTAACGGCCAAAAAAGTATTGGCCCATCTAAGGAATATGTTTTGTCACAATGTATCTGTTATTAGTAACTATATGGTTATTCGAATCGTAAACATTTAATTATAAAACAAATAAACCCACGTGATGAATTCATTACAAAAAAATTCAGATTAATATCTTAACAAAATTATTTAAAAGAAACCTTTAATTTTTTAAAGTTAAAACACACTGACACAATGATAGAATTAGAATTCGAGTGTACAACCGTTTCGACTCAAAAGTACGCATTGTTTCTAAGCTTCGCTTGTCTGGTGAGTGTTATGGTTTAATAATATACGTCGAAATTTGTTGGTTTGATCGAGTTACCACTAAACAACACCGAAATATCGAAATAATAACTATTGGATATTTTTGTATCACACCAGGTACTGACGTTTTTCAAACTGGTCAATATCATAAACTATCTGGGAGCAACTTACGCGATTTTAATATTGCTATTGGTAATAATAAGTAATAAATAATTATTTTACTTTCCTTTTTATATCATTTAATTATTTGGTCAACAACAAAAACATATATATTTAAATACAATAAAGTACCTATTTATAATCAGTTTTTCAGTAACTATAGTTTGTTTTTCGTACATGTTGTTTAGGGGAAAACTGAACAAATAAAATACGTGTTAGTCGTTTCGGGAACAGGATGTTTTTACGATATGTTCTACGTCATTTTCTACTGTTCTAGGCAAGTTCAATTCGTTTTATGTGTAATCGCCGTATTTAAAAAAAACAGTGGCTCGGCGTGAACTCTATAGTCAGTTGTGTAAACAATCGACAAAAAAATATGTCCACCTATACCTTTAAATGCACTACAATCGTTACAATCTATGAAGTACCCACCCGCCTCTACAAAACCACTCGGAATTCGTTTACGCCGTTTTAGGTCAAACTTAAATGATCGTAGGTGTATAATTATTGAGAAATTTAAATCCCATCAAGAAAATAAACAATGCAATTGATTTGACAACAATTATTTTCGTTTCATATTGTAAAAAGTCAAAATATAAATAAAATACTGTATTACTGTATAATACTTTCTCATATTAAGTCACATCCAAAGGCATTCACGATTGTCTGGGTAATTCAGTTAGAATTTAATAAACAATTTTTGAAGAAAAAAATTAAAACGTTATCCACTGCTGATAGACATGTCGAATCACTGTTTAAAAAAAAAACGTCTAACAATTATTGTAAACCGTTGTGACGTTTTATTTTAGATCGAGTTGGGTATCCGTCAGATTTATTTTGTTCGTCGTACGGTTCGCCAGTAAGTGATTTACTTAGTTCACAATAATCGCGCCCCTCTGCGAATTCCCTCCCGTTCCCCTATAAATTTAAAATACGATAGCCCCATTTGATTTAATCCATTATTGGTGTGACTAACCTGTTATTTCGAGCCAAACGGTACGTATAATTTACCAAAGGTGGATTTGGGAGGGTGATGAGACAGACACGATCTCAATGGATCAAAATATTTTACTCCCCCCCAACCCTCCCCTAGCCGCGAAAATCTAGTATCGCTTGCGCTACCTATAGTCTACTCGCTGCGCCGCGCAATGCACTTTCGCGTCGCTCGCGTTACGTCCATAATATAATCGCTTTTCGTTTTGCAGTTTTCTTGTCCGAAGTGTTATGGTTAATGAGCCTGTACTGTTCTCTGAAACAACAACAAGTCATGGAGGAGGAAGAAATGGCGGAGCAGGCGAAGAAAAAGAACAAAAAACCGTTGTGGTTCGGAAAAAAATTGAGTAAACTCACGCTCGACCGTCTCGACGGATATTCGCCGAGACTGTGGAAATCGTCCACGAATCCGGTCGTCGCCGATATGCCGGTCGCGGACCTGTCGACCGTGGTCGACGAGACGGTCGCGGTACCGGAATCGGCCGCGAAAATCGAAGGCGACGACGACGTTACGCGATCGGGTGTGGAGACCACGGCCGTGGAGTCCTCGGACGCGGATCTGCCGACCGTGGAGTCCGCGAACGACGTGGACCTGCCGACAGTGGAGTCCGCGAACGACGCGGACCTGTCGACCGTGGTCGACGCCACGATGGTCGCGGTACCGGAATCGGCCGCAAAAATCGAAGGCGACGACGACGTTACGCCACCGGTCGTGGAGTCCGCGGACGCCGCCGATCCGCCGACTGTGGAGTCCGCGATCGAGGATCTGTCGGTCAGTGATGCGACGCCGGTAGCAGTGTCCCGCGATCCGTCCAAGGAAAACAAATAATACGATTTTGTCCGCTACGAACTCGACGGAGTCTGGCGCGTCCTCTCTCGGCCCGCCCAATAAGAAAAACACACCGGCCGAAAAGTTGTTTTAACGAATAAAATTTAACCGTCAAATTTCAATCAGATCGATATAGTTGTTTCGTTAGAAGTTTTTCATTTGAGATGTTTTCGCAAACTATATTATAAAATCAGTATTAACTTTTTTATTTCGCGTACACCGCTCGGCACTTTTCACTGGTATTATCGTAAAATCACGCGAACCGCGCGGCACTTGAATTTTCCGTTTCCGATTGAAATATAATGTAATATTGAAATATATAGCCTTATATTATAAAACGCGACGCGCGGCACGCGTTGCAGTGTGAACGTTCCGCCGCCGTGGCCGTGTGGTCGCGTAGCCGCCGTGATGGAACGACCACGACGTGGTCGCGCGCTGCGGACAGAACTCTGGATACCGCGGTCGCGGTCGTCCGTCCGGAGGTCGTTTAAAAAAACGACTGTTAAAAAAACAAATTACTTTCCATGAATTCGTTGCAAATTATCATTGGCTGTTCGTTTTTCTAACCGTTTCGGCCGACGCGGGGCCACTGGTTTTCCCTTCCGTTTCAGTCTTCGTCGGTTCGCGCTAATGTCTGGGTGTTCTCCGAACGGGTCCGTGTCTCGAGAATTTTATGCCGACCGCCATAATCTCGTTTCACTGTTTTCAAAATTTCGTTTCGCGGCTATGGTAATAGTAATTATTGACGAACAATCGCACGTCTCACGGCGGTCGCGTGGGCGCAACCAAATTATTTCGTCGCTAAAATACTACCGTATCATCGACATTCGGTATTTTTCGTATCGTATCGTCGCCGTCGCGTCCGGTGCGCGCGATCCATCACGCGATTGTAATGGCCGTCGTCTTCGGAGTTTCAACGATTCCGTCGAGGCTCGGAAGACGTCTAATCCAAGCCGGTAAAGGCTTCGAGTATGCGTTTTTTGACGTCGTCGTTTCGTATCGTATTCGCCGTGGTCGGTGCGATCGCCGCATAACATTTCGTGCAATATTTTCCAACGTTTCGATTTGTGCGTACATAACTGTGTAATTAAAATATAACATTTCTTTGAAACGAGAATTCGCGATCGCTTAAAGCGGGCCAGCCACGATAGATGCATCTCATTCGTTCATTATTGTATTGTGATGCCGCCACAAACAAACCTATATTTGAGGTAAGGGTTTATCATTATAATAATATGATTCATTTGTATTTATTCAAACAGCCAACTTATTTATGTTTCGGTTGTGCCAACGAGGCAACATATTATTATTATTATTTAAGTATACATGATTATTGAAATTATTAGTATATTACACTGAATAATTACTATTCTTTTTACCTATTATTGAAACATTATTATCATGATATTTACCATATTGTATTATCCGTGTGTAACGTTACATCGTAGACGAAAGAAATAGTAACGGTTTTATTTTATTTTTTAATTATAAAACGCGCGTATACCCAGTGTCACAACTAGGCCAAATTGGGCTCTAGAGTCATTTTGAAAGAAGGGCCCTATAGTTTATGTTTTTTACAATAATATATATATAATAATGAAATTAAACTTGGAATAGTGTCCATTCATAAACTATTGAGTAGCAAATCTAGTCCATTTCAGGTGAAAAACAATATCTGGTCTATAAGGTGTCCATATGATAAAATACAAGCCTAATATAAAATACCTAACCTAACCTAACCTAACCCCTCGAGAAAGGATTTTTTAGTTAGTTGGTTAGTATTTAACACACACACACACACACACACACACACACACACCGACGCACAGTGGGATGAAATCAATTCTAGCACGCCAAAATTCAAAAATAAAAATTGTATAAAATACAAGATATTGTAATAGTTTTATCTTCTATACATATTATTGATATAATAAATATACATTATTTTGGTCCCAAAATGTTTATCTTATCGTACCAATGACATTTTAATTGACACATGACGCGCAACCGATATCGAATAGTATTAAGAATTGTAAAATACGCTTATTTATCGTTTGATATTCACCGTGTAAAGGTAAAAACATTATTTTTAAAGTTTTATTTAGTTAAGTAAGTTATTTTTTTTCATATTAATTCATTGTTTCATCAACATGGACGATAATAATATACCAGGTAAATTTTTAAATTAAACTATATTTATCATTAAAACAATTGCGAAAAAAAAATTTTAAGTTGATGTACTTTTTTTTTAACAGAACTTCAAAATATGAAATTAACATTATGGTATAGGATGTTGAGATTTTATTTTTGTTATTTTTGTGTCACGACACCGTCCGATCTTATTTTAATTAATTATTTTCTGTGATAGGGTATCGCCAATATTCATATATGGAAAATATATGAAAAATATATAGAAAAAAATTCACATTACTAAAGCTGCATCGTTAAATAGTAGGAAATATATTTTTAATATTTTAAAATCAACAAATGGAGGACATACTCGTACATGGTCAGATACTAATATAAAAACAATAAAATCGTCAATTTTAATTTTTTCTATAATTCTTGTGCGTAAATGGAAAGCTAGTAATAATACACTTCGTATATTCGAAAAAAATAATAATATATGGCTACAAAAAAAATTTGAACTCCCATGTAATACTACTAGTGAAAAAAAAAATTAGGAAGACCAAAGAAATGTTTTGCGGAATGTTCTACTCGAAGTAAACAACGTAAATCTGCAGCGTTAGGAAATTTATGCACTACGCCAGAAATGCAACATGCCGCAAAATCAAAATTTTATAAAAGTGGAAACAGAGCGCTTGCAGATGTATTAAAAATGGCCACATCTACTCCACAGAGGGCAATTAAAATTAAAAAGACTTTTGAAACTAAAAAAAGCCTTATTCGGCAGAGGAAGCATTAGGTTTTATTTTGGATAATAAATTAAATAAACAGCAATATATTAATATAAGATTTGAAGCAAAAAAGCGAAATGCAGATATATACCCAGCTTATGAACATATCATTGAAACAAAAAAAAAATGCTATCCTGAAAATTGTAGTATTTCTGATGTAAGTTGTAGTGTACCACTACAAGATCTTCTGAATCACACTACTAATAGAATAATATCAGTTACTGAAATAATTGATATTGAAGACTGTAATGAATTTGAAATGATATACAAATGGGGTTGCGACGGGTCTAGCAGTAATTCACAGTACAAACAATCATTTAAAGATACTAACGTGAGTGATATTAGTGTTTTCACTGTTTCTTTAGTTCCTCTCCGACTCCAATGTATAAAAAACAATCAAAAACTTATTTTCTGGTCCAATCCACGATATTCATCAACCCGTTTTTGTCGCCCAATTAAATTTTTATACATGAAAGAAATGAATGACAAAACAAGATAAATCTATGCAGAGATAGAGTATGAAATAAAACACTTATCAAACACGTTATTTTCCAACAATACATTAAGATTTGAAATAAAACACACTCTTATTTTTTCAATGATTGATGGAAAAGTAATTATAATTTTATCTGTTTAAAATTAATTTTACAAATATTTATTTATTTTCATTTATTTATTTATTTATTTATTTATGTAAATATATTAATAAGCTCTGTTATATCAGGTATGTAGTGCTATAACAAATACTTCTTGTCAGTCGTGCTATATATGTGGATGTAAGCCATCTGAAATGAATAATTTAACATTTGTATCAACACAAATGTGTAAAATGGATAATTTGAAATTTGGTTTGTCAGTATTACATGCCAATATAAGATTTTTTGAATGTTTGTTGCACTTGTCGTATCGGTTGGAAATACAAATTTGGAGAGTAAGTATATTTAGTTTTTAATTATTTATTATATAGCTTACCTATACAAATAATTGTATTATTATAGGTCAGTTCAAAAGAACATAAACTACAAATGGCAGTAAGAAAAAAATCTATTCAAGAAAAGTTTCGATCTGAATTAGGATTATTGGTCGATGTTGTATTACAAGGTTTTTATAATTTCGTCTAGCCAATAATCATGTAAATTATAATCTTCATTTGTAAATTTAGGGTCTGGCACAACTAACGATGGAAATACTGCGTGCTAGAATTGATTTTCGTCTCGAGGCGTGTGTGAAGTGTGCCACCACACAGGGCGGCAAATTCTTGAGGTGACATCAGTATTATAAAACATTTAATTAAAATTACAATACCGCCGTGAACCAAAATATGTATTTGATAGCTCTTTTTCTTCTTCTTGTTAAATAAATTTAATTTCTATAAGATAATGCGCACACAAAATGTCCTCTTATTTTTTTTTGCTCATTAAATAATTTGATTTAACTTAATAAGCAAAAAACAAAAAACTAAATGGTCATTCTTTGGGGTGGAAAATGTTTGTTTCCACAGGGTGGTAAAATGACTAAAACGAACCATGATTATATATTAAAAAATTAATTTGCAGATAACAGAAGGGTTGTGGAGAGAAGAAGCATTGTGTAGAGTAGAGCACCTAAAGAGGAAAATGAAATTGAAATGAAACGAGCTAAAAATGTTAATATTTCTAATCAACAGTGCCCCCTCCCCCCAAGAAATGAGTATTATTTTGTTAATCAGTTTGTGAGTGCTGTGTAGTCTATGACTTGGTTTTGATGATATGCATTTGTTTGACACAGAGCAGAAAAATCACCAAAGTGAGGCACAACTAATAAATGTCTGAATACCTACCAATAATTCAATTAATGCAAGAAAATAGAAACAAGCAGATGATTTAAAATTGGACATAGCCATAGGTAAATACATATCATAATGTTAATAAATTCAGACAAGATGATGATAAATCCTTTATTCTTAATAAAAAATAAAATAAAACAATCATAAAATATAACTATTTTTTTTTTATATAGTTTGAAATAGCATTTTTATTATTCAACAATGGCTACAAACAGCAATATGTACTTAATATAATAATAATAATAATAATAATAAATATTGACTAATAAATTATAAAAATAATAATAACGAAGACTAATTTCAAAATATTTATTGAACACAATTTTTAATAATTAAATGACAAAATGTTGTAAGATCATCAATTTTGTTCTATATGTTTCGATAATTAACAATTAATATTTTACAAATAAAAAGATTAAAACAGCCATTTTTATAATTTAATATAATTATGATAAATATTATTTACGTATATATTTAAATATCAAATTAAAGAGTATTAAATAGTAAATACTAATCTAATAATAACACAATGTAATAAATTATGAAATATACATCAAATTTGAAAAGTGGCACTAAAAATATGACAAAATGATCATTTTACTCTTATTAATAAATAATTAACAAATTTGTAAAATAATAATTTAAAAAGATAGGAAAAATACTCAAAGGTAAGAAAACAAATCAATGACTTTAAAATAAGGTAAATAACAACAAAAATACTAGCTTAGTTTTAAATGAATCGTTATGAAGTGAAATAAAAAAAATAAACAATTCTTGGATGTATTATTTATTTATATGCTGATATGAAAGTTTTATGTCAAATTAAGAACAATGATGCTTGAAATAATATCTGAATATATAATTTAGTATTTTACATATATTTGAAGCTGCAGTATGTAAATAACTTAAATAAGTAGATAATTTCCTAAATTATTTGAGCTGACAAAAAAATTTAAAAAAAAATAATGATATTAATACCTAATAATAATAGCTTTAAATAAATTAAAATGTAATATATTATAAGGAGATCAAATTCAAAAGAAAAACTAACGACTTTTAGCATTAAATTTTTGGTTTGGTAGAAGAAAACAAAAGAAAACAAAAATCATGTGATGTGCAACTATAACTACTTATAACCTTGACTGGTTAGTTAAACGTATAATTTTTATTTTAAGTATTGCTAAAAATGCACACAATTATTAGAACAATTTAGAGCAAATAATTTTCAAATATTTTGATTAGGTAACAGTTATTATACCCAAACACCGTGAGGGTTCTTACTAGTAGGAGCTGCATTTTCGAGTTGTCTAGGTGATCCAATCATTTTACGTGTACTTCCAGGTCTTTGAGCTCCTAAATATATTAAAACCATTGTTATCAAATTTTTCTAATACATTTAAAATATTTAAATGCATTTTATTATTATTTAAACTATTTACCTTCAAGAATAAATTTTAGCTCGTCCGGTGGTGAAATAGCTAAAGATTGTAAATTTGCCTCTTTCATGTCAGCTACCAGTTTATCAACTTGTCTTTTTTTTTCAGTTATAGTTGTTTCTAATATAGCAACCTTAAAACAAAACTATCTTAATTATTTCTCCATTAAATAAATAAATAAAATATTTATAATTACCTCTTTACGTAGACTATCTCCAACTTGTGCTGCCATTTCAGTTTCCTGTTTTGCTCTTTCTACTTCACTTTGTAGGCGATCAACTTCCTTCAAAATACCTCGTTCTGCTCTACGTTTTTCTTCAAGATCTCTGGACAACATTTTTTGTTCTAGTTCTACTTCTTCCATTAAAAGACGTATTTTATTTTTACACACGAGCAATTCAGTTTCACAATTGGCCAGTTTAGATCGTAACAATGTCATTTCAGATTTTAATGTTTTTTCTTGCTGACGAACAATATCATTTTCTTCTTCCACTTGACCCAAGACCCTCAACTAATACGTATAACAATAAATGTAGATAAATGTTAGATGTTTAATTGATATTTAAGTTAAATTATACCTGTTCTTCTGTATGTCTACCAGTAGCTTCAATTCGAGCTGCTTCCTGAGCCATAAAATCCATCTGATGTTGTTGCTCTCTAGTTTTTCCTTCCCAATACATAATTTCTGCATCATACTTTGTTAGCTCTGCTTGTTGAATTGATAACTTATCTCTTTGATAATTTATAAGCCTTATGAGATCTTTGTACTGAGGGCTATACATAACATTACTGCTATTGCTATTGTTTTCGTTCTGATACTCCTGTAATGTACAAAAATAATTATTTACTATAAAATATATAAGATTAATTATTAAATAGAATCACCTTAAAGATTGTCTGTTTTAAACGATCACTGCCCACTGTTGTAGGGGATATTCTAGCAGGGCTAACAGAAGGAGGTGGAGGTTCTCGATACGGTGGTAGTGCTCGAGTAACTGGAGGCCGATAATTAGAATTATCAAGTTTTTTGTTTGGACTTGTTGAATTTTGTAACGGCCCATTTGTTGCAGTGGAATTCTGATCCTAGAATAAAAATAATGATATTATCGAATATAATTTTAGGTAATATAAAACAATTACTCTATTAAAATGACTAGGGGTATTTGTTGGTGAAGTTGACAGACCAGATGGAGTTGACGAAACGACTGTTAATGGTGCTGCTCCACTTCCAGGTGTAGAGGGAATAACATTAGGCCTTTGTTGAGGAACTCCGCGTACTACACCTACATTATCAGGTACGCGATTACCTTAAAAATAATTTATTTACTAGGTATAATATTATTATCTTTTGGTTTAGGATTTATGTTTTAAATGTGTAAATCATATAGTACAAAAATATTTAATTTTTATTATCAAATTTTGAATTTCTCCAAATTATACCATAAAAACCATTTTATTTTAATAACTTGTTAATGATTTAACTGATAAGAGTATTCAAATATATTTAAAAATATAATACTCAAATAATAAGGATAATATTGACTATTTTAGTGATAATTACAGTTGTTATAAAAGATATGTTAGCAGAATTTTGAGCTAAGCACCACTGTATGCATACATTTTTATGCAAACAAAATTAGGGAAAATTAAACATTCTATGTTTTGATAATAATATTATTGTTCATAATATAATAAATAAAATCCATACTATTAAATATTAATGATTTTCTAGTGTCTTTATTCCGCTCTTGCGCAAAGTATGGAACACTATCAGCCTCATTATACTTTGGATTGTTGGGTGTACTATTTGAAGAAACATTGCCAGAGCGTTGTAATATAAACTGCACATCATTAGCATACTCTCCCCATTTCATTAGGACCTAACAATAAAGTAAACACATTAGACAACAATTCTCAAAGAATATTATACTTATTTGAAACACTCACAGTAACTGGATGATCTTGAGGAGCAAGAAGACGTTCATTATTACGCCATCGTTCAATCAGAGTAAATCGCCCCGTTTTACCAGTAGCATGAGCTAGTGCATACACAACATCCTAAGGCAGAACAATATGATTGAGAACAATTTTCAAAAAAAACCCCTTAACACTTACTTGACAAGTTGTCGATTCAGTAACACCACAAACGACCCGTTGGATTCCTTCAACCCAAACTTTAAGTTCCATGATATCAGTTCCAGCAAATTACAATCATTTTTATGGAGTTGTCATTGTTCCGTTTTCCAGTCATGATCACTATAAACCAAAAACTATGTAATTTACAGACCCAAAGTGAATGATTTTAGTTCATCGACAATAATAACGAAAGTTGGCGGTTATAATTGACAGGGAACGATAAAAATATGGTACATGGCATATTTTCAGAATCAAAACAACTTTCATGACATTGACCTAGAGAATATTAATTAATCGAGTAGAAATTTAGAAATCAGGGTCAAACATACCGTAATTAATTTTGGTGTAGTGGCCAGATCAAACGTCTTATTATAGAGAATTGGCCATTACTCCATTACTGAATGGAGGTGCAAATTCCAATAATGAAATCTAATCTAATTAAATATTATTATTGTCTATTATTGATGAGTTGAACTTTGGTGTCTTGGACAGAACAATGAACTCTGATAAAGATAATATTATCCCAAAATATTTAGTTTTTTATTTATTATGTACACATTTTGGAAAAAGATAAAAATGTTTATCATTTCGCTCACACTGTATAACAGCAAAGAGATTGTATATAATAATATTAATAATAATAATAAATTAGTTACAGTCGTCGTCGTTTCATATAAGAAATATTTAAATATAAGCACAGAGCCACAGATTAAAATATCATAGTCCGTGAATGGGTGAATCTAAGTCGTATAAAACAACTGTCAAGAAGATATATTACCTATAAGGTAAGATTGTATTACTTTCTGTTGCCATATTGGTTTATTTAAATATATGTAAAATGTTAATGCACTTTTGGGCCTTGTGCCCGTTATATAATAATAAATAAATAAATAAATAAAATAAATAAATATATATTAGGTAAAATATCAATCATCGAAATTTGAAATTGAAAAATATGTGAACTATGAAATATTTAAAATTCCAAAACAAAATAAATAATGTTTAGTGGTAAATACATGTGGTTATTATATTATAATAATAACAAAGTATACAATTAAATATTTAAAATCGTTTATTAAATACTTATTCAATATCACATTTTATTTAACAAGAGTATAGACAACAACAACATATTCGTAATTCATAAAGTCGAAAGTACTGGAATTTTAGCATTACAAATTCAATAAAATTTATAAGTTATGAATTTTTATTATTATGATTTATGACCATGGACATTTATAACAACATATACCAATATCTATAAGTATAACTTACTTGGATATTAAGACGAATAATTATAATATGTTTAAATCTTAATTTAAGTATTTAGTTGTAAATTACGAACAAATATCGTACACATATTATTATTGTTAATGAAAACTGTATGGTAAAACTGTACATTGTTCCGCATTATTAAAATTATATTTGAATAGATACATAATAATTATTACGATATTTTAATAGGTATACAAAACTAAAATACTTCCACTTAGTAACAACTGTTCCAACTCTTTGGATGTATGAAACTGAAACTGAAATCAGAAACGCATTTATGGGTGTGTTCACGCATGTTGACCATTTCCCAATAGAGGTTTCAGTTCACTGAAGTCGACTTACTGCATGGTTGCATTTTTAAACAATAAAATATAATTTGTACGTTTAATGTTTTTGGACTTGGGTTTTCGAAATATTATAATTGTTTTTAAATAGGTATTCGATTAAAATATATTAAATATTTAATAATATTATAACAAATCATAAAATTAAAGCATTACGTAAAAATATTACAGATGTAAATGGTTATGTCTATTGTCTATACATTGAAATTCAGAAGTTTGGAAATCTGAGTGAAGTAGTTATTAAATCGCCTTAGCTCCATATGAAACTTGTGTTTAATGAATTATAAACCATGTTTTTTAATCTATCCTATTAATAATATAATAATGTATTATTTATTTATTTAAATTATTACTTGGACATTTTTTTTGGAGAGGTAAATTCTTTTAAATTATATTTTATATCATAATCTAACGTAAATATATATTATATATGTATAATATAATATGTAAATTAGATAAAAAGACATGTATAATCTTATTTTTGATGGTATTATTTTGTAGTTATTTTAGCCTGGGTCGGCTTTAATAATAATATATAAGTAGGTACTTTTCGTCTGAGTTTATAAAATAGATCCAAAAAAAAACTTGAAAAAAATTAAAATTAAAGTGACCCCTAGGATCTAGAGGCGAGTTGAAATCAATTAGGATAAAAATCATTGGCTTTCTTTAGTTAATTTTTGTCGTTTCAGTTTCATTGGAATCGTTCGAAATATTTTGTCTATTAGTTCACTGTTACATGATTGTGCCGTATTTTTTTTATTTCTTCTTAAGCTTAGCCGATTGATTTCGTTTGTTGTAGAACGTCAAACATCCAAGTTAAATTGTCATGAATTCAGTTGTCACTTATGATGGAAGCCACAGTTGTATTATTACGTTTCAACGTTGGACATTTAGAGAAAGAAACAAATTATCTCTCAAAGCAGGTAAGCTTATTCCTATTTCTTTATTTTATCTTGTCAACATTTTATAATTGTTCTAGTTTAAAGTCACTAGAAACGTACGTTATTTACATTGACAATAATTTTTTTTTTTGTCGTATAATTTTTACTAAAATAATTCATCTCACCCAAAAAGCCAAAACTAATACTAAATATAATAATATAATATTCAACAAATCTATAGAAATCTGATACGATTAAATTGTGTATTAAATAATCAAGTTTTTTTTTATTACAAAATAATTAATATAAAACATGCATAAAGTTGATTTTTTTTTTATAATTTTTGAATACATATGATAATATTTTCCCTTATTTTTGTATGTATTCCTCGGTAATTGGTAATATTCACGTTAAAAATGTCCACATACAATAAAACGGTCAACTAACCATATTATTTTTTTACAAAATTGTCCATATACACAAATTACCACGATGGCTAGAGGAAAAATAGTCAAGAATAAAAATTAGTTTTATTTAAAGATTTCATTAAAATTATTAATTTCTAAATCCCTAGTTATCTGTTTTTAAAAATTAAATTATTATTATGTTCTTAATTAGTAATTGGTTGTAAATATACTCAACTATAAAAGATATTATATTTATGATAATATACCTCCAAAAATCCCTAAGGTCTTAACTCAATGATGACCCTGAATAAATTGCTTAGCCCGGGGAAATGTCCATTTGTTGACTTTTATCACTGATTAAAATTAATAACTATTTAATGAATTTGAGGTGTTGTTCATTTTAAGCTAACCTACCTATATGTTAGCAATGCAATTAGGGGCTTAACAAAAACCTCAGTATTATTTATTAAGTAAACCAGCTTCTCTCACTTACAAAAATCTTCTTCAAAGATTTTACAACCACAAAAATCTTATTATCAATGACATTGCCCCTAACCAAATTCCAAGTTAGCTGGAATAAAACATGCTCAGACACCTGAAACGAAACAATTAGTGGACAGTACCGTATTCATAATGATACCATGTGGAGGCAGATTTAGTTAAATATCAACCTTAAGTACCTTTCTTTAGACCATTGCCTTACTTGTCACGAAGAGTCATGCCGGAGCTCCATTTTAACATAGCACTGATATTGAGATCTTCTTTCTTCTAAATATATTCATCTAGATGTAGCAGTTTCTCCTCTTCTCTCTCGATAAATTATTAATTTTATTGAATTTGTTAATTGTATAATCAATAGTTGAATTATAGTAATTTATGTTATTATATGAAATATTTACCGCATACTTATAATATGAAAATTATATCAATGTCATAAATTTTACTTAAAACTAAAATACATAATTACACCTAAAATCTAATCATCTACCTTATATTAATATAGGGATTTATTATTTTAAATAACAAGAAAATAATACCAATTATAATAATATTGAATCATACATGATAAATCTTTATTTGATTGTTTTTAGTTTTCAATTCTTAAAGAAATAAAACAAAATATAGGTACGGCTAATAGTTTTCTAATCAAAAAGTTTAACTCAATATTCATTATTGTATGGCAATATTTCATTATACATTAAAAAAAGATATTCCCATTAAAAAAACACATTCATATTTTGTTAATTTCTTTTAATTAATATTAATAGTAATTAAAATTCCCAATTTTCCCAAACAATTGAATATTTGTTGAAATACATTTACAATTTATGTATACCTAAATACACATCGAGTTTAAAATTTAGTCAACATCCAAATAATAAATTTATATGAATAATATTAATAAAAACAAACAAAAACCTTTAAATAATTATTTTCAAAAAAAAATTATGTGGAACAGAATGCTTCATAGACATTTGCACTAAGTAATTTGACTTTTCCATCCAAGTGAGCATTTTGAACTAAATTGCAATCTCCATTATCTGCCACTTTAGTTGATCTGTCTATAATTGGTAACCATTTAGCAAATGGCATTTTCACAGTAGTTGGTAAATTTACCGATCGATTAGGCATATTAACAGTAATGGCATCCATCAGTTTATTAAAACTATGACATGTGCAATAACGAGCTACGGATATAATTTCTTCGTTTTTTAATAATTCTCTTGTTTCATTAATTATATCTTGTAATAGTGCCTCTCGTACCTGTGGAGCCTGATGTAACATATATGTATCAATACATTTTAAAGGACTATCTAAATCACTTGCAATATCAGTTTGAATGAGAAAAAATAGTTTTTCTATATCTTGTAAATTGTACTGTTCTTGTATAGGAACTTGCTGCACATATTCAATAACTTTAATGCGTAAATATTCTTCTAAACGTTGAATACCTTCTTCGATGAAATAATTAAGTAGAGACAAATAATCTTCTTGAGTTTTTGAACAAATTGGAGGCGAGTCTTGTGATGAGCTTTTGTATACCAGACCTCCAAGTAAATTGAGTTGTATTTTCAAAGTTATTACCAACATTGTTTCACCATAAACAAGCAGACATGCCCTAGTAAAAACACATATTCTCATTTTTTCCCAAAGAGCCAAACTATTCCGTTTTTTTAATTCGTCAATCATATCTTCAACACGTAAACGTATTGAAAAATATTTAATATGAAGTTGTTTGACAAATTCAGTTATCATACGATCTGCAGTATTTTCAGTGGCCTCATAGTGTTGTTGACGTCGATATCGTTCCAAATATTCGCGACTTTCTTTTTCCTTTTTTTCAGCAATCTTCTTTTTTATTGTGTACACTACATATGCAGTACTACAAAACAATGCACCACTGATTATTAATTTACGTTTGTGTCGCGAAACAAACTTTTTTACCGAATCGTACATTTTCGAATAACTAAAGAATTGTTAGGTACTTGAGAGTAGAGATATTCAATACGAGGAGTAATTTATTAACGGCATTAATTTTTAATTCGACACGAATAGTGATACTCCAATGAATAAAAACTGGCACAAGGATTAATAATATTAAATACAATAAGCGATTTGTTTTTTAATATGCGAGTTCATTTGAATTGAATAATATCGAAGACTGAACACCGTACTCACATAATACATAATATTATATTTTGTAGTTTGATAATGTGATAAAGAAAAAAATGAACATTTTTGAACCTATAGTTTGCACATAAATTCACAACCTGAACTCGTCGAATCATAAATCTAGCCCTATTCAAAACATAACCTTAAATATTGATAAACATACAGTTTGGCTTTAACATTCGAAATATAAGTATTTGCCACACTGTTTTCGTGAGATATCCTCTTCTTTCTCTGTCAACCACAGAGTAAGCCGTAGCGTATTGGCCATTTATACGTACCTACTATATTACCAATATAGTTCCATTACATTATTTTCATTTTTTCAAGAAGCGTTCGCTGCTTGTCAATAATTATTTATAATAATAATAATTTTTCATTGTGGGTGTGAATTAGTGTTTGAAGATACGTGTACTTGATTTTATTGTTTGTTTATGAATTTGTAATTAATGCCGTTTTCTTCATTGTATATGATATTTTAGTGTTTTCATCTAAACTACAAAGGTAAATATTTCATTTATTTATGATTATTATTATGTAACTAACAAACAATCCTATAACTTAAATATGTTTTGGGTTCAAAATTGCAAGTCAGTGGTTGTTAACGTCACTTAAGGTTTTGATCATATTACTTATTTATTATTAAAAATAAAAATTTTGTCATTAATATGGATAATGTACCTAAATAGTTTATCTTATTAGCCTAAATTTATTTCTTGTTGTACCAAATCAAATGAACAACCACATTTATAAAGAAGCATAGAGCTGGAGATTGGAATTGGATGAGATACTGGTGACAAGTAATTAATTTTAGTGAATTAGTCTTTTAAATAGTTAACCAATGTACCAATTTGTTGCTTTAGAAAAACGAATCTGAGCAAAGGCTTTCGGGTGTAAGTTCCCTATTTCATTACAAAATGTTCACTTACACAAAAAATTATGGTTTTGTTTTTGAACTAAAAATTATTGTCATTCAAATCTGGAATCTAATATATAATATTTTTTTAGTCTTTTAAAAAAAAAAACCCAAAATTTACCTAATTATTGAAGTATTTACAGTATTATAGTTTAGTGATAAAGATTAAATGTGTCTACCTCGATTAACCAATTTAAAAAGTAAATATCTCTTTAAATAAAATGATTGAAAATAATAAAAAAATTCATGAATTACCATATCATTTATATTAGATAGGTACATTTATTATTTATAATAATAATTATACAGCTAGAACATTGACCAAGAACAATGCAATAAATTAATAATAATTTTATTCTAGGTTAGTGAGTGTAGTTGAATATTATGACTTAAGAGTGATAAGTTTAAGGATGGTTGTAAAAAGTATTAGATAAGAAATAATGACTTAACACTTTGTATAATTTACAAAATACTTTTTTTAACTACATTTTAACATTTTCTTTCCAAATTGAATTATGGATGTCACATAATTATCTCACACAATGCCTTGCCACTGTTAGATCCTCTTGTAATCAACAATTCATTTCATTAATTGTTCTATGCTAGTGTAGAAATGTAAAACAAAACACTTAAACACATAAAACAAATTTTTTTTATTATTATTATGACTTAAATTTGAAAAAAGCATGGTTGTTCAAGTATTTATCAAAATATATTTATATTATTTTTATATATTTATATATATAATATGCACACTTGTTCATATTAAAATGAGTATATTGATAACATATTAATGATAAATATTGGTTTCTTTCTAATAAAATAAACATTTATCAGGGAAAATAATTTTATCTATACATAATTACTAATTTTATATTAGTCATGTAACTGTTTAATGTTTAATTAGATTTGTCAGATACAATTTAAAACTAAAAACAACAAATAATTTGCTGAATTACATTAAATATTTATTATTTGAATTTTGAATAGTGTGAGGAATATATTTTGGGATGTATTTTGTTTTTCTGTAAATTATTTAGGTTAGTGAATAGCTACCAGGTAGTATTTTTGAAAACTCAATACTAAGCAAAATTAATTTGCTTATTATTATAAGCAAAACTTTAAAAAAAACTTGATACTAATGTTAAATTTTGTCAGGCAATCGTTTACATTATTTTTTTAAAATACAGTTAGTAATTTTAATTTTAAGGTTAAACAATTGTATGTAAAGCATTAATATAATAATTATACACTTTTATCCTTTTACTTAAAAAATTCAATAAAATTACAGTGAAATTTTAGCAAAAGTAGATTTAAAAAAAAAAATTATAAACAACATTATCACAGATTCTATTTAATCTAATAAATAGTTATATATTAATATTTTATGAAAAAATGCATTGCTACAAAAATGTATTGCTACTATTAATTGTATAAGCAAAAATAATAGAAACAATAACTGTTAATATAGTTCAATTAGAGTACTATTTGTTTTTAATCTATACTTATTCTTTATCTGTCGTACACTTTCTCTCATTTTTAATAATAAATATTATATATTTTGTAAAGTTAAGTGTTTTACATTATTGTTAATAGGTTTACATATTGTATATTAATTAATTTGAATTCCTTTTTATTTTCTAGTTAAATGGGTGATTCTAATTTAATGGATCCTATAGTGGATTCAACACAACAAGAATTTAATGATACACAGAATAGCATGACTTCATTTGAAAATGATAATTTAGATTCTAATGATCAAGACAGCAATATGAATTCAAATCGTCAAGATAATATGAATTCGAATAGCCATGAAGATGTAAATAATTCTTATGATCAAGAAAATGGACATCCAAATTCTGAAAACGAACAATCATTTGATGATAATGGAAGAGGTCCTTTCAGGTATTTATATTACTTATTTTATACTTGTAATATCATATAAAATTTATAATTTTATTTTTATTAGGGAATTTAGAGAAGGTAATGGTCAATTCGATAATTATGGATCTTCTGAGTATAGAAATGGATCTAATTGGAATAACAGTAAAGGAAGTAATGATGCTGGAAGATTTGGTGGATTCGGTAATAATGTTAAAGGATCTTCAAGTTATCGAGGTGGTGGTAATACATATGGATATAATAGTCCCACAAATGGTGGGTTTAAATCTCAAAGAAGTCGATGGTCTTCAGAAAATGCAGATGAAAACTGGAATGGAGCTCCTCAAGATTCATCTCCAAATATTATGAATGGACCTCCTCCAACTCAAGGTGGTCCACAGTTTGGAGAAAACCAAGTACCACCATTTAATGAACTAGATGGTAGTGGACAAGCTGGAGGTCCACCATCAAATCAATTACCTTCATTATTACAAGTATAAATTTATTTTCAATGAATTATTTATATTGATTATATTTTGATGAATTGTTTTGTTTTTATATTTTAATATGATGTTTTCTTTAATACTATTGTAGATGCCACCTGTGATGCCCCCAAATAATGGAGTACCACAACAAGGACCACCTCCAATAATGTCTGGAGAAGTATGGATTGAAACTAAAGCTGGTGATGGAAAATCATATTATTATAATGCTAGAACACGTGAAACTACTTGGGATAAACCATCTGGGCCCAATATTACTGTTATATCCCAAGAACAGGTACACATAAATATATTTTAAAAATCATCCTAATATTTTAACCACACATTTATTTATACTCATTTTATAATATTATATATTAGGTTGAACATCTTGGAAATCCAAATGCTAATAATTATGCAAAACCTAATGAATGCGAAACAACTCCTAATGATGTTGAAATGAAAAATATTGAAGATAAACCACATGGTAGTAAAAATATTCAAAAAAATTATTAAAAATTATGTTATTAGATTAAAATGTTACATAAACTTTTTATTTTAAGGTAATGAACAAAGTTCTTTAATGCATCCTGCAAATGTTGGAGTACCACCAATAGGAGGAGTTCCAGGACAAATGATGCCTCCGATGATGGGCCCTCCTCCGGGTATGATGCCACCAAATACTATGATGCCTCCACCAAATTTTCCACCATTTGGTGGACCACCATTTGGAATGCCTCCTCCAGGATTTCCACAAGCAGCTCCATGGGGTATGATGCCTCCAGGATTTGTACCACCTCCTATGATGATGCCAGGAATGGAATTAAACAGCAAAGTATAGTGTTTTTAAATTGATAATGCTAAATACTTATGAAAGTCATATATAAATTTAAATTATGATAATAATTTAGATTGATCCAGTAATATTAGCTAATGCTGCGGAATGGTCTGAACATCGTTCACCTGATGGCCGCATGTATTACTATAGCATGAAAACTTCTGAATCGGTTTGGGAGAAACCAGAAGCTCTCAGAAATCTTGATCGTAAATTAAAAGATTTTATAAATATTTAAATGTAATATTATTTTATATTAATATACTTATATTTCAGTGGCAAGAGAAGTTGCTGCAGCAAAATTAAGAAAGGAAGCTGAACTGAAATTAGAACAGAAATCAGATCCTCTAATGGATATGAATTTTCCTCCTAAATTAATGAATGGATCTAATTCAGATATTGGCTCATATAAACGAAAAGACGAAGAACTTCAAGAGTCCAACAAAAAAGCGAAAATGGATGAAAAGCCTAAAGTATCCGAAAAACTTAAAGTTCAAGACAAAACTAGGCCTGTATCTAGTACACCCGTTGAAGGAACTCCCTGGTAATTATATTTTTATGCATAATTTTATTATAGAATATTTTAAGTTTCTAGGATCTAAAATATTAATTCATCAAATATGATTTATTAGGTGTGTAGTATGGACTGGAGATGGTCGTGTATTTTTCTTCAAACCTTCAACTAGAACATCTGTTTGGGAAAGACCTGATGACCTTAAAGGAAGATCTGATGTTGACAAAATGGTATCAAATCCACCAGAAGTTGTTCAAGCTTTAAAGAGTGCTGAAGGACAATTGCCCGCTAAAAAAGCCAAGTCTGACGGTAGTAAATTTATTTTATCACTTTCTTATTTTACTTTTAGTTCTATAATAAGCCTTTTTTACAGACAAGAATCAACAAGAAAGCTTAAATAATGCCAAAAATGATGTCGAATCTAAGGTAAATATAATGAAGGATTCAGCTATGGAAGCTGAATTGAGAGCGGCAAAAGAAAGAGCAGTAGTACCTCTAGAGACTCGCATAACACAATTTCGAGAAATGTTATCTGAGAAAGAGGTAAAGTAGTTTGCATTATTATTTATCAGCAATATTTTATTTGTAAACAATTTACTATAATATTTTATACATATAATAATAATATTAATATTTATTGCAACTAATATAATAAACAACATGCAAACATACAATATATCTTAAACTTAAAAATTATGGGTATTTTACAGGTATCAGCATTCAGCACATGGGAAAAAGAATTACATAAAATTGTTTTTGATCCTCGCTATTTATTATTAACATCTAAAGAACGAAAGCAAGTATTTGAGAAGTATGTTAAAGAACGTGCTGATGAAGAGAGACAAGAAAAACGCAACAAAATGAAAATGCGACGTGAAGCTTTTAGACTGTTAATGGAAGAAGCTAATCTTTCAACAAAGTAATTTTAAAAAAATGAATAGAAAGTATTTTGTAATTTATATATTTATGTAAAAATATTTTGTTATTATAGAACATCATATAGTGAATTCAGTTCAAAAAATTCTAAGGATGAAAGGTATAAAAATATTGAAAAATCACGTGAAAGAGAAGGATTATTTAATGAATATATGGTAGAATTAAGGAAGCAAGAAAAGGAGGAAAAAGCATTGCGTCGTGAACAGGTCAGCAAGCAATTTTATTTTAATTATAGTTATTATTTATTATTATTCATCTATTATTTTAATCTATGGCTATTTGTGTTTGTACTCTTTTTATTGAAGTCAAAATATATTTACTGTTGCATTATACATTTTTATCATAAGTCTTTGATAAGTATAATAAATATTAAATTAAAAATATCTAAAAATTTAAAAATTGATTTTCATTGTACAAACACAAATAGTATTATTTAATTTAGTTAAGATTTATCCAAAAATAAAATGTTTAAAAAAGTATATTAAAAATGAAGTTAAATTAAGTAATTTAAACTAATTATTTTCAGATGTTAATAATTTTCAGGTGATTATTTATTGACAAAATTTTATTAAAAACATACTCTTAAGTGTGTTTTGTGTAATATCTTTCCACTGTCTTTGATTATTATGAAAATTGAAGATAAATTTATGGTTTATATTTTTATTAATTTGTGGTATTTTGTCAATATTATAATCTTAATTATTATGATATAATATGTACATACATTTCAGGTTTTTATTTAGAGCCCATTTTTTTTTAAAATTATTTCAAATTTAATATAAATAATGCTGTTGTATTATTTATTCTATACAAATATATTATTATTTATTATTATGTTGAAATATAATATAATAAGCATTTACTTAAAAAACGTTATTTGTATATTGTTAGTTCTAAAAAAAAATACTTGCCAAATTACCAGTTATTATATATTATATATATATATGCATATTAAAAAAAAAAAAATGGGCTTCTTTATTTATCTTAATGTTACTAACATATCTAATATGACTTCAGTATTCTATTTTAAAATAGATATATTACTGGAAGTTTTATATTAAAACCATAAACAAAGGAGGTTTACATTTTAAAAATGAGATTAAAATGTTTGTTTGTATATTGAATGGGATTTGACTGTTGACATTTTGTCTGTAATAAATTAAAATATGAATGTCTAGTTGTATAAGTGTCTTTGTATAAATCTTTACGTTTATTTGACATTTCTACAATCGTCACTGCCAATAATTGGATCATCTTGTAACATAATACCCTGAGGATGGATAGTTAAATGCAATCCTGGCGGCGCTTAACAAACCCAGACAAACAAATCAAACACCAATATCGAGGTAATACCTTATGGATTTTTTTTTTATTTGGATACAAACAGATAACTCAAGTTTACTACTGTTTATCCTATATTACTTGCCATTAAGGAATTTTGGATCTCTTTTGTTTTGATGTTTGAAGTGGTACTCCAAGCACAATAAGAAGAATGGACTGCAAAGGAATCAAAGTATCGTTTGCATTGAAAAAAAAAAATATTTATCAAATTTTTTTTAGTATAAAAATAGAAATGATAATAATTGGCTGATCATAAGTTTTAAAATAATTTATATTTGGTTTCTTAATTAATCGTTGCTTCAGACTTATTGTTTTTAAACAATAAAAAATAGATCAATTTTATTATTATAGCAATTAGACAATGTGTCATAATTGTAAAAAGAAAAACTATTTAAGAGGAATATTATAGTGATATTTTGTCTTTATTTTTGGTGTGAATATTTTAGAACATTTGACAGTATGATTGACAATAAAGAATGAAATATTAAATTTAATATATTTAGTATTTAATTAAATAAATTAATACCATTTAAATATTTTAGAGAATTATTTGTTTTTTCAAATTTATATTGAGGTATTTATATTCTAAAACTATTTTTTTTTTTTTTTATAATAAATTCAAATTTTACTGTTCAGTTTTAAATGATTATTTAGTTTTACAGGTTTGTACTTAAATTAAATGTTAACAGTGTAACTAGTGTAAGCATATTATATTGACTCTATAGTATATGAGTTTATATTTTAACATTTACACTTATAAAATAATTATCTAAATTCAGTTTCAGATAGAAATACTTTTAATTTATAAAAATAAACATTTTTTTCATAAATTTTTTGTCAAATTAAACATTTATTTTTAGGTTAGTCAACACTTAGTTATGAAGATACGTATTTTTCTATTGATTTGATGAACAATATATGAGTTAAAAATTCTATTGTCATAAAAACTCTAAAAGAGTATTATTAAATTACTAAAAAAAAACTATATTTACTATATAGGTATGTTTACGTAATGTATGTTATTGATTATCCCTTATTTACTGTGAAGACTGTTTTACTATGGTGTATTTGACAAAATTTATTTTTTCAGGTTTATTTTAGTAATTAATTAATAACTATATTTCCAGCTATTTGAATATGAGAAATCAAAATATTTGAAAAATGGGTGTGAAGTTATTAAATAATAAATAATATGAATCATTTAATACAATGTAGAAGTTTTAAATTTGTTGGCAGAACATTTTGATTTCTCATATTCATAATTATTTGTTTGTGTTATGTATATTTAATTGAAAATACATTGTAATACATATGTCAAACTTGTATTCAATTATTATTATCTTGTATTTTTTTAATGACTGCTTATTATATGTTGTGATCACCATATGAATGAATATTTGTTATATGATTTGGAATGTTTTGTCTTGAAGATAATTTTAAATTCCAAAGTAATTTGTAACAGATATATTTCTTGTACATGGTTAATCTAATTAAGGTTTTCTGTCAATACATTTTATAGGCTCGAAAGCAGTTTATAGAGTTATTAAAGGAGCACAGTGAAATTGATCGGCATACTCGTTGGCCTGAGATCAAAAAGAAATTAGATCATGACTCTAGATATAAAGCTGTCGATTCCAGTACATTGCGTGAAGATTATTTTATTGATTATATAAGAATTTTAAAGGATGAAAGGAAAAAGGAAAAAGAACGAGAACATAAGGAAAAAGACAAACATGGTCATAAACGAGATAAACGTGATAAGGAAGAAAAAGAATCATCTAGTAAAACTGATTCAAAAGTAAATATTATTATTTTTTCTTACTAATATTTAAATATTTATTTAAAAACAATATTATTTTATAGCAAGATGAAAAGTCACCTGAGAAACAAAAAGATGAATCTAAGGATTCCAAGGATTCCAAAGAAGCACGGATTGAGGCTAGTTTGAAGGAGCGTGAAAAAGAAGTACAACGTACTCTTGCAGTGCATTTAAAACATAGAGAAAATGAACGTGAGCAGCATAAGCATGATGAAGCAGTTGTTCATTTTAATGCTCTATTAGCAGATTTGGTTTGTCATAATTTTTATTTTTATTATATGAATTAATATTAAGATGACTTTTATAATAACATAATTATTTATTTAGGTCAGAAGTAATGATATGTCTTGGAAAGAAGCTAAAAGACAATTGAGAAAAGATAGCAGGTATGAATTAGCAGATCAATTAGATTCTGAAGAAAAGGAAAAGTTATATAAGGTTCATGTTGAAGAGTTATCCAAGCGGAAGAAAGAAAAATTTAGGGAGATGTTGAATGAAATAGGTGATTTAACTTTGGATAGTTCTTGGAAAGAAACTAGAAAGTTAATTAAAGAAGATGTGAGATATGTGCGTTTTTCATCTAGCGATAGAGTAAGTTTTCATTACCAATACATTCTCTGTGAAAAACTAAAATTTATATTTGATTATAATATTGATTTTATTTTTAGAAATGTGAAAAAGAATTCAGAGAATACTTAAAAGATAGAGTGATTACTGCTAAGAATGAATTCAAGAATCTTCTTATGGTAAATTATTTAAATTAATATTTTATTAATAGAAATTGAAATATTGTTATTTATTCATTCAATTTTATTGTTTCAGGAAACTAAACTGATAACTCATTTATCTAATTCAAAGTTACAAGAAAATACTGAAACATATTTGAAAGAAGTTGAAGATATACTAAGCAAAGACAAACGATACTTATTTTTGGACAGTATTGCAGATGAACGTTCCGAGTTAATTGTTTCCTACATTGAAGAGTTAGAAAAACGTGGTCCACCACCCCCACCTACTGCTACAGAACCTAATCGTCGACCACCATTAAAATAAATATTTATTTCTTAAGTATTTTGAACAAGTTATTTCCGCTTTTAATACAATTAGGAATTTCAATGAAAATCATTTCACTTTTTTATTTTTCAGACATAATTTTGAATTATGTTATTTTCTATTTATTTAATTGTGTTACCTATTATTATTAATTTTTTTATAGGCACAAGTATCAGTAAGTAGTAGTATAATATAATGAATAAGTTAAATTTTTTTTCTACTATACAGGATGAACTTGATGTAAAAATTGTTATGGTTTAGTTTTACAGTTTAGTGTATTTACAATTTACTATTATTTGGTAAAATATCGTTACTAGAATAAATAGTTAAATTACAATTTTTCCATTTATCAAATTTTTGACATAATAGAAAAGAATAAGTTTCATTAGTTTTTTTAGAAAACTATTAACATTTTAATTATTGATTTATTTTAATTTTATAATGATAACAATTTCTATCTATGGTTCGTCCTGTTAGTATTTTCATATTCACATGTGTAGTTATTTAATATGAGGAGAAAATTGATGAAAAATAATGTAACCTTAATCTGTATAGGTCAATGTAAATATATATACAACTTGATGATATTTCTATGTAATTGTAATTTACTTTAGCACCTATGTACCTCTTTCCCCATAACTATTTGACAGACATATAATATCAGCATCAGACTTATAATAACAAAAATAATTAAGTTCTTCAATTAAGGTGATTCAGTGCATTACTTTATTATTAATATAAATTAAGCTTGAAATATTATTTTTTTATAGTACAAAAAGTTGACAAAAAGATCATCAAAACAGTAAACAAATTGTTGACAATAATGTTGTACCTATATTAAAGAACAATAACAGATATTCGCATAATACACAGATGTCAGTGCTGAAAATGAATTGTTTCCACTGTTTCCAGAACCCTGTTTCTCATAGTAAAGGTATTACAGTAGTTATTGTTCAATAGTTGTTACACCTAAATAAAAATATCAATATAACATTGATTCTAAAAGAAAAGAAGGATCACCTTTTATTTTCAATGGGTATTTGATAACATTATTTGTGATATATTTCAAGAATAACAATAAAATAATTAATATCAAATTCATTGAAATATGTGATTTCATCTAAATTCTATTACTAATTCTATAACATATAATTCAAAGAGTGTTCTGGATTTCTATTATAATATAGTCATTACATAGATAAAATATTGGTTGTAGGAATAAATTCATAATTCCATTTAACAAGGGTTTCAACTATAAACACAGAATAGATAAAATGTATTCTATTTTGTGGTATATTGATAAACTGATAACATTTAAAAGCAAAAGATGTATCTTGTGTAGTTGTATGATTTGCATTTTAATCATAAATCGAGTATCATACCCATTGTTGATAATTATTTGTTATATTGATTTGACCTATTAAGTAAAATGTGTAGATTACGTAAGTTTGTAAATAATGCTTAGAAAAAAAGAGCTATGCTTTAATAACATATGATCTAGATTCTAGGTCAATGGTTCTCAACCCTTTCGTGATCGCCCAATACTGTTCATTACTTAACTTTCGTTATACTTATAATATTGTAGTTTTATTAAATATATATGAATAATGTATGATAGTCATATCAGCGGCATACAGACATGGAACCTGAGTTCCACAGTGGGCGGATGGTATTATTTGGTTAGGTGTTTTGATGTTAAAATAAATAAAATATAACATTTTTACTGCTTTAATTAATTTTTTAACAAGCATTATGTTTTCATATAATTGTATAGTACTTATGGAGTCCCTTAACAACATGTACAGTATTTGAAAGGGCGGATGGATAGTTAAAGAAATATTTTAAAATCAAAAATGTATACCTCTTCACTAGTATCAAAATTTTTCTTACATGTATCTCATCTGTGTTTTATATTTCACAATTTTTACTGTTTAATTGCTATGGAAAATATAGAGAATTAAAATATAACTTGTGGATAGTAGGGCCTTCATCACTACATAATTTCAGCACTAATCATGTAAAAACAAAAGGAATTTTCTATACTTTCCGGAAATTTCCTCGCAGTTCCGTATACTTGTGTGATACCAGCATTTTTTAAATCAATATCAATCAATTTGTTATTGAGGTTTATCTACTAAATACTAAATAAATATAATTAATTATGGTGAATATTAAGATTACGTAATATTTATGAAACAACAGCATATTTTGCTGAAATTATTTGTTTTTTACACTATCTATGCATAACTATTGTTATAATAGTTAACACTATTTATTCATACAAATAGTTGATACGGTATTGTTAGTTTACGGTTTAGTTGGATGCAAATAAAATCATGTACTTGTTTGGTGGTTTTAAACGTAGTTGAAAATTGGTTTTGGCCGATAAATTAATACTTTTAGAGAGTTTAGGCAATATAGGTACAATTAATGACAGACACGTTTCTAATAAACATACATGTTTTTTGTTGTGTGTTCTGTTTATACACCAACACCGTGCAGTAAATATAGGTAATTCAAATTCTACTAGAAAAGTTAAGTGAACAAACAAGTACCAACTAGGAAATTTGTTACTTTTCGACAATTGTTTTGTTTTTGTACCAAACGTTTAATTAATAACATACTTAAATTCTTCTTTTTTTTTGAACATGACATTTTATCAAATTTTATTGTGCGCGATATTTAGTTTGACGCTGATTGTTAATGAACTCGCGTGGGCCGATGACGACACCGAGACTCGAGAACAAGAAATCGCTGAACTCAGAAGACTGGTAAATTCGACTAATAATTTGAAAACTTGGTATTCCATTACACATAACGGCGTGCTTCGCGATTCGACCGAAGAATTCAAACGCTCGCCTCTACCCGAGGGTGTCCAGGATAAAGAACTTTTCGATCTGAATAGAACGATCAACTCCAGAGTCTACGACCTCGAGTGCACGTACGCGTATTATGCACTGAGACATTTAAACTTGGTGTATTCATTTGTTGATCATATGCTGGTAATCGATCTCAATGCTTTACAATTCATAGTAGAAATTCAAGAGCTTTATGGAACCATGGCGTATTACACAATAGCTTCCATATTCAATTTGAATCACATACCACCGATATGGATGTATCAACTAATCTCGCATTTAGTAGAATCGTCGCGCGTCCGTTTCTTAAAGTTCCCTGAAGAACTGGCGAAAATGATTAAGGTATTGATCGAAGTCACATCTACAGAACCGTGTAACGTGAAATTTTTACCGTCGGTTCCTCTCGAAACGTTCGAATCGTTGGACGTGGAAGAATTGCCATGGCACAACTATGTAGGCCATATCAATCAAATGAACGATACCGATCCATTTACGTGGACTTATATACATAGAAGAAACGTTATTTTCACCAAATACTATTCGTCGGAGAAAAAATACTATGACGGTGACTTTCTTTCGACATGTTTTGATGGTAAATTTATGGTTAGGGTTTCCGATATGTTCATTTTTGATTTTGTAAAAACAATCATGACAAGTATGAATAGAAATATATTAGACGTCGAGTATATACTTTATCAGAATCAACATGCCACACCTTATTTAAATTATAAAGATTGTTTTGTGTCGCAGCTAAATGAAGCACGCGAAGTTCAAGAAATTAAAGAACACGAAAATATGGTCGCTAAATTCAAATCACCGGAAGATGATTTTTACGCGGAAGAAATCAACGAAATGGCAGTATTACGCAACAAGATATGTCCACTGATGGGTACTAGTGTTTCTTTTTCTTACAACACTGCTTCTAACTTGTTTTCATTATTATCATATTACGAAGAAATTAAAACCATAGAAATATTTGATTTTATGGAAATCACAAGAGATGAATTTTCAACTTTAAGTATATTGATGAACTCGGTCACAAGCGATATCCATTGTGCGTATGGACATTATATTCGAGTCCATTTAAATAGAGTTCAACAAATTATGAAAATCGATAGCTTAGATCATAAAGAATTTCATCAAGACGATCTCAAATTGGTTTATAAATTTATCAATCCATTATTAATGATGATAGCGTCATTAATTAATAACAAATACCAATCTCCTGACTGGATGCTCAAAGTTCTTCTTTATTTACAACATTTAAAAGCTGTAAAAGAAAACGATATCACTAAACTTTTAGAGGAAAATATTGAGATATTAAACGTGGTAAACGACGGTATTTCTTCGTGTGATGAAAACACTCTACCAAAAGAAATTTTAATGATCAATAATAAATCATTAAATGTTTACGAAAATCTGTCAGACATTGAACTAAAATCCTTTTACGTACTTGAGCCTAGAATAATTGAATGCAAAACACGCGGTGAATACATTACAAGTATATCTGATAATACGACACAGGCTAAGCGCTTTTTAGAATACAATAAAAACAATTTATCATATAAAAATTTCGATGAATTTCAACCTTCCAAATGGCTATTTAGTAAAAATATCTTAACCGTTGATGTAGTCAAGAGTCTTTTATGGGATAGAACACAAACAAATGAAAACGCAGGAAACGACGAATATTGGAGGCGTGTGACAGATCAAATGTTTACTGGTTTGGGAGAAGGAACAGATGTACTTACAAAGATCAACAACTCGAATTTAATTCACGACCGTGTGATAAATTTATTGCGTGCTACCATGATCTGGTACTTATTGTCGTCTATGACCCTTTGGTCGTTTACGATAAACTCGTTAAATAAAGTATCTGTTCATAATAAGCATCCCGATATTTATAACGATTTCGAACATTACTGCATTGAGATTAAGAAATCTATTGAAAATATTATCAAATTCAGTGGTTTGAAGCAAGACATTCTGTTGTCGGACTTGTTGAACGAAATGAACTCAGAAAATATGAAAAGTGACGTATTTGTTTCAAAAAATTTCAGATTGGGCATTAAGGAATTAAATCGACATTTGACTAATATGAGAATTCATAGTAACGTTCCTATTTTGCCCGTTTGGACTTCAAAGACAGTGTTAACAAGTGATGGTTCATTAAACGAAGATACTATGAAAAGGATAAAAGAATTACACGAGACTATTAGCAAATACGGGTCGACGTTTAGAGAAAACTTCAAGGACATGAATTTCCATGTATACAAATCATTATTCAGTAGTTATGGGAATAAAAAATTACATTATCAGTATGCAGAAGAATACAATTTTTATGCTGAAAAAACGAATGATATTGAATAATCAATATAGGTAGCTTCTCCACAATAATACTAATATTTAGGCATACTTTTTAACAGTTAATTTCATTTAATAAAATAAATAACTAGTTTTATATTGTTACGCAGAACTTAATTCGATTTCGTTGAATTGTTTTAAATCCTTTAATAATCGATTTTTGATAAAGATATATGTAATTTGTAAAATCAATCATTTAGTTTATAAACAAAATATCATTAAAAATTTAAAAAAACCTCGACATATGAGTAGACAGTACTTAACTATAAATAAATTACCAATTAATAATTTTATTAAAGATAGTGTTCTAGATTTAAATTATTACAAACATAATTATTTTCATTTAATTTTCTATACAATTATAAATGTATTTTATATCTATTATTTAGTATCAATAATCAATGATATAATGTACTAGTTGATATTTAAATACAATAACTATATAGGAGAATGTATTGAACTTGGTTGATTTTTTTTCAATTGAATATTTTAGTCATAGTTTTATTTCATCGTGTTATTTCTGATAGTACTACAATAATTATTGAAATACGAATGTCTATATTAATGTTTTTATTCATTTATAATCTAATACATTTTCAACTCGAACATGACGTCTCCTCGACTATAATGAACGATTCAAAAATTGAATATCAATGGGATCCATACGATAGTTTTAAATGTCGACAAGAGCCGATTTCAATCGGCTGTAAACCTTTAACCGGAGAACCCCCCGATCATTTTGCAAAAAATAAACCGCGTAAAAATCGGTTCAGCCGTTTAGAATGGCATACACACGCACGTACAGAGGACGTACGGCATTCGTCGTCGCGATCGCGGTTCGTCCGGGACATTCGTTTTTGCATTCGAACAAGAATTACAAGTACTTTAGTAACCGAAATATGAGGACGTTTTCGCGTGAGTATAAATGAAAAAAAAAAGAGGGTCCTTAATCATTAAACATTATGGTTTCAGTGGCTGTGTGCGTTTAAATAAACGAATTCTATGTTCAAAAAAGCGCGCCAATTATTTTCACTTTAATGGAAACCGCTGATTAGAAACGGCCGCTAGGTTCGTGACGGTCACGGGCCAGTTTTCGTGGCGGGGACTATAAATTAATGTTACAATGTTACACGACCAGTGTGTACGAAAGAGTCGAGCGCTATCGTGTATTTGGTTGTTCGCCGGTCTATCCATCAGTTATTCACAGTTAGTTCACATCGTGTACAATGTCTTCATTTAGCGCATCATTTATTTTAATTCATTCTATTTCAAAAAAAACGAAAAAATAAAATAAAAATTGAAAGAAGATGGTGGCAAACAAATTTAATGAAGTCTAGGGACATATGTAGTGGATCAGATTTATTAAATTGTCTTCAGGAACAGGAAATAAGTGGACAGTACGGAAACTTCATTAGAATGTCGTCAATTGATTTTGAATATCTAATAAATTTGATCGGTGAAAAAATATCCAAAATAGATACAAATTTCCGAAAAGCCATTCCTGTGAAAGAAAGATTTCAGCGATTCGCTGCGAGCAACTAGTTTACCGTACACACTATTTTTTTTATAGCGTCGCGTCGTAATGTAATATATTGTAATTAATCGGAAACCGCCAGCGCATTCGAATTGCCATGTATTCGACCGAAGCGCTACCAGTGTTGATCGGTAAAGTTATCCGGCGGCGGCGGCGGCCGAAATATCGTCTTCTTATCTCGAAGCCTCCGTGTGTATTTTTGCATTTTGATAATATATAGCGGTTATGACCAAGATGTTTATAAAGTAATGGACATATTATAATCCCGTTGGTTATAACCGCTTGGTTATAACCACAATGTGTGTGATCTCATCATCGTATACATAATAATATATTGTACCTTTTGGACCAAGATTGTTAATTCGTTCAACAACCCCGGCGTTAAAGAGTCCAGTATTTTTCATCAGTTTTTCTGTTTTTGCGTAGCTGAATCTCCGGCACTTCACTATGGGCGACTCCAAACGTAAGTTTTCGAATTGCCCATAGCGTTCGAATTAAATATCTGTTTAATAACAATAAGTCACTACTATGAATTTAAATATTCGCGATACTGCTGTTCTATGTTTCTCATATACCTAATCCGAACCGTTAATATCAATCGTATAAACAAGAACTTTCAATTGTTACTGATTCTAAATGCGATTATTAAAGTGTTCTAATTTTCTTCCCGATTTCACAGTTACTCGAAAAAGCTTTTATTTAAACCCTTGGGTTTTATAAGACAGCCATTTATGTATTTAAAAAATTTTGTTTGAAAACAATGTCAAAACCTAATCATTCTCACTCTTCTTCCAATCTTGTAGCGTTAAAATTACATTTACAATAATGTACACAAATGCATTCTGCAAAATACTCTTGATATAGTTGATATCATGTAATATGTTATTACTTATTAATAAATAATGTACTCACACGGCTTGAAATTATTCCTTTGTAATATTATGAAACATGTGTTTAGGGCACACGCCTGGGTGGAATGATCCTCCATCATATTCATTTGAAGAAACCGCTGCTGCTCAACAAGAAAATCGCCCTAAAATATATGAGAGATTGCCTGCTCGAGTGTCGTCAACCACTCAATCTAATTTGGAACAAAATAAAACACCCGTTGACTACAATGTAAGCGATTATAATGATCCTCAACAAAATTCTGCAGTTTCGGCATTACCTTCGTGCGATATTCCTGAGGATAAGCGTCTATCATATGTAATGACATCTTTTAATGATTCAATCCTAGTATGTCCATTACCTGAAGTAAGTAGCATTATGTTATAAGTTATTAATATTATTTGTCATCTAATGCAATATTATTGAAATTTTGTAGCCCAAAAAATTACAAATCTTAAATCGACTTTTGAAGTTGGAATACTGTTGGAAAGAAGGTCAATTTACAGACATAATAAAACTGAAAATTATTGCATTAACCAAAGGTTAGATATATAAACAATTTTTAATAACTATTTACCAATTTCTAGACACCATTAAATTATTGTTTTGAAATTTTACAGCAATCAAAGACCGCGATTTTGAACAAGCAAATAAACTGCAAATGGCATTAATGGTTGATCATACACGGCAGTTCTCCTCTTGGATACCAGCTATTCGACAACTGATTAATCCGCATCTTTGAATAAAATATTTTTATTTTATTATTATTTCTCTTTATTTTTCATTTTTATCAAATATATTTAATTAAATTTACATTTTTTAATAATTCTTTAGTGTTTCTTATGGGTTTATATATTAGTGTATTTTTGATAGTTATGAACTTTTAATGAATTATTATTCAACATTGAAATCAAAATATTATATTCTCAGTGTACTTAATAATAAGTAAGATGAAGTTTAATTTCCTATTGGGAAAGTGTGGGTATTTTTAGTTTTGAGATTTCACCCAGATTCAACTGCATAATGATGAACACGGTTTCAAAATATTTTAAGATTTATAGTTATGCAGATGGTAAAAATAGTGAAATTTTGTTACAAGTTCTTAACACATTAGACAGCTCAGTTAAAACCATGATATTTGAGGTCAGATAATTTGCAGCTGTAATCAAATATTTTTAATTGTATGAGAACAGACCCCTGTTCAATCATTTAAACATACCTAGACAAACGTAAGTTTTTCTACTTTTTAAATATACCTGTAAATACCTACCATATCATTATTTTCATCAATTCTACAATTTATTGTACTAATAAAAAACAAACAATTTATTGGTGTATAAAATCAAAAAGCATTTATTGTTTACAATAATAACGTTTTATTTAATTTACAACAAAACAATTTATAGGCTCTTATGATTTACTACACTCAATTTAATATAAGTCAGTACTATAAAAAATTATAGGAATTGTAATCTTAAAAATGATTTACAGTTTGTAGATTTCAAATACCGCCTTAGACGTGCGCCTCTGTCGCCTGCAGTCAGACCTGTTTAAGAATAGTGCTGAGCTCTAATTACCGGATCAATCTACATCTGGACTATAAATCTGTGTTGATTATAATTTTTAATATCAATCCAGAATCATAAACTTTGAAAAAAATCCCACAGTTTTACAACTCTGCATTATATGTTATATATTAACCTTGCTCATGAACTATTTCAGTATGTCATGGTTCATGGTACTACTCAACGCGACACCTGCAAAAAGCACTCGGAACTTTCAGTCATAGACCAAAACCTAACTTATATTCTAAGAGCTTTGAGCTTTAAGTATCCCGGGTAGCCGCCGACGAAGATCGAGACGATATCATAGAACAATATTAGTATTCTATGACGATGGCGAATTGAGTAGGTTAAAGCCACAGTGGTGTAAGTCATATAAATTAGTACTTAATTAGAGAAACAAAAGAGTTTATTAAAAACTCAAAAATCAATTCCCGGATGAAATTATTACCCGGAGGGTAAAATCAAGCATATTTTGCCATAGAAGTTGGAGTTATGACTTACTTCACTTTGTCTTAAATCGACTTTCACAGATATGCCCACAATATATAACTCATTTTTACAAAAAATATGACTTACAACACCCTATGGCTTTAACCCGTTCGATTCACAGTGATCAGTCGTGTGATAAGATGCGCGATAACAAATAAATAAATATTAAAAAAACCCAAACGTGATAACGTGACCAAAAACAATAACATTACCGTAGAAGACGAAACTCGGTCGTACACACAACAACATTACACCATATAAACCACTGATATTGCGGACGCGACACGCGCGTGCGACCATTGTATTATTATTATTATTATAATAATTTTGTTTGTCATATTGTCGATCGTTGCGACTGCGGCCTCGACGCTGACGATATCGCGCGGCTCATTGTTCCGTGCCACCCTGGGTCGTCGTCGGACGGCGTCTGTATTCGGCGAGAATAATAACAATAATGTGCTCCGGCAGCCAGTGGTTCTAGAGAGCTGTGGCAGTTGCGGCATCCGCGATGACTTCCAACGACTCGGGCGTGGAGAGCAGCACGGACAACGACGACTGTGCCGGCGCGCAGCCGAGTTTCAACAACAGGCTGGTGTCGTCCGCCGGCGACAACTCGTCGTCAGTGGTGTCTGTGTTGCGCGGCGTGTCATCCAGGACTGATGACTTCCCGCTGACCCTGTGCCTCAACTCGGTCTCGGATCCCGTGCTATTCGCGCGGCCCGTTCTCGACGAGATACCCAGTCGCAAGTTCAAGTGCCTGTTCGAGCTGGCCAGCCCGCAGTTTACATTGGAGAAATATCAGTCCGTAAGTACCTTCTCCAATCATCTGTCGACAGTATTTCCATTCCCCCTCGCTCGCACATTGTATTATTGTAGCTGACGTCGTCGGTAGTTTCATCGTTTAATTTTTCTTTGTTTGGGAAATATTGTTGATCGTTCCATCCCAACCTAACCTAACCCCTCCCCCTCATAACCAAGAAATAAAAGCTGCTCTCTAATTTCCTCGACCGTGTAATATCCTGATGTACCTATTTATTATTTATGTTATATAATTGCAACTAAGTAATAATATTCTGACTGTTAAAAATAATAGTGAATCGCCTGATACAATGGACTTTAAGTTATCGACGTGTTTATTATTTTTTAACAACCAATATTGCCAAGAACTGTTACGGTATATTGAAGATTAGATACACGGCCGCAGGTGCCTGATGTCTTTATAATGAAAAAAAAAGATCTGAAAATCTACCAAAATGTTTGGTTTGTTTTTTTTTACTATACCTAGTGAAACTTTAAAGTGTCAATGAAAAATATGTAACTTCAGACATAGTATAATTTGTAAGAAAAGAAAACCATATGTGATCCTTAAAAAAATTAATTTCTTTGTTATCAAATACAATTCCAATCAATTTGCTAAGTTATACTAAAAACAAAGTTTCATAAAAAAAAAATCTCTGACCTTAAGCATTTATCCTCAACATTTCTTAATAAGACCTTATTAAGAAGGTGGTTTCTTTTGACATTCTTTTTTTCAATACAAACTCTGTAACACATTTAAACCTAGAGTAGGTATGTTTTATATAATTTTTGAAGTCAGAAAACATATGGCTCCATTCAATCCAAGCAATATGGTATATTTTGATGTTTGCAACAGATAACTATTTATTGTAGATGGTAGTACACACTCCTTACATGTTCAACCACCAAACAATGAAAAAAAGATTTAATGTCTAAAATACATGTGAATACTGACAAGAGCCATATGGGAAAATCCTAGTTTCCCACTAGACCTATATACTGCCCAAGAGTTAGACAGCCCACCATAGCCCATTACTCAGGTTTTTTGTATAATGTTGGTGTGCCTACTTCTGTTTTATTAATCTATTTATTTATTTTATGTTGACAATATGTGTTATCAGTGTCTAACGCCCATTCAAGAATATACAGAAATGTTGATCAAAATGGAGAAAGATGGCACTTCTGCTCAGACCAAAAGCAACATTGGTCCATGCCGCTCAACGCTTCGTGGGTGCGGGAGGTCACTGACCATTTTTCAAAACAGAGGTAATATGTTGTTAGTTTAAAATGCAAACATTTTGTGTAGCACTACTTACATTCTGGATTTTTGAACAATTGTAGATAGTTACAAGCTATGCCGTGCAGCAAGCATTAATAACACCGAACTACTGGAACAATTGCTTAAACACGGTATAGACGCAAATTGTTGGGACAGCAGAAAACGTACACCCTTACATTTGGCAGCAAGCAAAGGGTTTGCTGAAGCTGTGAGGTAAATTATATTACGTTAACACATTAATGCTTGCTGATAATAATTTAAAATGTAAACTTAGATATTTAAATGTTGATATTTAATGCAATTTAGATTGTTATTGAAATATGGTGCCAATCCAAACATTAAAGACTCATTGGGAAACAATCCCTTGCATTTGGCTGCTTGTACGCATCATATGGAAGTAGTTACGTTACTTTTAAAAGGAGGTAAATTTATGTGTTTTGCAATATCAACAAATTTGTTTGTTAAATATTTTCTTGTGTATTCCAGGAACTGATGTAAGTAGTTGTGATGGACAAGGCCGAAGTCCTTTACATTTGGCACAGTCAAAATTGCGTTTATTGACTCAGTGCAAGAACGACATTTGCCTGTCAGTTAAACAGACAGTATTACAGGTAATTGAAATGTTACTGGCATATTTTGATAAACAGAAAAACAGCTCGGATGAAGCAGAACTCTTAAACGCCTTTCAAACTAGATTACAAATATCAGACACTGGTGAGAGTGTCAGCAATGAGATCCAAGACCTTTTAAACAATTTGTCAACATTAAAACTAAATAAATAAACATAAAAGCATTATGATACCGAAGATATATATATTTAATATCATTTGATATCCACCTTGATGTGAAGCAATCTCAATTAAGAAAAAAAAAAACCATCAAAAATTAAAATTAAAATTGGTCAATATTTTCATATTAATCATTTAATTTTATTTGATTATTGGACTGTTGGCCATGTTATTGATTTAACATTTTTAATCATTGTAATTTATAGTTCTATGTTATTTTAATTTTATTATTATTATTATTATTATTGAACTACTGGTGTTCATTATTAATAGATAAAATTGTTTTACATGATAAACTTTACTGTAATAAAAATAAGAATCTGCATAAAGATGAAAAATGTGTAATTAAGTATTGAACTTTTTTCATTTATAAGTTACTAATAAGACAAATTCAGTTCGTAAAATCTAAGTAACATTATGTTTAGAAATGACTTCACTATAATTATTAAAAAAAAAATACTTATAAATTAATTTTAAACAATGAATATTTTTTTGGTTTGAGATTTTTTTATTCTAACATTTTATATTATTCATATTAATCATTTACAATGTGTAGGCTTAATAAATATTCAAATATTTTGACCTTTTTGGGTTTGGACTAATGATGTGCTAAAGTTAAGAAAACATTAATTTTTATTTAAGTTATGATATTTGATTACATTTTCTTTTAAAATTAGGTTATGTATATTGAATATCAACATCACACCTTAGTATAACCACAGATTAGATGTAATATAACAAAGTAACTTAAAGTTGGCATATACTATTATTACTTCTTTGTTATAAACATTTTGTGTTCATATGATTATTTTACATATAAATAGTTTTAATTAAATTATTTAAATGTGAATTTCAAAAACTATTTGATTAAGATCGGGAATTTGAATACTGTTTTCATTGTTTTAATTTTATTTATTTAAATAAACCTTGTTTTACTTATGGATATTAACTTTAAGATCTTCCTATTCTTCTAATTGTATAAATATTTTTATTTTCCAAAATAATTATTTTATATATCTAATTGACAAGAATTAGACATAAAAACAATTGAAAAATAAAACTATATGCACTGTATGGTTTTAAATGTTTAACTTGTATTGTTAAAAATAATAACAATTTATATTAAATCAGGCAAAACTTGTCATAAAGCTATATTCTTTTTCAAATGAGAACGCACCACATGGCACATCGTTATCAGAGGTGGAACCACACACCTCTCTCACGAAATTAGCAATTGTTGTCTGATTAGTCGCCATTAATCGGCTACTATAGACACCTTCATTATTTTATTATACACAAAAACATAATGTATAGGTTAATATTTTTTAAAAAGTACAGAAAACCATTTGCTTAATATTTCTTTATTTATTAAACATAAAACAAATCAAAATTACAAACATACAACATAAACATATACTTAATCAGACTCAGACGAGGAATTATTTAGATCAATGACGGCAGGTTCTACTTCTGCGGAAAGCATTTGGTCAACGATGAAATCCATGTCGTAAAATTTTTTCTCAATTTTTTCCGTATGACTTATGAAATTTTTCCACATAATGGCATCTACTCGATCGATACCTTCCAACAACAAGTTTTTCACATCACTTAATTTGCAGCTGGTATTATTTATTTTGACGTGATGTTTGATTGATGACCAAGCCAGTTCCATTGGATTTAGCTCGCAATGAAACGGTGGTAGTCTTAAGATGGTGCAGTTGTGTTCTTTGGCCAGTATGTCTATTATATATTTTTCGTACATTGGTCTGATTCTGCGTACTATCTCAAGTAGTTGAGGAATTACCATAGGCTTGTCGATTACTTCACCTTTTTCTTCCAACCATTTAATTATGTCAGTCTTTCTGGTTAAGGTGCTAGGTATTTTGTCTGTCTTCACCGAATGGTACGATGCGTTATCCATAACGATGACACAGTTTTCTTTTAGTCGCGGCAATATACTTTGCATCCATTCGAAAAATTTGAGATCATCCATCTCGTCATGGTAATCATTTATGTTTTCTTTTGATTCAAAACATAGGAGTGCACCTGGTACAAACCCGTCTTCCGATCCTATGTGTAGAATAATGAGTTGTTTGCCTTTCCCTGTTGGATTTTTGGTACATTCTCCTGCATTGACCCACGTTTCGTCCAGGTAGTACAGGTGTCTCCCTTCTTCACGATATTTCTTTATATCCTCCAAGTACCGTTGACGCCATACAACTATTTCGTCTTTTTCAACGAGAGCACTTTTGCACCTTCGTTTGGTGTATTTGAAATCCATAGTTTTTAAAAGTCTATATAAATTGGTTTGTGAAATATACGGTAAACTATCGTCATCCTTCACAACTCCGTATATTTTGACCAATGTAGGAATCGTTTTGTTGTGCCAAAAGGAATGTACATGACGACGCACAGTGTTTCGATGTAAATCATCAAACAAGTCTTTAAACGATGTCTTACATCGTTTTCTGTTTGGAGACGTAACAGTCTTTGAGGTATTGTACTCACTAATAGTGGTCGAAATTGTTCTTTGCCCAATGCCAAGTCGTTTAGAAAGAGTTATCCGACATTCCCTAATTGGGATTTTCGGATTTTTTTTCAACTCCATTTTGTATGCATTAATAATCATTATTTTTTGACTTGATGAAACAAACTGGAATAAATAAACGTATGATAATAATATTATTATTATACATTGCAAGTAACATATAAACTATTCTATAATATAATTAATCACAATAATACTAACCTTTCCCCTTGGATTTTTCTTAGTCGGTGTAACAATTATCTCGTCATCCATAATTTCGCCGAAATATCAGCGGTGCACGACAAAAAAAAATAATTTCAACGCAATAACCAAAACCAAAATTCAATATACCGACTGAGCGCGCGTAAAAAAACAGCAGAGATCGTACCGTTTGGTATTTAATTTGTATCTAACTGATATGAGCACATTCTAAAATAAATAAAAAAATTTTCTCTGTTTTAAAATGTCGTGCACCCGAATACGTTTTTTTAATTTTCGTCGTTTCTCGTTCTTCGTCTAATAACGCAATTGCCCATCATGGCCAAATGTTTGGAAGATAAGTGCTTAAACGTGGTTTTTTTATTCATTTTTAAAAATTACGCGTTTGCATTACTTGTAAACTGTATCATATTGAATTACTGAATAGTGAATAGTGAATCATACTTTACACGCACGAATGTTAAATGTTTTGTAAATACAAATTACTAAGTTTTCAAGGTGGCACCACTGACGGTGGCTGAAACTGTCTGGAGTGGTGAGGGGTCGTGCGCGCGTTTCGACCGGTTTTCGTCCAGTGCGTTCTCGTTTGAAAAAGAGTAGTTTAGTTTGGCAGTACAATAATTGTATTCGGCATCCAGAGGCCTTAAACATGTTTTTAGATTAAAAATTGATTTCATTCAATGTTGGTGAATAACATCTAGAAAATGTATAACTTGTACAATTTCTGACGCTTGTAGTCATTTACAAATGTATGAACTGATATGGATATTGATCTATTTGCGGATTTAAAAATGTATTTCAAATATAGGTATTGGTATTGTACACGTGGTGGTGAATTATTGATTTAATTTTAGATTGTTTACGTAGCCGACTATTATTTGTAAACTGTAATACATTTAGTATATTATGCATGGTATTTAGTAGAGTGAATGAATTAAGCGATTCAGTCGTCCGATGAAATTTATAATTAATTAAATTAAAATTTACATTTTATTCTGCTGTTTTTTATTAAATTGTATCATTATAGTTTTACTAAGCACATGTGAACAAAAAATAGTGTGAATTTAATAAAGAAACCAGGCAATAGTCTCCCCACCAGGTTTCTATATTTTTTAAAAGTCTTATGATGATTATAAATATTTATCTAATAACAAAGTAAAAAATAGAAGCTTTGTTGGGATTATTTTATGTAATTTGTTGTTACAAATTCATTATGACAACATATCCACCATAATAATGATGCTTTTAGAATTTTTCAATTTAATCCTAAAAATTTTGATAAAATATTAATTAAGTAAGATTAGTTACATTTATTATTGTTTATTATCATTAAAACAATTTTAGCATTCATTTGATTATTTTTATTCTCGGGCTGCAGCATTAAGAATTTCTTTGGACCAATAGACAAACAATATTCTATGGATGATTGGGGCAATGATAATCATCAATCGTCTCATTGAATACGAGTACATAGTTTGAATATTATAATATAAACAATGGGAACCGTCAGGAAAATATCAATCACATAGTAATGACCACGGGACGACGGAAAAAAACGGAAACGAGACGACGAGTCGGCGGCGGCGTCCGACGTCGACTCGAATAGCAACAAATTCGAGAACGAAAGACGCGGTCGGCGACACCGATTCGAGAGCTCGGCGAAGAGCGTCGAGGAACGGCGAGAAACCGAGGTCGGAACCGCCGGGGGGGGGGGGGGACCGAGCAACGGGACAGGGAGCTGCTCTACAAGGACTGGCCGCAACTGGACGCGATGAACAGCGTCCACGACGCGATCAGCAAGACGCGCGTGTGGGACGTGTGCGCGCCGCGGCTGAAGAAGCCCTACTTCGTGCGAGGGCGTATATCAAGCACGGCTATCCGCTTGGCCGTGTCCCATGCGCGACGGGACGCCACCGGCGTGCTCCGGTTGCTCGGAAAATACTCGAGACCCGGCGGCGATCGCGCGCGTCAGGATCATCTGCCCGACGCTGATACGTTAGAGCGGGAGCGCGAGAGAGCCTGAAGTCGACGGCGCGGCCGAAAAGTGTAGTATAGTATAATAGTATTAAGCGGTAATTGTCGCAAAACAGTTCTAGTTGGATAATAACAATCATTACGTATTATTATATTATTAATGAAAGTTAAAACAGTTTTCCATTATTATGATAATACTGTCAGATTATAATCGGAGTTTAAAAACATAATATGAAGTCGAAATATTTAGTTGAAATATGTTATAGTACATTGTTTATAATGCAAAATATATAAAAGAATGTGCCTAAATGGAATGCCATGTTTTGTCAGCTTATAATATTACTCAATATATTTATATTATTTTAATTTTACTAACCAATTAGCTCTCCCCCGATTGATTATTATAATATTGGTTTGAATTACTATATAGTTTGCAAAATAAAATAAAAAAATATATAATTTTTAACTCAATAAAACTTTTATTTAGGTATAAAGGAGTATTTTTATTTTTAATTTTTTACCTTGCCTGCTCGTTAAATACGTGCACATCTTTACTCATAGTTAAGTATTATATTATATTACCTACTTTATAAAATAATTACATTTACTTTGGTGTACAAAATAAAGTCGGCTTTTTTTATTTTCCCACTTTTCTTAGTGTAAACACTTCCTGTTTTTTATTACTTAGGTTACCAGTTCTACATTCTAGTGGTTGGTATAAAATATTTATTGCAGACATTGGCGGGCACAGGATTTTTTCGTAGGGTGTGCAGAATAGGTTTAATAGGAGCAGTGGTTAAAGTGGAGGGGAACGCAGAGAGACACTTATAACTTCCGATCAAACTTTAATGTGCCACCTTTTTTCTTGTAATGTGTATTGTGTACTATAATTTTTTTTTTTATAGTACACATGTCCTATAAAAAAAAATATAAGAACAAGGGGACGGGGACGCTTAAAATTTAACATAATTGTTAGCCCCCCTTCAAATCATAGGCGCCGATATTTTATATCACCACCCCACCTTTTTTCGTGAGTTGGCAAAATTATATTTTTGTCACCACACAAAAAAATCGCGCTTTTTACACCAGAAACGTATAACAATCGAACAGATCAGTTATTAATAGGTATTACCTAATAATTATAATGATATAACATAGTTCGTTATGCATACATAATTATGTAACAATAGTATTAGCATTGATTATATAATATGCGCCTACACTTCCACATTTTTACGTACACACTTTTCAATATTGCGCAATTAATTTCAAACAAGCACAATTTTTATCAAGCAGTATCAGACACGCAATAATATTGCGTAATATAATTGATAGTGTCCCCTACACGATGGGCATTTTGGGATTCTTACAATAGATCGAGATTGCTACATGGCACGTTGTTCCGCAAAAAACAGGAAATCCGAAAAAATGTTACACAACACGTTATTTCCGGCCAGTTCGTGATGGATAAACAATGACGTAACAATAGTAATAGTAATAAAACGAAAAACAATGAGCGTGTGTTAGAGCGAGACAGGAAAGTTCGCGTCAGTGCAATACTGGGCGTGTGACACGGCCAATGAGAGCCGAGCTGCTCTCTCCGCCCGACCAATGGCAGCCGAGTTCCGCGCGCACTACCCGACCGATCGAGATACATACAGGGATCTACGGCGGCAGCTCACCGACCAGGGCCGTTCAGTGTATTGTCGACGGCGGTTCCGACAGCTCTTCTCGGTCATAATTTGTTTCTCTCCGCGACAATGCTTAATGTCGTCAAAAATCGTTAATATTTATCACGACTCGCTTAAATTAAATTCAATTAAAATTATCAAGTGACTTTCGTATGCAATACCATACTTAAATTATTTTACAAGCCAACTAGAACACCAAACCTCTACAGCAACCAACTGATAAGCCGTCAGTGGTACCAAATATACTCGTTTAGGGTAGCAAAGGCTAGTGTGTCACTACTCACTACACAGTACACACGTGCATTCATTACATATAACTGCGCAGCTCCCTCATAGAAATTTAACTGAACCCGGAAAACATCCTAAGTCCAAACGCAACAAAAAACAGATGGATTATACCCAAGTCTACATGGAGCACAACATCATGGGACATCTATTTACGGTAAGTGATACTATTATTTAAAATTCTTTTGAAGAAAAATAATTTAGAATTACAAGTATATTTTTTTTTTATACATATCACAACTTAACAGTAAAAACATTAATATAATGAAAATAACTTTAATTTCTTTATTTTAACTTTAACTTTGCAGCCCATGGATGATGCACAAATCGTTGTATAATTAATGACACAGATTTAATAAACCCGGAAAACCTCACAACACTTCCAAACCTATCAAATAACAGAGGCCAAGTACATAGAAAGTGTACATAGAACACAAACACCATAGGACATCTGTTTACGGTAAGTGATACTATTATTTAAATTTCTTCTTAAACAATTATATATCATAACTTAACAGTTTAACTGTAATGAAAGTAAAACTAAATTTCTTTTCTTCTAACTTTGCAGATAATGGATGATCCACAAGTCGTCGTATGATAAATGGCACAGATTTAATTTAACCCGGTAAACCTCACAACACTTCGAAACCTATCAAATAACGGAAGCCAAGTGTACATAGAACAAAAACATTATCAGACATCTGTATATGGTAAGAGATACTATTATTAAAAATTATTTCGATGAAATTTAACATAGAATAACATATCATAACTTAACAGTAAACAGCAATGTATAGAAAGTAAAACTAAATTTCTTTTCTTTTTACTTTGACTTTTCAGCTAACAGATGATCTACAAGTCGTATGATAAATGGCACAGATTTAATTTAACCCGGTAAACCTCACAACACTTCGAAACCTATCAAATAACGGAAGCCAAGTGTACATAGAACAAAAACATTATCAGACATCTGTATATGGTAAGAGATACTATTATTAAAAATTATTTCGATGAAATTTAACATAGAATAACATATCATAACTTAACAGTTAACACAGCAATGTATAGAAAGTAAAACTAAATTTCTTTATTTTTACTTTAACTTTGCAGCCCATGGATGATGCACAAATCGTCCTATGATTAATGACACAGATTTAATAAACCCGGAAAACCTCACAACACTTCCAAACCTATCAAATAACGGAAGCCAAGTGTACATAGAACAAAAACATTATCAGACATCTGTATATGGTAAGAGATACTATTATTAAAGATTATTTCGATGAAATTTAACATAGAATAACATATCATAACTTAACAGTTAACACAGCAATGTATAGAAAGTAAAACTAAATTTCTTTATTTTTACTTTAACTTTGCAGCCCATGGATGATGCACAAATCGTCGTATGATTAATGACACAGATTTAATAAACCCGGAAAAACCTCACAACACTTCCAAACCTATCAAATAACAGATGCCAAGTACATAGAAAGTGTACATAGAACACAAACACCATAGGACATCTATTTACGGTAAGTGATACTATTATTTAAATTTCTTCTTAAACAATAACATAGAATTATATATCATAACTTAACAGTTTAACTGTAGTGAAAGTAAAACTAAATTTCTTTTCTTTTAACTTTGCAGATAATGGATGATCCACAAGTCGTCGTATGATAAATGGCACAGATTTAATTTATAAAAAAAAAAAACTGTTACACCCATTACAATCCACCAAATAAATATCAATATGAAACCGTTAAAAACATCAATGTAAATGAAAGTAAAATAACTGTGTTTCATTTTACTCTTAAACAGCCCATATCTCTTTCTTTTTGTATAAATGAAAACCCTCCATTATCATTATATTCAAATTTTTCTTCTCATTCGTGTGACCTCCCAGCTGTCCTGTGGAGTCACTACACAGTAGAATTCTATGGTGGATGTAATGAGGTGAATATCATATATGTATTGTGCTTTAAGCAGATAAATACAACAATAATTCCACAATAACTATTGAAATAAATCAACAGAAGACTGCTCCTTTCGGTTCTTGCACAGACAAGAATCATACAATTATTGCAGACTTTACTGTACTTTCACATACAACAACTTTGTTGCAAGGGGATCTGGGAGACATAAAAAGTATTATTCAAACCTGGAAAACCTCAGAACAAGGCCAAACATCATAGGACATCTCTATACGGTAAGAGATACAATTATTTTAAATTCGATTGATGAAATTTAACTTAGAATAACATATCATAACTTAACAGTAAACACGGCAATGTAATGAAAGTAAAACTAAATTTCTTTTCTTTTTACTTTGACTTTTCAGCTAACAGATGATCTACAAGTCGTATGATAAATGGCACAGATTTAATTTAACCCGGTAAACCTCACAACACTTCGAAACCTATCAAATAACGGAAGCCAAGTGTACATAGAACAAAAACATTATCAGACATCTGTATATGGTAAGAGATACTATTATTAAAAATTATTTCGATGAAATTTAACATAGAATAACATATCATAACTTAACAGTTAACACAGCAATGTATAGAAAGTAAAACTAAATTTCTTTATTTTTACTTTAACTTTGCAGCCCATGGATGATGCACAAATCGTCCTATGATTAATGACACAGATTTAATAAACCCGGAAAACCTCACAACACTTCCAAACCTATCAAATAACGGAAGCCAAGTGTACATAGAACAAAAACATTATCAGACATCTGTATATGGTAAGAGATACTATTATTAAAGATTATTTCGATGAAATTTAACATAGAATAACATATCATAACTTAACAGTTAACACAGCAATGTATAGAAAGTAAAACTAAATTTCTTTATTTTTACTTTAACTTTGCAGCCCATGGATGATGCACAAATCGTCGTATGATTAATGACACAGATTTAATAAACCCGGAAAAACCTCACAACACTTCCAAACCTATCAAATAACAGATGCCAAGTACATAGAAAGTGTACATAGAACACAAACACCATAGGACATCTATTTACGGTAAGTGATACTATTATTTAAATTTCTTCTTAAACAATAACATAGAATTATATATCATAACTTAACAGTTTAACTGTAGTGAAAGTAAAACTAAATTTCTTTTCTTTTAACTTTGCAGATAATGGATGATCCACAAGTCGTCGTATGATAAATGGCACAGATTTAATTTATAAAAAAAAAAAACTGTTACACCCATTACAATCCACCAAATAAATATCAATATGAAACCGTTAAAAACATCAATGTAAATGAAAGTAAAATAACTGTGTTTCATTTTACTCTTAAACAGCCCATATCTCTTTCTTTTTGTATAAATGAAAACCCTCCATTATCATTATATTCAAATTTTTCTTCTCATTCGTGTGACCTCCCAGCTGTCCTGTGGAGTCACTACACAATAGAATTCTATGGTGGATGTAATGAGGTGAATATCATATATGTATTGTGCTTTAAGCAGATAAATACAACAATAATTCCACAATAACTATTGAAATAAATCAACAGAAGACTGCTCCTTTCGGTTCTTGCACAGACAAAAATCATACAATTATTGCAGACTTTACTGTACTTTCACATACAACAACTTTGTTGCAAGGGGATCTGGGAGACATAAAAAGTATTATTCAAACCTGGAAAACCTCAGAACAAGGTCAAACATCATAGGACATCTCTATACGGTAAGAGATACAATTATTTTAAATTCGATTGATGAAATTTAACTTAGAATAACATATCATAACTTAACAGTAAACACGGCAATGTAATGAAAGTAAAACTAAATTTCTTTATTTTTACTTTAACTTTGCAGCCCATGGATGATGCACAAATCGTCGTATGATTAATGACACAGATTTAATAAACCCGGAAAAACCTCACAACACTTCCAAACCTATCAAATAACAGATGCCAAGTACATAGAAAGTGTACATAGAACACAAACACCATAGGACATCTATTTACGGTAAGTGATACTATTATTTAAATTTCTTCTTAAACAATAACATAGAATTATATATCATAACTTAACAGTTTAACTGTAGTGATAGTAAAACTAAATTTCTTTTCTTTTAACTTTGCAGATAATGGATGATCCACAAGTCGTCGTATGATAAATGGCACAGATTTAATTTATAAAAAAAAAAAACTGTTACACCCATTACAATCCACCAAATAAATATCAATATGAAACCGTTAAAAACATCAATGTAAATGAAAGTAAAATAACTGTGTTTCATTTTACTCTTAAACAGCCCATATCTCTTTCTTTTTGTATAAATGAAAACCCTCCATTATCATTATATTCAAATTTTTCTTCTCATTCGTGTGACCTCCCAGCTGTCCTGTGGAGTCACTACACAGTAGAATTCTATGGTGGATGTAATGAGGTGAATATCATATATGTATTGTGCTTTAAGCAGATAAATACAACAATAATTCCACAATAACTATTGAAATAAATCAACAGAAGACTGCTCCTTTCGGTTCTTGCACAGACAAGAATCATACAATTATTGCAGACTTTACTGTACTTTCACATACAACAACTTTGTTGCAAGGGGATCTGGGAGACATAAAAAGTATTATTCAAACCTGGAAAACCTCAGAACAAGGCCAAACATCATAGGACATCTCTATACGGTAAGAGATACAATTATTTTAAATTCGATTGATGAAATTTAACTTAGAATAACATATCATAACTTAACAGTAAACACGGCAATGTAATGAAAGTAAAACTAAATTTCTTTTCTTTTTACTTTGACTTTTCAGCTAACAGATGATCTACAAGTCGTATGATAAATGACACAGATTTAATAAACCCGGAAAACCTCACAACACTTCCAAACCTATCAAATAACGGAAGCCAAGTGTACATAGAACAAAAACATTATCAGACATCTGTATATGGTAAGAGATACTATTATTAAAGATTATTTCGATGAAATTTAACATAGAATAACATATCATAACTTAACAGTTAACACAGCAATGTATAGAAAGTAAAACTAAATTTCTTTATTTTTACTTTAACTTTGCAGCCCATGGATGATGCACAAATCGTCCTATGATTATTGACACAGATTTAATAAACCCGGAAAAACCTCACAACACTTCCAAACCTATCAAATAACAGATGCCAAGTACATAGAAAGTGTACATAGAACACAAACACCATAGGACATCTATTTACGGTAAGTGATACTATTATTTAAATTTCTTCTTAAACAATAACATAGAATTATATATCATAACTTAACAGTTTAACTGTAGTGAAAGTAAAACTAAATTTCTTTTCTTTTAACTTTGCAGATTATGGATGATCCACAAGTCGTCGTATGATAAATGGCACAGATTTAATTTATAAAAAAAAAAAACTGTTACACCCATTACAATCCACCAAATAAATATCAATATGAAACCGTTAAAAACATCAATGTAAATGAAAGTAAAATAACTGTGTTTCATTTTACTCTTAAACAGCCCATATCTCTTTCTTTTTGTATAAATGAAAACCCTCCATTATCATTATATTCAAATTTTTCTTCTCATTCGTGTGACCTCCCAGCTGTCCTGTGGAGTCACTACACAGTAGAATTCTATGGTGGATGTAATGAGGTGAATATCATATATGTATTGTGCTTTAAGCAGATAAATACAACAATAATTCCACAATAACTATTGAAATAAATCAACAGAAGACTGCTCCTTTCGGTTCTTGCACAGACAAGAATCATACAATTATTGCAGACTTTACTGTACTTTCACATACAACAACTTTGTTGCAAGGGGATCTGGGAGACATAAAAAGTATTATTCAAACCTGGAAAACCTCAGAACAAGGCCAAACATCATAGGACATCTCTATACGGTAAGAGATACAATTATTTTAAATTCGATTGATGAAATTTAACTTAGAATAACATATCATAACTTAACAGTAAACACGGCAATGTAATGAAAGTAAAACTAAATTTCTTTTCTTTTTACTTTGACTTTTCAGCTAACAGATGATCTACAAGTCGTATGATAAATGGCACAGATTTAATTTAACCCGGTAAACCTCACAACACTTCGAAACCTATCAAATAACGGAAGCCAAGTGTACATAGAACAAAAACATTATCAGACATCTGTATATGGTAAGAGATACTATTATTAAAAATTATTTCAATGAAATTTAACATAGAATAACATATCATAACTTAACAGTTAACACAGCAATGTATAGAAAGTAAAACTAAATTTCTTTATTTTTACTTTAACTTTGCAGCCCATGGATGATGCACAAATCGTCCTATGATTATTGACACAGATTTAATAAACCCGGAAAAACCTCACAACACTTCCAAACCTATCAAATAACGGAAGCCAAGTGTACATAGAACAAAAACATTATCAGACATCTGTATATGGTAAGAGATACTATTATTAAAAATTATTTCAATGAAATTTAACATAGAATAACATATCATAACTTAACAGTTAACACAGCAATGTATAGAAAGTAAAACTAAATTTCTTTATTTTTACTTTAACTTTGCAGCCCATGGATGATGCACAAATCGTCGTATGATTAATGACACAGATTTAATAAACCCGGAAAACCTCACAACACTTCCAAACCTATCAAATAACGGAAGCCAAGTGTACATAGAACAAAAACATTATCAGACATCTGTATATGGTAAGAGATACTATTATTAAAGATTATTTCGATGAAATTTAACATAGAATAACATATCATAACTTAACAGTTAACACAGCAATGTATAGAAAGTAAAACTAAATTTCTTTATTTTTACTTAAACTTTGCAGCCCATGGATGATGCACAAATCGTCGTATGATTAATGACACAGATTTAATAAACCCGGAAAAACCTCACAACACTTCCAAACCTATCAAATAACAGATGCCAAGTACATAGAAAGTGTACATAGAACACAAACACCATAGGACATCTATTTACGGTAAGTGATACTATTATTTAAATTTCTTCTTAAACAATAACATAGAATTATATATCATAACTTAACAGTTTAACTGTAGTGAAAGTAAAACTAAATTTCTTTTCTTTTAACTTTGCAGATAATGGATGATCCACAAGTCGTCGTATGATAAATGGCACAGATTTAATTTATAAAAAAAAAAAACTGTTACACCCATTACAATCCACCAAATAAATATCAATATGAAACCGTTAAAAACATCAATGTAAATGAAAGTAAAATAACTGTGTTTCATTTTACTCTTAAACAGCCCATATCTCTTTCTTTTTGTATAAATGAAAACCCTCCATTATCATTATATTCAAATTTTTCTTCTCATTCGTGTGACCTCCCAGCTGTCCTGTGGAGTCACTACACAGTAGAATTCTATGGTGGATGTAATGAGGTGAATATCATATATGTATTGTGCTTTAAGCAGATAAATACAACAATAATTCCACAATAACTATTGAAATAAATCAACAGAAGACTGCTCCTTTCGGTTCTTGCACAGACAAGAATCATACAATTATTGCAGACTTTACTGTACTTTCACATACAACAACTTTGTTGCAAGGGGATCTGGGAGACATAAAAAGTATTATTCAAACCTGGAAAACCTCAGAACAAGGCCAAACATCATAGGACATCTCTATACGGTAAGAGATACAATTATTTTAAATTCGATTGATGAAATTTAACTTAGAATAACATATCATAACTTAACAGTAAACACGGCAATGTAATGAAAGTAAAACTAAATTTCTTTTCTTTTTACTTTGACTTTTCAGCTAACAGATGATCTACAAGTCGTATGATAAATGGCACAGATTTAATTTAACCCGGTAAACCTCACAACACTTCGAAACCTATCAAATAACGGAAGCCAAGTGTACATAGAACAAAAACATTATCAGACATCTGTATATGGTAAGAGATACTATTATTAAAAATTATTTCAATGAAATTTAACATAGAATAACATATCATAACTTAACAGTTAACACAGCAATGTATAGAAAGTAAAACTAAATTTCTTTATTTTTACTTTAACTTTGCAGCCCATGGATGATGCACAAATCGTCGTATGATTAATGACACAGATTTAATAAACCCGGAAAACCTCACAACACTTCCAAACCTATCAAATAACGGAAGCCAAGTGTACATAGAACAAAAACATTATCAGACATCTGTATATGGTAAGAGATACTATTATTAAAGATTATTTCGATGAAATTTAACATAGAATAACATATCATAACTTAACAGTTAACACAGCAATGTATAGAAAGTAAAACTAAATTTCTTTATTTTTACTTAAACTTTGCAGCCCATGGATGATGCACAAATCGTCGTATGATTAATGACACAGATTTAATAAACCCGGGAAAACCTCACAACACTTCCAAACCTATCAAATAACAGATGCCAAGTACATAGAAAGTGTACATAGAACACAAACACCATAAGACATCTATTTACGGTAAGTGATACTATTATTTAAATTTCTTCTTAAACAATAACATAGAATTATATATCATAACTTAACAGTTTAACTGTAGTGAAAGTAAAACTAAATTTCTTTTCTTTTAACTTTGCAGATAATGGATGATCCACAAGTCGTCGTATGATAAATGGCACAGATTTAATTTATAAAAAAAAAAAACTGTTACACCCATTACAATCCACCAAATAAATATCAATATGAAACCGTTAAAAACATCAATGTAAATGAAAGTAAAATAACTGTGTTTCATTTTACTCTTAAACAGCCCATATCTCTTTCTTTTTGTATAAATGAAAACCCTCCATTATCATTATATTCAAATTTTTCTTCTCATTCGTGTGACCTCCCAGCTGTCCTGTGGAGTCACTACACAGTAGAATTCTATGGTGGATGTAATGAGGTGAATATCATATATGTATTGTGCTTTAAGCAGATAAATACAACAATAATTCCACAATAACTATTGAAATAAATCAACAGAAGACTGCTCCTTTCGGTTCTTGCACAGACAAGAATCATACAATTATTGCAGACTTTACTGTACTTTCACATACAACAACTTTGTTGCAAGGGGATCTGGGAGACATAAAAAGTATTATTCAAACCTGGAAAACCTCAGAACAAGGCCAAACATCATAGGACATCTCTATACGGTAAGAGATACAATTATTTTAAATTCGATTGATGAAATTTAACTTAGAATAACATATCATAACTTAACAGTAAACACGGCAATGTAATGAAAGTAAAACTAAATTTCTTTTCTTTTTACTTTGACTTTTCAGCTAACAGATGATCTACAAGTCGTATGATAAATGGCACAGATTTAATTTAACCCGGTAAACCTCACAACACTTCGAAACCTATCAAATAACGGAAGCCAAGTGTACATAGAACAAAAACATTATCAGACATCTGTATATGGTAAGAGATACTATTATTAAAAATTATTTCAATGAAATTTAACATAGAATAACATATCATAACTTAACAGTTAACACAGCAATGTATAGAAAGTAAAACTAAATTTCTTTATTTTTACTTTAACTTTGCAGCCCATGGATGATGCACAAATCGTCCTATGATTATTGACACAGATTTAATAAACCCGGAAAAACCTCACAACACTTCCAAACCTATCAAATAACGGAAGCCAAGTGTACATAGAACAAAAACATTATCAGACATCTGTATATGGTAAGAGATACTATTATTAAAAATTATTTCAATGAAATTTAACATAGAATAACATATCATAACTTAACAGTTAACACAGCAATGTATAGAAAGTAAAACTAAATTTCTTTATTTTTACTTTAACTTTGCAGCCCATGGATGATGCACAAATCGTCGTATGATTAATGACACAGATTTAATAAACCCGGAAAACCTCACAACACTTCCAAACCTATCAAATAACGGAAGCCAAGTGTACATAGAACAAAAACATTATCAGACATCTGTATATGGTAAGAGATACTATTATTAAAGATTATTTCGATGAAATTTAACATAGAATAACATATCATAACTTAACAGTTAACACAGCAATGTATAGAAAGTAAAACTAAATTTCTTTATTTTTACTTAAACTTTGCAGCCCATGGATGATGCACAAATCGTCGTATGATTAATGACACAGATTTAATAAACCCGGAAAAACCTCACAACACTTCCAAACCTATCAAATAACAGATGCCAAGTACATAGAAAGTGTACATAGAACACAAACACCATAGGACATCTATTTACGGTAAGTGATACTATTATTTAAATTTCTTCTTAAACAATAACATAGAATTATATATCATAACTTAACAGTTTAACTGTAGTGAAAGTAAAACTAAATTTCTTTTCTTTTAACTTTGCAGATAATGGATGATCCACAAGTCGTCGTATGATAAATGGCACAGATTTAATTTATAAAAAAAAAAAACTGTTACACCCATTACAATCCACCAAATAAATATCAATATGAAACCGTTAAAAACATCAATGTAAATGAAAGTAAAATAACTGTGTTTCATTTTACTCTTAAACAGCCCATATCTCTTTCTTTTTGTATAAATGAAAACCCTCCATTATCATTATATTCAAATTTTTCTTCTCATTCGTGTGACCTCCCAGCTGTCCTGTGGAGTCACTACACAGTAGAATTCTATGGTGGATGTAATGAGGTGAATATCATATATGTATTGTGCTTTAAGCAGATAAATACAACAATAATTCCACAATAACTATTGAAATAAATCAACAGAAGACTGCTCCTTTCGGTTCTTGCACAGACAAGAATCATACAATTATTGCAGACTTTACTGTACTTTCACATACAACAACTTTGTTGCAAGGGGATCTGGGAGACATAAAAAGTATTATTCAAACCTGGAAAACCTCAGAACAAGGCCAAACATCATAGGACATCTCTATACGGTAAGAGATACAATTATTTTAAATTCGATTGATGAAATTTAACTTAGAATAACATATCATAACTTAACAGTAAACACGGCAATGTAATGAAAGTAAAACTAAATTTCTTTTCTTTTTACTTTGACTTTTCAGCTAACAGATGATCTACAAGTCGTATGATAAATGGCACAGATTTAATTTAACCCGGTAAACCTCACAACACTTCGAAACCTATCAAATAACGGAAGCCAAGTGTACATAGAACAAAAACATTATCAGACATCTGTATATGGTAAGAGATACTATTATTAAAAATTATTTCGATGAAATTTAACATAGAATAACATATCATAACTTAACAGTTAACACAGCAATGTATAGAAAGTAAAACTAAATTTCTTTATTTTTACTTTAACTTTGCAGCCCATGGATGATGCACAAATCGTCCTATGATTAATGACACAGATTTAATAAACCCGGAAAACCTCACAACACTTCCAAACCTATCAAATAACGGAAGCCAAGTGTACATAGAACAAAAACATTATCAGACATCTGTATATGGTAAGAGATACTATTATTAAAGATTATTTCGATGAAATTTAACATAGAATAACATATCATAACTTAACAGTTAACACAGCAATGTATAGAAAGTAAAACTAAATTTCTTTATTTTTACTTTAACTTTGCAGCCCATGGATGATGCACAAATCGTCGTATGATTAATGACACAGATTTAATAAACCCGGAAAAACCTCACAACACTTCCAAACCTATCAAATAACAGATGCCAAGTACATAGAAAGTGTACATAGAACACAAACACCATAGGACATCTATTTACGGTAAGTGATACTATTATTTAAATTTCTTCTTAAACAATAACATAGAATTATATATCATAACTTAACAGTTTAACTGTAGTGAAAGTAAAACTAAATTTCTTTTCTTTTAACTTTGCAGATAATGGATGATCCACAAGTCGTCGTATGATAAATGGCACAGATTTAATTTATAAAAAAAAAAAACTGTTACACCCATTACAATCCACCAAATAAATATCAATATGAAACCGTTAAAAACATCAATGTAAATGAAAGTAAAATAACTGTGTTTCATTTTACTCTTAAACAGCCCATATCTCTTTCTTTTTGTATAAATGAAAACCCTCCATTATCATTATATTCAAATTTTTCTTCTCATTCGTGTGACCTCCCAGCTGTCCTGTGGAGTCACTACACAGTAGAATTCTATGGTGGATGTAATGAGGTGAATATCATATATGTATTGTGCTTTAAGCAGATAAATACAACAATAATTCCACAATAACTATTGAAATAAATCAACAGAAGACTGCTCCTTTCGGTTCTTGCACAGACAAGAATCATACAATTATTGCAGACTTTACTGTACTTTCACATACAACAACTTTGTTGCAAGGGGATCTGGGAGACATAAAAAGTATTATTCAAACCTGGAAAACCTCAGAACAAGGCCAAACATCATAGGACATCTCTATACGGTAAGAGATACAATTATTTTAAATTCGATTGATGAAATTTAACTTAGAATAACATATCATAACTTAACAGTAAACACGGCAATGTAATGAAAGTAAAACTAAATTTCTTTTCTTTTTACTTTGACTTTTCAGCTAACAGATGATCTACAAGTCGTATGATAAATGGCACAGATTTAATTTAACCCGGTAAACCTCACAACACTTCGAAACCTATCAAATAACGGAAGCCAAGTGTACATAGAACAAAAACATTATCAGACATCTGTATATGGTAAGAGATACTATTATTAAAAATTATTTCAATGAAATTTAACATAGAATAACATATCATAACTTAACAGTTAACACAGCAATGTATAGAAAGTAAAACTAAATTTCTTTATTTTTACTTTAACTTTGCAGCCCATGGATGATGCACAAATCGTCGTATGATTAATGACACAGATTTAATAAACCCGGAAAACCTCACAACACTTCCAAACCTATCAAATAACGGAAGCCAAGTGTACATAGAACAAAAACATTATCAGACATCTGTATATGGTAAGAGATACTATTATTAAAGATTATTTCGATGAAATTTAACATAGAATAACATATCATAACTTAACAGTTAACACAGCAATGTATAGAAAGTAAAACTAAATTTCTTTATTTTTACTTAAACTTTGCAGCCCATGGATGATGCACAAATCGTCGTATGATTAATGACACAGATTTAATAAACCCGGGAAAACCTCACAACACTTCCAAACCTATCAAATAACAGATGCCAAGTACATAGAAAGTGTACATAGAACACAAACACCATAGGACATCTATTTACGGTAAGTGATACTATTATTTAAATTTCTTCTTAAACAATAACATAGAATTATATATCATAACTTAACAGTTTAACTGTAGTGAAAGTAAAACTAAATTTCTTTTCTTTTAACTTTGCAGATAATGGATGATCCACAAGTCGTCGTATGATAAATGGCACAGATTTAATTTATAAAAAAAAAAAACTGTTACACCCATTACAATCCACCAAATAAATATCAATATGAAACCGTTAAAAACATCAATGTAAATGAAAGTAAAATAACTGTGTTTCATTTTACTCTTAAACAGCCCATATCTCTTTCTTTTTGTATAAATGAAAACCCTCCATTATCATTATATTCAAATTTTTCTTCTCATTCGTGTGACCTCCCAGCTGTCCTGTGGAGTCACTACACAGTAGAATTCTATGGTGGATGTAATGAGGTGAATATCATATATGTATTGTGCTTTAAGCAGATAAATACAACAATAATTCCACAATAACTATTGAAATAAATCAACAGAAGACTGCTCCTTTCGGTTCTTGCACAGACAAGAATCATACAATTATTGCAGACTTTACTGTACTTTCACATACAACAACTTTGTTGCAAGGGGATCTGGGAGACATAAAAAGTATTATTCAAACCTGGAAAACCTCAGAACAAGGCCAAACATCATAGGACATCTCTATACGGTAAGAGATACAATTATTTTAAATTCGATTGATGAAATTTAACTTAGAATAACATATCATAACTTAACAGTAAACACGGCAATGTAATGAAAGTAAAACTAAATTTCTTTTCTTTTTACTTTGACTTTTCAGCTAACAGATGATCTACAAGTCGTATGATAAATGGCACAGATTTAATTTAACCCGGTAAACCTCACAACACTTCGAAACCTATCAAATAACGGAAGCCAAGTGTACATAGAACAAAAACATTATCAGACATCTGTATATGGTAAGAGATACTATTATTAAAAATTATTTCAATGAAATTTAACATAGAATAACATATCATAACTTAACAGTTAACACAGCAATGTATAGAAAGTAAAACTAAATTTCTTTATTTTTACTTTAACTTTGCAGCCCATGGATGATGCACAAATCGTCCTATGATTATTGACACAGATTTAATAAACCCGGAAAAACCTCACAACACTTCCAAACCTATCAAATAACGGAAGCCAAGTGTACATAGAACAAAAACATTATCAGACATCTGTATATGGTAAGAGATACTATTATTAAAAATTATTTCAATGAAATTTAACATAGAATAACATATCATAACTTAACAGTTAACACAGCAATGTATAGAAAGTAAAACTAAATTTCTTTATTTTTACTTTAACTTTGCAGCCCATGGATGATGCACAAATCGTCGTATGATTAATGACACAGATTTAATAAACCCGGAAAACCTCACAACACTTCCAAACCTATCAAATAACGGAAGCCAAGTGTACATAGAACAAAAACATTATCAGACATCTGTATATGGTAAGAGATACTATTATTAAAGATTATTTCGATGAAATTTAACATAGAATAACATATCATAACTTAACAGTTAACACAGCAATGTATAGAAAGTAAAACTAAATTTCTTTATTTTTACTTAAACTTTGCAGCCCATGGATGATGCACAAATCGTCGTATGATTAATGACACAGATTTAATAAACCCGGAAAAACCTCACAACACTTCCAAACCTATCAAATAACAGATGCCAAGTACATAGAAAGTGTACATAGAACACAAACACCATAGGACATCTATTTACGGTAAGTGATACTATTATTTAAATTTCTTCTTAAACAATAACATAGAATTATATATCATAACTTAACAGTTTAACTGTAGTGAAAGTAAAACTAAATTTCTTTTCTTTTAACTTTGCAGATAATGGATGATCCACAAGTCGTCGTATGATAAATGGCACAGATTTAATTTATAAAAAAAAAAAACTGTTACACCCATTACAATCCACCAAATAAATATCAATATGAAACCGTTAAAAACATCAATGTAAATGAAAGTAAAATAACTGTGTTTCATTTTACTCTTAAACAGCCCATATCTCTTTCTTTTTGTATAAATGAAAACCCTCCATTATCATTATATTCAAATTTTTCTTCTCATTCGTGTGACCTCCCAGCTGTCCTGTGGAGTCACTACACAGTAGAATTCTATGGTGGATGTAATGAGGTGAATATCATATATGTATTGTGCTTTAAGCAGATAAATACAACAATAATTCCACAATAACTATTGAAATAAATCAACAGAAGACTGCTCCTTTCGGTTCTTGCACAGACAAGAATCATACAATTATTGCAGACTTTACTGTACTTTCACATACAACAACTTTGTTGCAAGGGGATCTGGGAGACATAAAAAGTATTATTCAAACCTGGAAAACCTCAGAACAAGGCCAAACATCATAGGACATCTCTATACGGTAAGAGATACAATTATTTTAAATTCGATTGATGAAATTTAACTTAGAATAACATATCATAACTTAACAGTAAACACGGCAATGTAATGAAAGTAAAACTAAATTTCTTTTCTTTTTACTTTGACTTTTCAGCTAACAGATGATCTACAAGTCGTATGATAAATGGCACAGATTTAATTTAACCCGGTAAACCTCACAACACTTCGAAACCTATCAAATAACGGAAGCCAAGTGTACATAGAACAAAAACATTATCAGACATCTGTATATGGTAAGAGATACTATTATTAAAAATTATTTCAATGAAATTTAACATAGAATAACATATCATAACTTAACAGTTAACACAGCAATGTATAGAAAGTAAAACTAAATTTCTTTATTTTTACTTTAACTTTGCAGCCCATGGATGATGCACAAATCGTCCTATGATTATTGACACAGATTTAATAAACCCGGAAAAACCTCACAACACTTCCAAACCTATCAAATAACGGAAGCCAAGTGTACATAGAACAAAAACATTATCAGACATCTGTATATGGTAAGAGATACTATTATTAAAAATTATTTCAATGAAATTTAACATAGAATAACATATCATAACTTAACAGTTAACACAGCAATGTATAGAAAGTAAAACTAAATTTCTTTATTTTTACTTTAACTTTGCAGCCCATGGATGATGCACAAATCGTCGTATGATTAATGACACAGATTTAATAAACCCGGAAAACCTCACAACACTTCCAAACCTATCAAATAACGGAAGCCAAGTGTACATAGAACAAAAACATTATCAGACATCTGTATATGGTAAGAGATACTATTATTAAAGATTATTTCGATGAAATTTAACATAGAATAACATATCATAACTTAACAGTTAACACAGCAATGTATAGAAAGTAAAACTAAATTTCTTTATTTTTACTTAAACTTTGCAGCCCATGGATGATGCACAAATCGTCGTATGATTAATGACACAGATTTAATAAACCCGGAAAAACCTCACAACACTTCCAAACCTATCAAATAACAGATGCCAAGTACATAGAAAGTGTACATAGAACACAAACACCATAGGACATCTATTTACGGTAAGTGATACTATTATTTAAATTTCTTCTTAAACAATAACATAGAATTATATATCATAACTTAACAGTTTAACTGTAGTGAAAGTAAAACTAAATTTCTTTTCTTTTAACTTTGCAGATAATGGATGATCCACAAGTCGTCGTATGATAAATGGCACAGATTTAATTTATAAAAAAAAAAAACTGTTACACCCATTACAATCCACCAAATAAATATCAATATGAAACCGTTAAAAACATCAATGTAAATGAAAGTAAAATAACTGTGTTTCATTTTACTCTTAAACAGCCCATATCTCTTTCTTTTTGTATAAATGAAAACCCTCCATTATCATTATATTCAAATTTTTCTTCTCATTCGTGTGACCTCCCAGCTGTCCTGTGGAGTCACTACACAGTAGAATTCTATGGTGGATGTAATGAGGTGAATATCATATATGTATTGTGCTTTAAGCAGATAAATACAACAATAATTCCACAATAACTATTGAAATAAATCAACAGAAGACTGCTCCTTTCGGTTCTTGCACAGACAAGAATCATACAATTATTGCAGACTTTACTGTACTTTCACATACAACAACTTTGTTGCAAGGGGATCTGGGAGACATAAAAAGTATTATTCAAACCTGGAAAACCTCAGAACAAGGCCAAACATCATAGGACATCTCTATACGGTAAGAGATACAATTATTTTAAATTCGATTGATGAAATTTAACTTAGAATAACATATCATAACTTAACAGTAAACACGGCAATGTAATGAAAGTAAAACTAAATTTCTTTTCTTTTTACTTTGACTTTTCAGCTAACAGATGATCTACAAGTCGTATGATAAATGGCACAGATTTAATTTAACCCGGTAAACCTCACAACACTTCGAAACCTATCAAATAACGGATGCCAAGTACATAGATAGTGTACATAGAACATCATGTACACATAGTGTACATCTTTCTAAGGTAAGAGATACCATTATTTAAAATTCTTTTAAAGAAAAAAAAACTTAGATGAATAAAATAATATCACAACTGTAAAAACACCAATGTAATTAAATTAAAACTTACTATTTTTAATTTTGCTTTCACTTAGCAGCCAATGGATGATGCACAAGTCGTCTAAGGATAAATCGCACAGTTTAATAAAACCCGTAAGACCTCACAACAAGTCCAAACCCAACAAATAACAGAAGCCATGTCTACATAGAACACAAACATTATAGGACATCTTTCCAAGGTAAAAGATAACATTATATTAAATTCTTTTAAAAAAATTACACATTCAAAATATTGTAGAAATGAAAAAAACAAAATTTAAATTATATTTATGGTAACTTTATTTTGAACTAAAATGACATATAATGTCAATCATTACAATGACAAAAAAATGTAACAAATTTGTAGTAAAAATAAATTCTTTTATCATTATTTTATATATTAAATTAGGTAAAAATTAAGATCTAACATAAACAACACCTTTAAATGCATAATATGATTGTACCACATGGTAACAATTGATTGTTAATTTAAGACGGCCTGATTTATAATTCTATATAATTTCATGTATTCATATATAATATTAAATAACAACCTATTCACCTTAAATTGGTCCCACAACATGTGAATAAAAATGGTAACAATGTTTAGAATACATTATTGGAGATAAATAAAAAATTGTATATAAAAATGCCTTCAAGAAAATAGGCAATAACAATGAGGGGGGTACAAAAGAGTACCTAATAATTGACATTAATTTGATTATAAATACAACATTAAAAAAAAATTGGTTCTTGTGTCATGAATCACATTAGAATTTTTGGCGCGCATACACATTGGTAAGACCTGGCATTATTTCTGCCTGTATTGGACTGTGCTTTAACAATTCACCATCAACAACGAGATGGCTGCCTTGTGATAACGGTTCAAGCCGAAACGCCTTGACAGGAATCATTTCAACTTTAGGAACTGTTAAATGATTACCAGATGACATGCCCAATAAAAACTAAAACAAATAAATATTTTTTATTACATTGTTGTCCTCTGTATTAATGTTCAATAATATATTTAATTATATTACTAGTAAATAGTATTTGAAAGTAAATATTGTAAATCTAGTTTCATAAATACTCACTTGTAGGAAAGTAGCTCTGGATATGCCATTTTTAATAATCAACAGCCAAATAACACCATCATTAAGTTTTGATTCTGGAGCTATTAATACATCTTCACTAATATGTGAAAGATATGAAGCGTGTATCATTACAAATTCATCTAAAATGGTAATATTAAATTAGTAAGAGAATGTTATAAATATCTCTGATATCTCCATAAATATAAAAAAGCAATGCTGGTTTTCAAACTTCTTTTAATATGAATCATGTGGTCAACATTGGAGTTTATTATTTTCAAAGTATAGGTGACATTGAAAGTTGATGAATGAATCAAGTGTTAAAATAAACTGTAATTTATTAAATAGGTAATGATATTATTTTTAGGTGTCTAAGGTTGAGCTCACTTTAATTATCAGTAAATATATTTTTTTATATAACATAAAAAAGAGAATTTTATCTTAAAGCAAGTCATTATTAAATAAAAACAAATAATTTAAAGTTAAAAAACTTTTTTAAGAGAAAAACTAATAATAACATTTATATTAAAGTTTTTTTGGAATTTTTAATTATATTGAAATTGATCCATACAGTTTAATGTTCAAAAATGGATATTGACTTATTAAAAAGCTAAGTTACTGTTATAAATATTAATTTATTTTTGGTATTCATTTTGAATTAAAAGTAATATTAATTTAAGGCAAAGTGTTTAAATCTATAAAATTCATAATTTTTTTTTATTTATCAAAAAAAAAAAAATTATAATAATAATTAAGTATAAATAACATTAATGATAACAATAATTGAATCATAATAATAGTTGCTTGTTCATAAATCAAATTTAAATAAAAAAATAGTTGAAAACAAGTCAGATTTATTGAAAAATGTCTTAATAAGTTTTAAATGAGGGACTTCCCCTAGTTGATATTGATTGAAAAAATTCTGTAATTATAACTTGATATATGAAAATTAAATAATGTTGAGACAGATGAAATAAATATAATAAATTATATTACAATTAATTGTTAAATAAAGTAGAATTAATAATAATAATAATAATAATAACCTTCAATGACTTCCCAATCTGATGGAACTGGTTCAGTTAATGGAGGAAGTCTAGACAAAGGTCCACGCACACAAACTTCAGATTCTTCGATTATCTCTGGTATAGACGTAAAACTTGGTGCTTCATTGACTGACATAAATGCTGTATGTTTGGATATCATTGAAGAAAAACTTTCGACTCGTTCCCGCGTACCAAATTCTTCTAACTACACATTCAACATTAAAATAATCTAATTGCAAACATTATGAAAAAACCAATATATAAATTGTTATATAATTATTACAGGATCCATTCCGAATTCTAATGATACTGGTTCGTCTTCGACAATTTGTTGAAAATCATATGAATTTCTCCTGAAATTATTCATTTTGGTCTCTGATTCTAAATTTTTGATTTTGTAATACGACAACCGGGCAGGATAACTCCTTAAACCTAAAACAATTATTTATGATTAACATGCAAAATTTGTCGGACAATTGTTGGCCTTACCAATGAGCTTGGCAATACTCCAAATTGTAAATCTTGGACTACCGAGCATTCTGAGTCTTTCACTTTCTATATCGATGTCGGCTATAAAACCCCAAGTAACCGATAGAAAAGAGTATACAACTTGTGTAAGAGTTTCAACTCTAACTAGATCCATTGGGCATCTGTGACCGCCAACAATGTTCAGCGTAGATACAAGAATTGGATCCTGATCATAGGGTTCACTATAAACGTTTAACTGATTGGATTCAATGTGCTGTTTGAATAAAATATATTTGAGCTCACTTGGCCATAACACCTATGGATTTGGCCATTCCGTTGCCAGTGCCACCAGGTATGACGGATAAGGTCAGATATTCAAATGCTCTTTGCCAATCTGATCGTTCCATGAGACCATTGACAATTTCATACATGAGACCATCTCCACTAAGCACAACTATACCTCTACCCCATTTATAGACATTACTTGTTCTCATTAAGTTTCTGAAAATATAATCAAAAAAATGGAATGATTAACTTAAAATAATATTTGATTTTGGGAAGCTAAGAAAAAAAATGAAACAAATTGGACATTAATAGTAAATTTTGTTTATTTATTTAATTTAGTTTATTCTAGATAGAAATAATTTAGTAAAACTGGGATATTTGTAAATGCCTGTACTTTATTATAAAATCATTATAAGTTCAAGTTTGAAAATATATTTGGAAGAAGAATAAAAATGTAATGAACATATTATTTGATGCAATTTTGTATAAAATACTTATTTAATATTTCTCAAAAATTTACAAGTGAACATTTTTAAATTACGATAAAATTGTTTGTCAAAAAATACAAGAATTGCAAATAGATATAAATACAAAAACGTGTTAAATTTTTAAATCTTTTTATATAACAGATAAGATACTGATTTTTTAATCGATTTATTACGTAAAATATTCTATAGCAAAATTTAAAAAATGACAAGATAAAATATTGAATTAAATAATAACACATAAATACATATGAGTACACGGGGCTACAAAGAATAAAAGGATACAGAATAAGTAACGAACAGGATTCAAAATTTAAAGATATTAAACATTAAAATATCTCCTGTATCATGTATATTGTGTTTATGTAAATTTATTTAAAATGCTTTTTCAACTCAGTAACATGCCTTTTTTTTGTTTTATCTAGTGTAACAAATATCTACTAAAAAAATGGCAACCGAATACCCTTGAACAGTAGCTGAATTTATTTGATAAAAGTAACTAGTTTATAATATCAAAAAATAATGATAAATGATTAATATGTTTAATAAACAGGACGTATACATAAATAACTAGCAAAAATAAAATTGTCAAAAAACTAGAAGAACTTAAAGAAGCCTCTTTTAATCATTCTATATGAGTGCGCACTGCGAGCGTGTGTGTATACACGTGCACTTTATGATTCTAAATATTCATAATCTATCACCACTTTTAAACTAATTATTGAAAAACGATAGAAAATTTATAAATAATACAACAATAAATCTAAAACTATCCATTATAAATTAATTTATATAACATAATATAATATATTTATAATTCAATGACATTTACAAAAACTTGTATCATAAAATTGTCTCAAAAATAAAATACTGATAAATATATGATTTTTTTGTAAAATTATAGGTTACATAATTAATTACATAGCGATATCCAATAATTAAATGATGTATAGGTATAATACGTTCATAACATTCTAGTATAATTTTCCTTGATAGTGGCAATTATCTAAAGGGATAAGTAGATTGCACGCTTTGAAATTTTTCTGCGATATCATATTTTAAGTTCTTCTTAATTAAATTAAAAAGAGAAAGGAATTCCAATTCAATTCTCTCAAAAAAAAATACAAAATATTATCGCCTCTGTTACTCAATAGTGTTAAATGAATACGGTAGATCTGAAAACAATTCTAATTATAAAAATATAGAATCATATTATGTTAAAATATATATTATTTGTTAGTTACACTATTTTCGATATTAAATGTGAAATCAAAATTTTTTTGGAAAATTTCAATGTAAATATAAACATTGGATACCAACCAGTATTTAATCATTCATAAATGTATAAAGTTTTAGATAAGAAGAGTAGAATACCAATGTTTTGAAGGTACCATGCCTTGCTCAATATACTTTAAACAATCATAAATAATAAAATAATTACTGGTTCAATATTTGATTAATTAAAAACGCATCTAATTTTTAATTTTAATAAAATAATTTTTCCCAAAACATGTAACGAACGAAAAGTGAGTGCAGTCAGTTAAATGGGATCATCCCATATAAACATTTATAATATCCATTTTTAATAATATAGTTATTATCAAATGCGTACTAAAATATTTATTCTCTCCATCCACACTTCATTTTCTGTGTGTAATTAATTTAAATCATTATTATAACTAATGATAATTATAAATTTAATTTAATTATCAGGCAATGGAAAATACTTTACATAGGTATTATAAAGAGATACAAATTCAATTATCAAGTAACAGATTAAATTGTAAAACATACTTAACAAATAAGATATAAAATTGTTAGTATTTAAAAAAAATTGACCACAATAAATTTAAGTATATAACTAAAACATTCTGGACTTGATTATTCTATAAATATGCAGTCATCAAAGAAAAACAAACACATTTTATCTAAATGCAAACAAAACTCTGAGTCAACATTGATTGAATGTGAAATATATCAATTAACATTCTCAAATATCTTGATATTAGTAAACAGTTAATTAACATATAGATTGAATATTTATGTATTTGTTTATAGGATCAATGTTGGACGTATTCAATGAAATATAATATATTTGTTGCTTTTAAGTGGAAAATATGTTTAAAAAAGATGTTAAAATTAAAAAACACAGGTGATATGTCCTTCAATATTCTGTTCTAAAGTAATTGCTATTGTAATTTGTTTATAATAATTGATTGTATTGCAGTATATGTTTCAAAAAACATGGTAATAACACTAATTATTTAACATATGATATGTATATTCCAATGTAAACAGGTTGGCTAAATAACAAAACAGATTGACCTTCATATATAATTCCAAAATGGTTCCACAATAAAAATATAGTATTATAGGCACAGATATCCAAAGCAATATAATCTCGGAATAAACAAAACATATAGAAATGTTAAGGTAAACATAGATTGCATACTGGCTATAATAAAATGTTATCATATTATAGTCATCCTAAAAAATTGAAATTTCAATATAAATAAAACAAAATAAAAACATAAACAGTAATGTCAAATACCTCTGTTAATTACCAATAATATGTATTTAGTTAAATAATTAAATTTTAGTAATATTATTCATTTTACAATCTGAAAAGTACTTAATAACCAAAAGTCGTTTAGGCATGTTTTACATGAATGAAAGTTTACTTATTATTGGATGAGAAAAATTTAAAAATATTTTCATAATAATTTTTTTAAATTTAATTTCTCTTAATGGATATATTGTTATTAAGGTGTAATAATTAAACAGATTAAATTATAGCAAATCAAGGTTAATGAAGATTTGAACAATTATTTGAATACATTCTTCTATAAAACCATTATTGTTTCCATTTGATGGAAACCTTCAATATATGTAACTTAATCAAATAAGTAAAGTGATTTTAATTTGGAGCTCATTGCAGAGTATAAAAAATTTGAAACAATGAATGATGTCGAAGGAGGAAATCCTGGATTAATATTAATTGAATGGAGGACAAATATACACATATGTTTATATCAAGTTCAGGATAAACATAGTTGTTTAAAAATACTTCAAATCTAATTACCTAGCATCATTCTGCATACATGTAATATGCAAATCGTAGTCGATTTCAGCCATATTTAAAATAGGTACTATTTTACGTTGGAATATTTCTCGTGCTTTTCCAACACCACTTTTTGGGTTCACAATCACCAATAAACGATTACCTGAAACGAAAAAAAAAATATACTTTTTTTTAGATAATTCTCATAATTTTTAGTTTTCAAAGGCAAATTATAAAGACATCGATATTCAGTTATTTAATTCAATCAAATTATTTCAATATAAAAAATTGTCAAACAACTGAGTATTGACTAAATAAAAGTATAAGAAAAATATTAATATAATTACCAATTATAGCAATTAAAAGTCACTATAAAGTAATATTATTTTTATTTTACGATAAAATTTAAAGTTAACATTTTACTCATTAAATCTTATTCTAAGTATTTGATTGACTTAATCTGAGTTGTTCACTTTAATTGTTCTAATTTAACGATTCATGATATGAGTCAACCCAAGTTAACGGTTCATAGTTAAAACATAATACATATATTACAATCATTTGTAAGGAATTTTGTCATAACATTAAATAATAGCCATTCTACATTCCAGTTGTTTAAAACTATATATGGTTGATATATATTTTACACGTGCATATTTCTTAATTAAAGTACAATATTTAGCAATAATAATTAATACCTATATATTATGAGATAATTCATTAGAAAAATGTTCAATCTCAATTGAATTGTTTGAATTGTCCGAGTAAAATATTAATTAGCGACACATTAATTGAAAACGAACAAGTATTGTTTCTTTATTAATGTCGGTTGCTACTTCATTACAAATAATTCATGAATTCATTTTCTAATTTTTAATGAGATGCCAATCATTATTCATTTAGTCGTTAACTATTTGTTTTAATTAATCTGTCATTTTATTACAATCTAATTGATCATTTTAAAGTAGTAAATGGATATCTGAATAGTTTGTTTTGACATGTTATCAAACTTTAAATTATTAAACTATTAACAAATTTAAATGCTAAAATGAAAGACGCACTTTAAGAAAAAATATTTGAGTTATATATAAAATTTTAAACTTAAAGCTGCTTTGTTTAGATTTCTAGAATAAATTCAACAAGTATTTATTTCATTATGTTGTGTTTATAATATTTTTAGGCTTTCAAAATGGTTGGTGGTAAAATTCATTATATTTACACTAAAAAATTACAATATTAAAACTATATATAATTTGAAAATAATAGTTGTGGATTCATTGCGTTTGTTACTTAATTGTTTTTCGAATGCAGTGGATTATCATTGTTTTTAAATCTCAAATAATAATTCAACATCAACCAATTGAGGATGGAATATGAATCTATACAAAAGGACAATGGTACAACACCCACAATCTGTGACAGGATAAAGAATAAACTTCCAGTGTCAATAGCACTCAAAAATAATAAGGTACCAATTTATTTTAAATTCCAAACTTACAACAATAGTTAATTATTTAAAACAAAATGTTGTACTTGTACATATGTATAGTATAACGGTTGTGTGAGAATATAATATCAATTCATATTTCATAGTAAAATTATCCACTTCAATTTGTTGCATAATAATATAATAGTATAAAACTACAAACTAATACTATAGCAACATAATGATATTTCAATTTTAAAGCAATAATTTTGATTTCAAGAAACCAGATAGGTAAATATATAAGGGCATGTTATACCTGTTATATCAGTACCTTGTATATGAAATACAAAGATAACATTATAAAAGATCTTTGTGTGACATTCTAATAAAATTTATACTATTTATAAACTTTTTATCATAATATTACTTAATTAATTAAAATATTTTTTTAAATATAACTAACTAATTAACGAATAATGTTTTGTTAAGTAAGTTTCGGATAACAATAGGATAAAATGGATTTTGTTTTGTATCAGCCAAAATCTTTAGTTACTCTTACTGAAAATGTTCTTGGTTAATCTGTATTTAAGTTCCTTTAAATCAAAATATGATTGCTCAAAAAAAAAAAAAACATAATCTCTATTGCAAATTACACTAAGGGTCAAATTTTTATGTGAAAGTTTCGGTACTCGTATAGATTCTTCCTTAAAATAAAGATTTCTTTTTTGACAGTTAAGAAAAAATATTTTACACTACTTCTAAAGTTTTGTTGTACTTTCAAAATTAAGGATAACATGCATATCACGCAACATAAAAAGTAGATTTGATTTTTTGTATACAAATTTGCACTCTAAATTATTATGATTATAACTTTAAAAAGTGGTGAAATACTAAAATTCTAATATACATCATTCATGACAGCTTAGTCTACATTGTAATACATTACAACTATTGATTGTAAAATTATTATTGTAAGAGCAGTAAATGTTTGTTTTTACAATTTTATATTAAATTAATAATTATTTAATTTTTGAATGGCAGTGAAAATGAGAGAAAATAAATATTTTAATTGGTACCCAAGTATAAATATTGTTAGTCAATGATAATGAAAAGTAATGTCTATAAATCTAGTACCCTAATAATGGACTATACATTTTAATTGTAATAAATAATAATAAAAAGATAAATACAATCTATATAGTTATTCACAACAATATAAACATCAATGTCAATAACCACTGGGATTTATAAATAATGATTTAATTTCAATTTATAATGATCAAAAGCAAATTGAACTGTAATAAAGAAAAAGATGAGTTGTAGACCGTTTATAATATTGATGAAAATTTAATGAATAGCAGAATAAAATGTAAAACCATAGACAAATAGTGGCTTATTTTGAATTGAATGTTACATTAATGTAATTTAATATATGTTTTACTTATTGACTGTTCTGATAAAAATAGATTAATAATAGCTTTAAAAGACATGTCCGTGGAATAATATATATATAAATATAAACACATATAATATTAATATATTTAAATTACTTCCATTGGCTATATCATAGATTAAATACATATATGACTAAATGCAAAATGTATAATATTCATCTTATTTAAAAACAAATAACCACAAAATAAAGTTTTAAAATTTATATTAATTTTACGAAGCTTTATTGAAACACCTGAGTGAAAATGGTCTTGATTATATTAATAACACATAACTTACCACAATACTGATAATTAAGTATGTACAATTAATGATTAATTTTTATAAACAATATAGGTACTAATGGCAAATATTGTGCTACGAAAAAACAATTAATAAGGTTAGGTTATCTAATGTTGAATGAACTAGGCTGTTTTTAGAATCAGAACACCACAATGATTTCAAATATTATGTTTAATAATTGTAATTATATTTTTTAAAATACCAATCGACATACCTAACAATCAAAAATATTCTTACGATTTTTAAACATAATATTTGAAATCCTGGTGGTGCTCTAATTCTAAAAATTTAGCCTAGTTTATACAACATTAGATAACCAATATTTTCTAATCTTAATTTTAAGTGTCACTTTAAGATATTTGTCAAACTAAACAATTTTTAGCCTGCTTATGTGTTTAATATCTAAGCATTTGATAATATTAGTTGTTCTTTGATGTAAATTAAATATTTATGTGATTTGGTGACCATAATGATGATATAAGAGTATGATACAAATAATAGTTATTTTCACGAATTAACTTTAACTATATAATTTCAATAATACTTGTATGGAATAAGAGAAGATAACTTATCGGATATTTAATGATTTAAAAACGAGTTAACTTATTACATAATATATAAAATTGGGTTAATTAAATTAAGGTGGAACTTATAGTAAAACACGTCTTGGCAAATAAAACATAATAATATGATAATGACATTTTATTTATTTATATTATTTATATTATATATATTATTATATGAGTATTAACAACTAAATATTATTTATTTTTATAATTCAACTGTTTTTATTAAATTTAAATTTACACTTGGAAATTAATACAGGTATTATTTATCAAAACACAAAAATTATTTTAAATTATTTTTTAAACCACTGGAAAAATGTTTAATACCTATAATATTTTAATATTTTGATTATTAAATTAAATTTAGGAGACTGTGAACAATAAAATTAATTTGTTTTTTAGTAAACTACTTTTTACTTGGTTCATGGTATTCATGTGGGTGTATTATTTTAGGTAACATTTCAATTCAATATTATTAGGAACTTTGTTTATATTTGGCCAAAAACTGATGTATCGTATTTTTGCCCTTTTTTGTCATTTTACTTCAGTATTTTGCAATTATTTTGAAAAATGACCTCTTCGAAGTATCAACTAAACATATTTGCAACTAAAACCTTAGTAATCCACAACAATTAACAAATGAAATGTTAAAATGGAAACTCTGAATAGGTCAAACTATTCGTCAAATTCAATGTAATAAAAAAAAAATTGTCTATTTTTTTTGAGAAATGCACACTGTAAAAACGTACAAAGATCGAACGTCGACCAGACTCACCTATGTATTGATTATCGGACGGAGCGACAATGGTGCCGTCTTCGTACCTGGCCCTGAGGAACTGCTGGATGGCCGACTTCCACTCCGTGGCAACTTTGTTGTTCTCTTCGAAAGTATTGTGATTGCGAAACCTCAGGGTGACGGTCAACTTGTCGCGTTTCTCGTTCTTGGTGCCAACGTTCTTCAACACGTACGCGTAAACGCACAGGTACGCGCTGCAGTCGCCGGATTTGACGTACGGGACGCGTACGTCGTCGTCACCGCCGCCGGACGAGGTGGAGGACTTGGCCGGCCGACAAGCGCAGTGCTGGGACTTGCCGTTGTTGCGCAAACACTTGCAGCCGATTATGTCCCGGGCGGCGATCAGGTCGGTCTTCTTCTCCAGGCCGTCGTCGCCGTTCTTGGTCAGGTACAGGCCGTCCGGCGTCAGCGACACTTTGTACGAGTACTGTTTCCGCGACATCGCGTAGAACGTCTCCTCGAGTATTGGCGCGGCGACGGTGTCGTCGAGTTGTCCGTCTCCGTCCATGACGGCGGCGCGGCGGTCGACCGACAAAGCGCTCAGGCACATAAAAACGGTTCGACCGTTTCGGGCGGAGTATACGTGCGACGCGGAGCGCTCGTGCGGGGTCAGTCGAGTGGACCGCGGCCACCTACCGGGTGCTCGACCGGACACGCGAGCGACGGGTGAACCTTTATACACCGCCGTGTACTTATCGACGGATGAACTGTTGAACCGCAACTACGGGGACCCGATCGACGGGCGAGCGGACGTTCGACAGACGACAGTCGAATGACTACTGTCACTACCGCCGATTACTGAACTCATGGCTAAAACATCAGTCATGACCGAACTGCCGAAGGCTGTGGACGTTGCGAATTAATATTTAATTTTACGAACGTTATCAGCGCATCCGCGATACGGTTATCAACGGAGAACAGCGATTATAGATACATTATCTACGGTCTTGACCGCGGCTATTATACCTACACAACCGAGGTCTTGACCATTGAACAATATTGTTTTGTGTCAAACGCGCCCGTTCCCCGCTGGCCGCGCCACAGAATATTACCCAAGAATAATATACAGTGGTATAATTGTTCTGTGGTTCGCGCGCACGACTCGAAATCTTTTGCGCCATTCAAATCTCAAATATTCGTCTCAAACGTCTCGATGAAAATCAACCTACTGACGCCGCCGACTAAATAATTTGGTTTTATTTTAATTTCTTTTTTATAAATCTTAATGTATGGACTTGCTTAATAATCTATTCTTTGGTAAATAATATATATCGTGTTTTTGCGGGGTCTATTTAACGGGTGTTGAGGTATTTACTTTGGCGCCTCGGAGACAATCCGATTTCAAACCAATCGATGAATCTGAATCGTTTGATGAATACAATATGATCTACGAACACACTTCATTATAACCGAATACACTGCTGAGATTAGGGTTACAAGTGCCACAGATGTGGAAAAAATAAAATCAAGTAAATATATTGTAAACGATCATTTATTATATTCATACTTACAGGTTAAATCACAACAATTAATAGACGAGAAAACTATTATTAATTTGAACACGTGTTTCATTAATTTAAATATCATTAGATTAATATGACAACAATACTATTGTCTACTGATTATTAAGGACATTTTTCTTAAAATATATGTAGAATTTATTTCACGTTGATAATAGTATTCCTTTAATTTGCAGTCAATATCAAGGAAAATACTAGGATTAAAATACCACTGCTGTCTACTACAACTTTATTATTTTGACGCAGTAAATAAACTAAAACAAGATAATAATTTTAGTTTATCCTATCCATAATTCAAGTGAAACAAAAATCAAATCAATACAATTTGGATTTAATTCAATGATATTATAAATCGTAGGTTTTATGAAAAGTTGGTATTTATTTACTTTAATAGTACATTTTGTTGCATAAAGTCTTGGTAATTACTAATTACTAATGAATATTGTATAAACATCGATTATGAATACCAGCATTTAAACCAATTAATACTAGAAATTCCCAAAAAAGGCTATTTATTTGTACATTATTTTTTATTACTACATTTAGAATTCATTTAATTTAAATAATAATGAATTGTTACGTCAACTATGCTAACTAAAATACCAAATTATGATTATATAGCCATAAAAAAATGTATGCATAACATTAAACTTATAACATTGTCAATAAAACGTATTTCACCACCCTATCATTTTCATAGAACAATGCTCTAATATTGACATTTACTTGACATTTTCAGCATACAATTTTGAGATTGATCTCGTCAATTTCCATTTTAATAATTATTTACTCATCAGTCATCACACTCTTCAAATCAACGATAATATAATGATTAATGCTAGGACATACGTTTTTTTTTTTCAATTATTAGCTTAAGATTTTATTAATTAAATATTAATATTTTAGAAACCCAAAAAAGATTACTAACAATCCATTTGACTCAGTCTGTTTATTAAGTAAGTTTTTATTCTCGCTACATTAATGAATGACTAATGAATGTAACAATATCCGGGGTTATTTAATTAACTTTATTTACATTGGAATCAAACATAGAGAACAAAAAACTGACAACAAATATGTATTATGTAAGTCTATGATAATAGAAACATTAAATAGTATGCTCTCTAATAACTCAATTGTTTGTTGTATTAACATAATAAACAACAAATTAAGTGCTATTTGCAGCAACAGAGTACGATGTAACTGTAGCGTGGGATAACAGCAGATCAATTGCTTGATTTGTTTCCAAAAATACAGTTGCTTCTTTCATCCACTCTTTAGCGACAACACGTGAACATCCAGTAAGCAAGTTCAAATATCGCAATGCTTGTAAAATATCGTCCCTGTCGACACAGTACCTAAATAACAAGAACAACATGTAAATTCAAGTAAATGTAAAAGAATACATATTTATTAAATAAAAAAATATTATATACCTGGCTCTTTCGACAATTTCATAAGTATTTAATTCTGATGGATCAAATTCTTCATTGTTCACTTCATTAGGTGAAATATGAGAATGATGAACAACAAAGACACTAGCCAAATAACTGAACGCCATTAACGGTAAATTGAATCTATTATCGGGTATAAGAGCAGTCTGGTATACTCTTTTTTCAACTTGATTAAAATCTTCTTTTAACTGGCCTTTAGAAAAAACACCCTTTTCTAGTGCTTTAGATGGGAAAGCATTCACTACTTCTTTAACCATTGAATCTGATGCTAGAAGTCATATAATAAAGTCACATGATACCAATTCTACTAATTTAATAAACATATAATTAAAAAATAATCGAAAATATTACCTCCTAGTTTCTTAATAGTATTTATTTCGTTTTGTATGTTGATTGGTGATTCATTGTCTGAACTAGCAAGAGAAGATTTTAAAAACTCACTAGTTTCCCAAATTGTTTGATTGGCAAATAATTTTTTCTCTTTCTCAGATTGTTCTGTAATAGATTTTTAAGCTTGAAAACTTAAAACAGTAAAACAATAAATTGTCTAGTATTAATTTACCTTTTAAATTATTAACAACAACTTGAAGATCAGATTTCAATGAATCTAATTGCGACTGGTATTTTTGACGTTCTAACTTTTCTACAGCTGATAGCTCTTGGCGTACTCGATTTTCAAATTCTTCTTTGGTAAAGTCTACAGCTTTAGCAACGAGCTCAGCATGTGCTTGTGTGTGTGCCTTTAATTGTTCTCGTAAATCTCCATCGACCTTGATGTTGTATTCACTTAACTAACAAACAAATTATACAACTATGTAACTACTTAAATCAGGATGCAGAGATGGTCTCATAGAAGCAGAAGGAAAACAATAAAAAAAAATAATTATTTAAATTAAGAAATAATCTGGTAATTATATCAAATACAACTCATACCTGATTATTAAATTGTTCGTCCAATTTGTGTATTTCTGAATTTAAACGGGAATTCATTTCATTCATTGTTTCCACATTTAAAAAGTCTGCATTCATTGCATTGTTTATTTTTCGATCAAAAGTTGCCTATGTTAAAAATATGTTAAAAAACTTAAATATTTTAAGATATGATTAGTCGATTTACTTCTTGTTTGGAAAGCTTGTCTTGATAATAATTTAGTCTTTTCAATGCATACAGTAGAAAGATATCAAAATCATTATTTTGAATGTTGATTTTATGCTGAGTAATGTCTGATCCAGGAAACATAGACTCAAATTCTTTCTGTTAAACATTTTAATTTAGGTAACTATTATGTGCAATTTGGTACATAATATAGGTTTATGTATACAAATATGAATTACAATTAAGTTTGCTTGTGCATCATTAACATTAGATTTATATCTTTTTATGTAATTTAACTTATGCTCTTCAGTTTCCAATATTGAATTTGCTTGGGTCAGTTCTTCCAATGCTTCATTTGTTCTATGTACAGTCTTAGCTAACTTATCTGGGGTTGCCTCGAATTTAGAATCTTTCAAAAGTTTTTGTTTTTCAACGATTTCTTTCCTAAATTAAATTTCAAATATATTCAGACAATAACTCATAATATGAAATTTATAAAAATTAAAAAATAAAAACGTTACCTATATTTTCTGGCATCGTCGTATGCTTTGGTACAAATATTGTTTTTTTTATCTTCGAGTTGATGAAGTTTAACGCCCAAATTTGGGTCTATCTTATTTGTAGTGCTCTCGATGAGTTTATAAACGTTTTCAGAATATTCTAGTTTTCATAAAAAATATCACTGATGGGAAAATAAAAATGAAAATAAATAAACTGACCTTTGATTGCTTCAGTGGCAGTTTTCAAAGCATCAACGCCCAGGGATGATTTTGCAATGATTTCAGTTTCCAATTCTTCTAAAGTGTACTGACGTGGTGGTAATGTTACTGGTGGTGCTGATAAGGTTACTTGAGGTGCTGGTGGAAGTCCTGGAGACTTTTCTAAATAGTAATGTATTTTTAATGGATGAAATAGAATATAACACTATTCAAGTTTAATGAATAAAAATATCCCTGTGAGTAATGCAATAAGATAATTTTTACAATAGAAATTAATACTAGAGTGATGAAAAAAGTTGCTGATTTCAAATAAATGAGAAACATAACGAAATAATAGAAAAAGAAATAGAGGTTAGTCAATAAACATATACCTTTTGGTTTTGGTAGCTCAGCATTACTTTTAATCGATTCTTTCTGTTGTTGGGTATTTTTTGGTTCTGTAAGAAAAATAAAATATTAAAAAAATTTACATCTAACTTTTCTATATATTTTATATGTTAAACCTTGTTTTTCAATCGGTTTTTTTTCTTCGGTTTGTGAAACAAGAGGCACAGATGTGGGCAATTTATGAGAAATTGTTTTCACTAAAATCAAAATATATATAATGTTAGTAAAATTGTGGCAGGTATTCAAAACATTTAGATCACATTTAAATACTCCATAGCATAAGATACATTATTATAATAATAATTTATACATATTTACTGTTAATGTTTAATTCTTATATAGCAAAAAATATTCTTTCATGATAAATAAAAAAGATAAGTTAAGATTTATCAAATGTTATATTAAAAAGATTGACAAAGCTGTACTATTTTTATAAATATAATTATAATTTAATTGAAAAGTGTACATACTATGATCCAAAGATTTATCTACAAAATCATTTGATTTTGGACCGCTAATACTAAAAAAAAAAAAAAACAAAAATAAATAGGTAATAATTGACTATTAATTTAAAAACGATATTACATACCTTTCTTTTATTGACTTAACTTGTTGTCCGACTTTACATGCTATTCGACCCCCCAATTTTTTAGATTCGTCCACAAATGATTTATCTTCAAATGAAGCAACTTTTATAAACTCGTCTGCGCCTGGAATATTACTGGTCAAAAGTTCTCGAAACTTAGGATCATATTTTGAATAGACTACAATTCCCGCTGTACCCATAACGCCGGTGAGTATAGTGCTCGTTACATAAAAAAAAAACCGAGATCTGAAACAAAATAATAATAATCGACAGTTAAAACTTGTCATCAAATCTATTAATTCAAACATTACTTGGGTTTAACTTCATTTGCTGTTGTGTTTATGCATCGTAGATGATGGCCTGCTAATTGAAAATTCGCAGTCTTAGACCTTGCTAAAACTGGGCTGACCTGCAAGGGTGTTGATGTATAGTTACTGAATTGTACGTATTAGTGATATTAGCATTGTTTTAATTATTATCTAGTGTTACTTACGGTATTATATTTTAGTAATTTATACATTGTTTGTTTCTACGAGTAAAAATATTTTAATAAAAAAAACCGAAAAAATATATTGAAGTTAAATACTCGAATGCCAGAAGTTAATCTCTATTTGAGAAAAACAAGCCGATAGAAAGGTTGTTGATAACAGTTGATAAAATTGTTAACATTGATAATGATAATCAATATTACTTTATTTACTTTGTTATTTTCAGTTTTTACTTATCTTGCTGTTTGAAATAAGAATTATTTATTCTCGATTCGAGTTGGATAAGTGGCAGTAATTAAGCATAAGATTTAATTGAAATTGTTTAGTTGTTCGTTGAATCAAATCCATCAAAATGGGTAAGAGACAGCATCAAAAAGATAAAATGTAAGTTTCAATTGATTTCTTATTTAAAGCGTACATTGTATTCTATTGCAATATGTAATTTCATGTTTAGGTACCTCACGTACACAGAATGGTCAACATTGTATGGCGGGAAAAGACCCGGTATTGAAAAACCAAAATTTGCTCGTTTACCGTTTGATCATTGTTGTCTATCGCTCGTTGCTTTCAAAACCCCATACTGCGACCCCGATGGTAATATTTTCGAGTACGAAGCCTTACTTGAGTACATCAAACAGTTTAAACACAACCCAGTTACAGGGAAGGTAATTATATTAAACATTTATAACATTAAACTTTTTAATTGACATTATCATTGATTTGTTAATTTAATTTTAGCCAATTGAATTGAAAAAATTGATCAAGTTAAATTTTCATCGCAACGCAGCTGGTGAATATCATTGTCCAGTCTTATTCAAGAATTTATCTAAACACTCGCACATTATAGCCATAAAAACGACTGGCAATGTTTTTTCTAACGAGGTTAATTTATATTAAAATTAAATTGTTTTATTATATTTATTCTAAATTTATATATTTTTAGGCCATTGAACAGTTGAATATTAAAACAAAAAATTGGAAAGATCTTTTAACGGATGAACCATTCACGCGTAAAGACATGATCACTATTCAAGACCCAACAAATTTGACTAAATTCAATATAGCAAAATTTCATCATGTCGTGAAAAAAATCAAAGTTGTTGATCCAGGTAAAAATCATTAATAATAAATGCACCATATATGTTGATGAAACACATTAAAAATATTATAATCCACACACTTAATGATTATTTGATGAAATGTTTTAGATGAAGAAGCACAAGCTAAGGATCCAGAAGGACGCTTGAAATCAGTATCTAAAACTGCAAGAGATATATTGGATACATTAGACCGAGAGTACAAAGATCCGGAAAAAAAAGTTGCAGAGTTAGCTCAAAAGCCAGATAAATTAAACGCTGTTTGTATTAGATATTGAACTTTATAATAATTGATTTTATAAATAAATTAAAAACATCTGATTACCACAGGCTCATTACTCCACTGGCCATGTAGCTGCTAGTTTTACGTCAACAGCAATGGTTCCAGTTTTAGAACATGAAGCAGCAATTTTAGATGAGGATGATATCCGATATGAACGTATAACCAAAAAAGGTGAGGCTAATATTCTTTTATTTTTAAACTATTGAAAGAAGTCATATGACATTAATTTATTAATGGTGCACAATAATTTATCATTTTTACAGGTTATGTTCGATTAACTACTAATTATGGCCCATTAAATCTGGAACTGTTTTGTAAAGAAGTACCCAAAACATGTGAAAACTTTTTAAAACTATGTCAAAAAGATTATTATAATGGCACAAAATTTCATCGGTCTATTCGTAACTTCATGATCCAAGGTGGTGATCCAACTGGTACTGGTAAAGGTGGTGAATCATACTGGGGAAGTCCTTTCGAAGATGAATTCAAACAAAATTTAAATCATTCTGGACGAGGAGTGCTGTCAATGGCTAATTCTGGCCCTGATACTAATAAATCACAGTTGTGAGTATTAATATTTAATAGTTAAGTGTCTATAATATATTTTGTTAAATGAATAATTGTTGTGTGCAAATTTATATGTAGTTTCATAACATATCGTTCGTGTAAACATTTGGACAACAAACATACAGTATTTGGACGTATCGTAGGAGGTTTAGAAACACTTAATGCAATTGAAGAGATTGAAGTTGATAACAAAGACCGTCCAATTACTGATATAAACATTATACAAACTCATGTATTTGTTGATCCATACAAAGAAGTGGATGATAAGGTATAAAGTATAAGTAATATAATAGATCTCGTCCAATTATGTTTGCGTTGTATATAGAGTATCAATAATTTTGAGATTGTTGTTTCTTTTTCTTTTTTTATTTAGATGGCAGAAGAAAGAGAAGAAGAAGTAGTAAATATTCAAAGTACCAGTGGAGTGTCCGCTTCTCAAAAAGAAGAAAAAATTACATCCAGTGTAGCAATTCCTGGAGTCAAACTCAAAACATTTAAATCTGGAGTAGGAAAATATATCAACCCTTCAGCTTTACAAAAAAACAAGTAATTGAATAGTATTTTGTTTTAAACTAAAGTTTAAAATTTAATTAAGTATAATAATAATTACTTTTTCATAATCGATATTAACATTAATAGTTAAGCGCTTGATTTTTTTTATAACTTCATAAGATTTTAAATCTATAGAAATCGTGAAGTAAAAACAACCTTTTTAACATACTCGTATTTGAAAAATATAAAAATTAATTAGTAAAATAACATACATCTCTCTAGCACTTATTTGGTTATTGCCAATCTAAGTATTTAAAAAATATATCTCTAAATGATACTGTATGTATAGTATTAATTATTATAATATACATAGCTCCAAAGCAATTTATGGTCAAGGATATTTCCCATTGCATTTCACAAATTTGATTTATATTTATCAACAAATGTGTTAGTAAAAATTTATCTGATTTTATTTAAACTCTAAATTATTCAATGAATAATTATTAATTACCTAGGTGTTTATCCTTAAACTACCAAAGAGATAAGAAATTCATAAAATTATACTATTAAACTATTAAATGTTGTGTATTTGTTTAGTAAAATTACGTTTACATTATTTAATATTAGAAGAATTTAACATTTGACTTATGTATATTAAAAATTAGATTTGAAATATGCTAAAAATAGTAAATAAATAAATTGAAATTGTATTTTTTTTAAATGTTTTGTAGAGTGGAAAATGATGAATTGCCAGTTAAAAAGAAGAAAGTCGTTGGTTATGATTTCCACAGTTTTAATAATTGGTAATAAGAACGACAAATTAAAATAAAACACATTTTTCATGTAAATATACATTTTATACAACAACCTATATCTATTTTATTTGAATAAACTTTGATATCAAATTCAACACCACATTATTAAAATTGTAGTGCTATTATTTGTATTTCTAAAATATTTTCATGTTTTTCACAAAAATGATTTACAAGTTACAATAATGGACCTAACTGTTTGTATTGTCAATAACAACACTGCTTGTAATGGAATGGTGAGTATCAATATAACTGTTACCAATAGTGTACTGTATTGTCAACTATATGTTACTTTGGTTATGATTTTATAATGACATCGGTTGAAGCAATAATATTATGGTTCTGTAGTACATGGATATCTGGTGTGAAATTACGGTATGTGGTTGCGATAACATTTAAAGAGTAGAATTTTGACGGTACGAAACGTTTATCTAACAAAAACAATCTACAACTTGAGTATATGGTACAATACGTTTAAGTTTATTGCTCTTATATTAGATACTAAGGTGTATTACTTATAGTTTTCGTTTTTTCCGCCGCACAGTGGTCTGTGTTCTAAATTAGCGTGCATTAACAGAATACTTTCTAAATATGAGTTAAAAAAAGTACAAATAAAGTCAATTCTATTAGTATTTGACATGCAAAGTCCAAATGTTTCATCAGTTTTGAGATCAGCCTCTAAATAGGGGTAAAAAAACCGGGTTTTCTAAATTTTCATAAGACTCGCATATTATACATAAATGAATTTACATGTTTTTAAGGGTATTGAATCCAAATATTATATCATTTTGTAATCAACCCCTAGTTATTGCCCTTATTGGTAATAAGGGATATTTAAAAATTTTTTAGTTCCATAAAGGGGTATAAAGAAACAAAAAGTTTAGCTGTGTTTGTACGCCATACTTATCAAATGCTTCTATCTTGCCCCCACTTGCCACAACCGTTAAAATATTTTTATAAATCGTTCAATCAAACTTTTGAAAATAGGTTTTTGGCAAGCTATAATTATTCACAACACGGACCACTGTGCGCCGCCTTGATAACAACAACCGATAACGTTTATCGCCGACGACAAAGTGTCCGTAACGTAATCAAATGTGTAAAGATAACACGGATCGTAACGCCACAGAATGAAATGACAACTACAACTGTTCTAAATTCTAATTGAAAATTTCTATCGCGGCCCCGCATAATAAACTATAACATCACTGTCCTATAATAACAATCGAATCTGCAGTGCGGCTATTGCCGACTGTGACCGGATTCGGACTGCTCCGCACTGACGTGACAACGGCGTACTAATCGGCTTCACGATACGCGTACCGGCAGCCGAAGACGACCGCGATTCCGCCGTGTCGCACCGGATGTGAACACTAGACCGCCGTCGCGATGGGCAACGCCGACACCAAGCTGGTGTTCCGAAAAGCTGTCGTCCAGCTGACGTCCAAAACCCAAGTGAGTGTCGGGCCCACGGCGACGATTCCATTGTCGAAATGATTTAACGCGCTGTTGATTAATACTAACCGAGTGCCTAACCCATGTCCGTGTCCACAGACCATCAGTGCCGAGGACAACGACTTTTGGAATCAGTTCTGGTCTGAGAACGTGACCAACGTGCAGGATGTATTCACGTTGGTGCCTGCCGCCGAGATACGTCTGCTCCGGGAAGATGTACCGGCCAATCTGGCCACTCTGTGCTACAAAGCTGTTGAAAAGTTTGTCAAAGCTGTCGAGAATAGTTGTCGCACGCAGCAAGACCAGAACACAGGTGAATGAATGATAGTTTTTCACATATGTCTGTGAAAGAATATTTGATCATATGTATAGACTAATGTTTTGTCAAACGCTCACTGTTTCAAATGTATTTTATTTTTTAGTTTTAAATTGCTCGCGACTCCTTACTAGAGTGCTACCTTACATTTTCGAGGAGCCTGATTGGGAAAACATATTCTGGTCTAGCCTGCCAGCTGGCAAAGGTGATCCGCCCATACCATTGGCTCATTCGTTGTGCAGTGCGATATGTGTAAGTAATTAACAGCTCTATTGGAATTAGATGTTTACTAATTTTTGCTTTCAGGATTTATTGTTTTGTCCAGATTTCACAGTCGCATCTAATCGCAAAAATGGCCCGGTAAGTTTCAATTATCACAGCAAATTATCTAACCTGTAATAATATGATAATTAAAATAATAATTTGGTAACAGTTTGAGCTCAGTTTATGTAAATGTAGAAAGCTGAGTTGTTTATATTATGTAAAACATGTTAGGGTGATGGTATGTCTTATTTTAAGTAGGATCGTCTGTTTTTGTTTTTTATCCTGGAGTCACTTTTTTCAACAAAAGTCAAACAGGACACATTTCATTTTGTTTATCGGGACTTTTTTAAATTTTTTCTCCAAAAATGTATTTACTAATTGACTGGAGTTAATTTGACAAGTTATGTCTTTATGTACATAAAGATGAATTTGTCAGCTAAACAAATAGTTTTTATTTTTAATTTTTTTATTACACCTGTAATATAATATGTAGTATTCATGGTTTTTACAGTTAACAGTTTTTTATTTTTATCATCGTAAAAGTGTTCTTTTTGTTTTCAATGGTTACATTACTTTTTTTTTTTTAGGATAAAGCAGAAGATCTACAAGCTGTAGATAGCTGTGAATACATTTGGGAAAAAGGAGTAGGCTTTGCACAATCTCCTCTGAAAAATACAACATTTGAATCAAATCGCACTGAATTACTACGTTTACTGTTAACATGCTTCAGTCAAGCGATATATTCACCAAATCAAAGTAAAATATTTAAAATTATATTATCGGTATTTGGTTTTGATTGAAGTTTTCTTATATTTTATCAAATAATTTTTTTTTTAGATGGCAACAGGTGGGTGCAATATGTAACTTCAGCAGAAAATCGACATGCGCTGCCTATGCTTACATCTCTTTTGAACACTGTGTGCGGCTATGACCCTATTGGCATGGGTGTACCATACAATCATCTCTTATTCGCTGATACGTGTGAACCATTAGTAGACGTGTGTCTACAAATACTTATTGTGGCTCTGGATTCTGACGTGCAACAGGTTTAAAGATAAATATTAATCATAATAATTATATTAATATATTGTAAAATGTTTCTTATAGAACGATGAAGCAGTCATAGACAATTTGTTCATAAACTATTTATCGAGAGTCCATCGAGATGAAGACTTTTCGTTTATTTTGAACGGATTTACTAGACTGTTAATGAATCCTCTACGACAAACATATCTTCCACATTCCACTAAAAAAGTGCAATTCCATCAAGAACTGTTGATATTCTTTTGGAAAATTTGCGAATTTAATAAAGTAAATTATTAATTGTTCAACTAATGTTGATTTATCGTGGGACTTTTAATCGACAACTAAATATTCATTTGTTTGCAGAAATTTTTATACTTTGTGCTGAAAAGTAGTGATGTCCTTGATATTTTAGTACCAATTCTCTATCATTTGAATGACTCCAGAGCAGATCAGTGTAAGTACAAACAAAATCGATGAATATTTATGATTTATTTTATTTTTTTATTTTTTTCTCTTTACAGCTCGAATTGGTCTTATGCACATTGGAGTATTTATCTTGTTATTACTTAGTGGTGAGAGAAATTTTGGAGTGCGTCTTAATAAGCCATACACATCAACAATACCCATGGATATACCAGTGTTTAGTGGCACACACGCAGATCTTCTTATTGTCGTATTCCATAAGATAATCACAACTGGGCACAACAGAATGCAACCACTGTTTGATTGTCTCCTAACAATTTTAGTGAATGGTATGTGTCGTATTATAATATTTAATGCATTAAAAATTTAAAAAAATTTAAAATATGCGATAAAAATAAATAAATACTATTATATATTTTTGAAATTTCTGAAAAATTAAATTTTCATTTTATAATATTTCAACTATATAATATTCTAAATTTATAAATTTACCATTATTGAAAACATTTCAACCATTGAGTATAATTAATATGTTGTAAATTTCTTCTGCACTTTGCAGACTATGACTTATGAGCCAAATACCAAACCAATTTAAATCAATTTAGAATAAAAAAACTTTCATTACAGATGCCAATTTAACCACATAAGGTACTGCATCACTAACTAAAAGCAATATTTCATTATTAAACATTGTGTTGCAATCTATTGTAATTTAATAAAAAACCAATAATCATTAAGTTAAAAATTGGTCTATCATTTTTATGAAAAATTCGTCGTTTCGTTAAATAATTATTCATTTTTACTCTCAACAAATATTAAAGTGCTTGATCATTTTTCAATATATGTTCTTTAAATTCTAAAATGTTAAAATATGCAAAAACATGCCTATGAATTTAGTATGAAGTATGAAGTATTTGATCTCAAATGTTGAGAATTATATTATGTACTTACTTAGCATATGAGAAAATTAACAAGAAAAATATGCAAATGCATGTAAGTCCTCGATCTAATAATGAATAATACCTAGTGTAATCTATAGTTTATCAAAAACTACTGAACTGGAATGTTATTTTTTCAACAAAATTATACACTTGGACAAACAAAGAATCTAACTGCTTTCATATATTTCTGTCCTATACTTCATCTGTCTTATAATTATAACTGCTTCGACCAAATTATTTAATAACCATCGATTAATATGACCTAAAAGTATATTTTGTTTTGTTCGTATTTTTGTGTGCTTATTGTCTAATATTAATATTCTTTATAAATAACAAATCTTAAAGTTCATTAATCTTTCAAGTTTTCTTTATTAGATTTTTTTAAATTTTTTTATTTGAATAATGGCAAACATGTTCATATAGTAACTACAAATAAGTAGAATGTTGTACATTGACCAAAAAGTAAAGACTTTGTTTTATTATATATTTTTTCAGGACTTCTTAACTATAACTAAAAATGTACAAAATATTGACTTTGATTAATTAATATTCTATTTGCTTACAGTGTCTCCATATTTGAAAACCCTGTCAATGGTGTCGAGCACTAAACTCTTGCATTTGGTAGAAGCTTTTACAACTCCGTGGTTTTTGTTTTCTTCGCCATCGGCCAATCATCTTGTTTTTTTCTTGTTGGAGATATTCAATAATATCATACAATATCAGTTTGATGGTTAGAAATGAATACCACACTTAAATTTAATATGCTTGTCCTTATATACTTAAAGATTTTTGTTCATTTTTATTAGGTAATTCAAATTTAGTATATACAATTATTCGCAAGAGACAGGTATTTCATAGTCTGGCCAATTTGCCAACGGACTATAACACTATTATTAAATCACTAACAAAAAAAGCAAAAAGAAACCTGCCAGCCACTAACTCTGTAAACCTAGCAACAGCTACTGAAACACCTAGTATGGAAGGGTCTACGCCTGCGTTGCCCGCCGAGCCTGGAACTCTGAATGCCACTCTTCCCGATACTCCTGGTAAGAAGACTGTTTACAATCACACTAACCACGTAACCATTATAACGGTGCTACTAAATGTTAATTACCTGTGTCTGTACTGCTTTTGCTAACCTGGTGTAATGTATGTAATGTCAGGCGTAATGAAAATAACAGAACGCGAAAGCGCTCATCCGGGAAACTTAACTTTACCTGCCGAACTGGTTACGTCTAATGGCATGACAAAGGAAATTGCGAAACAATCTTCTAACCAAGGAGATTGCTCTCCAACAACATCATCGCCTAAGGTTTTTAACTTTTTATTTTTAAATATAAAACTGTTAACATTGATGCTAAAAATATGGTTCGTTTATATTATATTTGCATGAATGTTATGTACCTATAGTATGTTGTATCGTTAAAATAGTAATTATTAATTAACCTGTCTCTAATGCATTAAATTTAAATTAAATTTATTCTATATTGATGTTTAAAAAGTTGTTAGGTTTTCTTCTTCATTCAGCGGCCATTCATTTATTTGATAATGTTGTAGTTTAATGTTGGAAAAATTATTAACAATACTCCATATACATCCGTTAATCGGTTACTGTGTGTCTTAAATAGACTGATGCAGAATGGGCTCCAACAGCAGAATGGGTGCGATCTTGGAAAGAAAAACTGCCATTGCAAACGATTATGAGATTGCTACAAGTTCTGGTGCCACAAGTAGAAAAAATATGCATAGACAAGTACAAACATTTAATGACTTTTAATTTCTTTATTTCATTGATTATCTGACGTAAGCTTAGAAATATTAATCACTGTGAAAAGATAGATTTACTTTTAAACATTTTGATTTAACATTATATTATAATAGAAGTACCGAACAAAACGAGAACTTTTGAATGTCTATAATAAAGGTGTATGTGTTTTATAGAGGTTTGACAGACGAAAGTGAAATACTTAAGTTCTTGCAACACGGCACGTTAGTTGGTCTACTACCAGTTCCTCATCCGATACTCATAAGAAAGTATCAGTCAAATCCTGGAACAACTGCTTGGTTTCGTACCTATATGTGGGCCGTTATATTTCTGAGGTAACAATTTGCCTAATAACTTATAATAAACAATGTTTCTAATTGTCTTTATGTGTGTGCATTTTGGTTTTCAGAAATGTCGATCCTCCCATTTGGTATGACACTGAAGTGAAACTTTTTGAAATACAACGTATGTAAGGATACTACGTATTAGTATACGCTATACAAAAATACTTCTAATAACTATTATGTTTTAAAAAAACGAAACAAAAACAACTATTATGAGTACAATTTATTAACTTGTAATGCATCTTTTAAATGTGTGAATTTTTTTTTTCCATTTTCGGATTTTACCGAATTCTTTGATATTATTGAACTTGAGCATCTTAAAGTGATATTGCCAATACCCTTTGATAAAACATATCGGAGTGAAATAATTTTTATTTTTATTTTGTGTTTAAACACTCAAGGCTAATGTTTTAATATTTTCAGTTTGTTATACGGGCCAATGCCAAACATAATATTACTGCAAACATGTATCATCCAAAAGGTAATTAAAAACTACCACATAAAAGTAAATATTCAATAACTAAAAATACTAATTTTGAATACCGTTCAATGTTGTGAAACAGTAGAAATACTGTAAATAAACCATTACAATGTACTTTACATGAAATATAAATCTATCGAAGGACTAAAATAATGGCAGTCGTTTACGATTTTGTTTTCATAACAAACCAATGTTTAAAACTCATTAGTAGTTCATTAATATTAATAACAATAAGGAGCTCAATCGATGACAACTGGTAAGTTTAAAAACGATTCTTTGGTCAAGAGTCGTATTGTTTTGTCTCCCGGAGCATAAACGTTTTACTATCCTGTCAAATTGTATTCGAGTAACGATTTGTTCACAGACTAATAGTTTGAAATAAATCTCTGATATGTCGTCTCTTGTTGCATTATTTTATTTAAGACAAAAACGGTCTTTGACGGAAGGCGCGCGCATTATCACTTTAAGATGTATTATTGTTTCACGAGTATATTATTATTATTATTATTATTAAATTTGTTATTTTTAAATGTTTGCGTATATTATATTTTGTGTGTGTGTGTGTGTATGTACGTGCGAGTGACATATAAAGGCTATTTTGAAATTTAAATTATTTTATTAACTTATTTCTGATATGAATAATAAAAAAACCATATATTTATATATGAATACATATTAACCGCCGTCTTAAGTTATTTACCATAATTTTTTCGCAGTGATGTTTGGCCGTCAGGGGAAAAAAAAACCAGCTGTTTCTATCTATAGTGCTCGGAATGAACCGCTCGAACATATTATTTCAGTCGAGCATCGTTGTTAAATGTATCGTAGGAAAAAAAAGAACATTTTAATGTACTACGGGTGGTTGGCAGGTGGAACTGAAGGGGGAAAAAAAACGTTACGCTTCCGTCGTCGTCCTCGCGGATATCGCGCGGTACCTGCCTGCCGCTGGGCGACGGGGGGGAGGGAGTATTGGGTCGCGTTAAGAGTTTATTGTTGTCGTTTTTTCACTCTGAAAAAGGTTTTGTCTATGGAGAATTGTCGGGAAAAAAATCTCACGGTTCGACGGGTTCGCGTGTTCGACTTGAACGTCGTCGTAGGAAACACGGGAGCGCCCGAACTCTGTGTCCGGCACGTCCTCCAAGCCAGAAACGCCGCGCGTGCGTACGTTTTGCGGGGTTGGACCAGATCGAATCCCCGGGACGAGGGTCTGGACGTTAGAAAACGAAATGCAATCGAATCGTTTCTAAAACAAGTGATATTACATAATAATAATGATATAACGTCACGTTCGAAATTGCGAAAAATGAAGCCAGTCCCGTTCGCGTTATAATCCGATTACGGCAAGTCGCAAATAAATAGAAAATGTTTTGGACACATTATGAGCGGATAAACATAACTATTGGTTCGAGTGTATGGTTTGAGCATCGGGCTACCCCTCTGCAAAATATTTCCGGAGACCAAATCCCCCTACCCGACGTTTTATTTGTATTTTTTATATATGTCTCGTCACACATTTCTTTTGATAAATTTAACTATACGTATAAAGCATTGGTCACGGACTCACAACAGGTAAACGTGTAAACTACATAATACTTTTAAGAGTGCTGTTTAATTCTTATTTGCGACAACAGAAGAGTCGTGTGAAAAGAGCCTTTTTCGGCATTTGGGGCAGTCAGGAGGCGCTACCGCACACCCCGTCTTCCCGCTCCGCCTATGGTTATTGAATATATACAAAGTACCCAGAAATTCACGTGGGAGTTCTGTTTGCAAATCACTTATTGTCTAGTTAAGTTGTATGAGGTTCAAAAAAAAAAAAAAACGCTCGTCACCCGGCTGAAATTCTGAACTGCGCGTGCGCGTGCGCATTTCAATAGTATCTCATCGGGTACGCTGATTTCCAGATGTTTGCGGACGATATATTATGACAAACCGGTGAAATATTTATGAAAAAAATAATCCGAATTTGTACACGGATAAGAATATAGCCAATATTAAGAACACAAGTATTATATAATTCGATTGTGAAACGCCGAAACGTGGTAAATACGTATAATCGGCTTTTATCAATAATTCGTCTCTCTCTCTATATAATATATTTAATATTTGGAAGTTATATTTCCTATAGACATTTGGAACTATTTGGATTGTCTCCGAAATGATTTATCAACGGCAAGCTACCACTATCGAAGGGTGAAAACTTGGGCTATGCCCTCACGGCATTTTTCCCGTGGGGGCAGTTGCCCCCATTGTTCCGGCGCCCACGGTTAAAAATATTATGTAAATCGTCTCGTTAATAATTATTATGATATAAATAAAAATGATATTATAATCTCTTTGGTCTTAGAAATACAACTGCCGGTCGCTACGGGAACCCCGGGTTACGCGAAAATCAACAAAATTACGTTTACTTGGAAAATCTGAAATTTCGAAATCGCTGCGGCCGCCCATTGCCATTTCGCCTTTACGCTAGTCCGCACAAAACCGCATTTTGCATCGTTTTCTATTGTCGTACTGTGTGAATAAACTCTGCTCGCCATGTCTGGTAAGCACCACCGGTGTTTAATGACCATGGGCGGTCGCAACCGGGCGATTTTCGGATCGTCCGAAAACTGCGTTCGCTCCGGACGTCGTCTGCACTCTGTGAACGGGACGATGGTTCGACGACCGCGTCCGCCGTTTTGGGCATTCGTTGCCGCCAACAAAACTGTCGACCACGGCCGCCGACCGAAACCCCATCGTTTGCCGACGGAAATCGTCGCTGCCGGTGACACCTCCGAGCCCATGGACTGGGAAACGTCAGAAACTTCCGAGCCCATGGACTGGGAAACGTCGGATACCTCCGAGCCCATGGACTGGGAACCCTCGGACAACTCTGAGCCGATAGGCTGGCAGCCGGTGGTCTCCGAGCCGATTGGCTGGAACTGCTGGAAGCCGGTGGTCTCCGAGCCGACGGGCTGGAACTGCTGGAAGCCGATGGTCTCCGAGCCGATGTGCTGGAATCCGGTCTCGGACCGCTCCGAGTACACGGACTTGGAATTGGCCGACTACTCCGGGGACGAGAGCTTGGAGTCGGTCCTGGACCACTCCGAGCACTCGGAATCGGATTCGGCCGCCGACAACGACTGGAAGCCGGACGACGACGGATCCGAGCAGACGGAATCCGACTTGGACGACGATTCCGATTACACGGAATCGAACTCTGACGACGATGCCGTTTGAACGGACCGTCAGACTTTCGTTGTTTTTTTGAGCCGATTTTCTGGCTATTTTGTGTTAGTTTTTTTTTCGAAACCCGTTTTCGTTTTTTTCTACTTATTTTTGCTCATTTTGTTTAAGTCGCCGACTTTCAGGCCATTTTGTGTTGTTTTTTATCGAAACCAGTTTTCGTTCTTTATTTACCTTGTTTACTTATTTTTGCTCATATCTTTGAGTCGCCGATTTTTAGGCCATTTTATGTTTGATATTAATATTATTGTTGTACTTTTTTCCATCTCTTTTGAGCCGATTTTTAGGCTATTTTGTATTGATTTTTTCGAAACCAGTTTTCGTTTTTTTACGTTTTTTACTTATTTTTGCTCATTTCTTTGAGTCGCCGATTTTTAGGCAATTTTGTGTTTGATATTAATATTATTGTTGTACTTTTTTACCATCTCTTTTGAGCCAATTTTTAGGCTATTTTGTATTGATTTTTTCGAAACCAGTTTTCGTTTTTTTACGTTTTTACTTATTTTTGCTCATTTCTTTGAGTCGCCGATTTTTAGGCAATTTTGTGTTCTGATATTAATTATTGGAATTTTTTCTCATTCGTTGCAGTTATCGTCATATTTTTACGAGCTGTTTTTCTATGGCTTCATTGAAAACCGAATTTTTCGAATTTTCGAAAGTGTTTTTTATTGATTTATTGAAATCCGAATTTTCGAGAGTGTTTATATATAAACATAGAGGTTGTGCGGCACAACTTGTGCCCTTTAGGGTGTCCCTGGCGCCACTCTACATCGGTCCTGTGCGCCAACAGTATTAGTAATAATTTTGATATCTACCATAAACAAACACGAATCAATTGAGCAAAATTTCCATCGATGGTGTTGACATATTGTACTCCTGTTAAATACTTTGTTGAGCAAAAATTAATAATTATTCAATCAAAGAAAAGGAAGAAAAAAAGTCAAAATAAAATTGAAAAGTCGAAAACTATACGATTTTTCATATATACAATGAAAACTCAGAAGAGGAAGATTGTTTTATGTTTCCATTCCAATGAACAATCTAAAAATGATTTGTCGGGGAAAAATGGACTAGCTGTACTGGATGTAGTAGATGGGCCTTTGAAATGTGTGCACAGAAGTGGACAACTTTAAGCGATTTAAATGTAAACTATGTTGTTAATTCACAAATAAAGTTACTTTACTTACTTACATGTTTCTACTATAGTTACAAAGATTTTATGATTGAATAATACCTATAATATACTTTTGAATTAAGTGTTGATTAGTATTAATATTTAAAAAATGTATAGGTAAAGATTAAATTATTATTAAAAAAAAACTTTAATCCACTTTTTAAGCATGTTCTAGACTCATAATACAATCATGTATTCAATTATATTTTGAAAAGTAGAAGTAGGTTAGGTAACCTAACCTTTTAGGTACCTAGGTTTAAACCTAAAGTATTTGATTAAAAGTATTCAAATACTTTTCGAAGTATCGAACGCTTTTTTAAATACTTTTTTTTTTGATTCGCGTCGTGTAACGTGTTTTGGAACTGCTTACGCGAGCTTATCGATTCGATCAATGCCGTACAGAAGGAGCTTCGTATTTAATTACTATTTCTAAGCATTTATGATTTTGCATACACCACAAACCAGACATACAGTTGATTTTGTCGTGTTATTTTTTCTTTTCATACACTAGCATGTTGGCTTGGCAAATACATTTTCAATATGCTAGTATTCTGCTTACATTTCCTCAAAAATCCACGCTACGCCACTGTATTTAATCTATGATAATAGGGAGTACCTGTTGTTGATTTAGTCATATTTTTGTCACGACGAGCCAAAAAAAAAAAAAAAAAATGTTTTTAGATTTCGAAGAATAATTGCTAGTATTTTTAACTGCAACAAGAAATACTCTTATCGGTCTGTAAATGAAAACTTATTACGTTTATTTGACGTATATTCACGAATTCGCTATAGAAATTTGATTATTTGAAAAACTCGAGTTCCGATAAAACGGTTTAGTCTACGACAAACTAGGTTTTCGAAATTGAAATTCGATTATTTAGTTTTGAAATTCGACAAAAATTAATTAAGAGGTTTAAACATTTTAGCGATTTAGTAAACTTTTATTAAAATTTTTATTTTTGATTCAAAGAAAAAGCACGGACGGTTTAAACGATACGATCTAAGGTCAGTTGTTCGAGTTGACTATTAAAAATTTATTTTTTCCTTCTAAACGGTGTTAAAAATCGGAACATTTGGCTCTGACGCTATTGTTGATTATTTTTAAAACTGCTATACCGGTCTATACCGTTACCTCCGACAAAGTTACTGCGACGTAAAATCTTTTTGTTTTACATTCTATGATTTCATAAAATAAAATAAAAAAACGTTATCTATAACAGTTGTACAATACGGAGTGAATAATCGCGATGGTCGGGAGACGTCACATTTTAATCAAATATACAAAGTCGACAATCTAACCAGGTTTTTAAACAACAAATATACCGATAGTCTACGTCGAACATAAATAAATTGTTCGAGATGAGATCTCAATGTTTTTTTTTTTAAACGCGATGATTGATCGTTTTTCACAGCAAAAACGTGTAACACGAAAAAATACCGGCTGTCTCTCCTACATAACTGCTCTCCTCTTCACATATTATCGTTGAAAAACCGCCGTAATCGGTCGGATTTTTCCAATCCATCAGAACGTACGTTCTTCAAGCCCATAAAAATATTTCGTGATATCGGCCGCGAGCACGAAAAAAAAGCCTCCTTTTTGATTGTTTTATTTAATGTATTTTTTATTACGATCGTTGGACCACATCGGATTTTAGAAAACTTTAAATACCGCTTGGGTTGGGCAAAGGTAATGTCGTTACAAACGTGACGACGTCTCTAAATTACACGAACGAACAATGATGTCGATTAAAATGTGTATAGAAAAAGAAAAAGTCGCACTCCCAGCAAGTTGATTTCTTAAAACCGTTAAAATCAACGGCTTTCAAAAGCTTGATTTACGAGCTGCCTACCTGAATCTGGCGATTAATTGAATTGTTTCTGTTCGCGGTGCTAAAATGCTATTGGAAACTCTTTCGATTCAATTTCTAATTGTACTGCCTGCGACCAAGTCGGATGCGATTCGTTATTAGAAATGGTTTGTCTATTTTTTTTATTTTTTTTTAGCGTGTTCTGCCATGTTGCGACGATTAAAAAAACGTTGATTTATTAACGGAAATCGAACGAAACGTTCAGCGATCAAAGGTCGATTGTAATCGATTACATTTTGTTTTTTAGTTGATCACGTGCAAACGCGCTGCGAATTGCATTCATCGCTGCGTGAACACGTAGTAACAACTATCAGTGGCCCAAACGTTAATTATTATTTATTAGACACTGGTGATAGTGGAAGTTCATTTAGTGATTTCGATGACACAGACGAAGACCAAACCTACAACCCGATTATAACTTTCGATTCAGATGAAACAGAGTGCAACCAGCGATACGGAAAAATCAGAAAAAGATGTTCCCACTGCTATCAAAGCAGTAAGTAAAAATTAATTAAATTAAACAAGTAAAAATAATTCTTCCGCAGGCTATTGAAATATTAATATTAACGTCATATTTTTATTAATTTACTGCCTACGCGGTTTTCCTTTTTCGACCAAAGTGCAAAATGTACTATTATATACTCGTATTATGAAAAAAATATCAGTCATTATTTTTATTTTATTTGAAAATATTTGTTTTAGAATTTCTTCAAACAATATAGTTACACTACGATAGTAATTTCTCTATTTAGACATTGACGATTACGTACATAATATACGCATCAGAATATTTTCGAAACAAATCAAAAAAATAAAAATTGTATACAATATATAAATATAAAAGAATTTTGGACGTTACCAATATTTTTCAACCGTCCATACATTCAACTGCGCTTTTGACAGCATTCCCTACAGCCTGTCAGAATATACGTACATCTTGTTCGTCACTCCAGTTTACAACGCATGCCAACTTGGTGGTTCTACAACAATACGACGTTTCTGAGACTTGATCGTATAACAATTGCATTGTGTAACCCAACTTTTACTACCCACGAACAATTATTATTACGAGGCCAACACGGCGACGAAATAAATATTTAAAATAACATACAAACACAAATGCACTTACTCTTGAGACCGTTCATTAGTTACATTTGGTTTTTCAGGATAAACAGTTTACCAGCCAAGTTCCAAAAATTTCCCAGTACTCACTACTGGCGTTCGTTCAATAAAAAATCAATTTGTAATCATCCGAAACCGTTGAGTCGCTTATAATAATTATTAATTACTATACAGCCTATGGCGTGAAATGAGTTATACCGGAAGACATTTTTTTTTTGTACTGTTACAGATATGGTATACTTGAATTATAAAACAGCATAGTAAATATGTCCAACCGTCGACGGAGATCTGAAAAAGGTAAGGTGAGACATAGACGCAAAACAAAAACACTTTCAAATATTTGAACCATAAAATATTATAATAATTGTTCATTTTATAAAATATCATTACAAATTATAATAATAACAAAGGGAGGGAAAACAAAATTTGGATTAAAAGTATATTATATATATATATATATATATATGTATGTATATATATAAACAATCGAATAATGATTGGTACACATTTTTTTTTTTCGGTTTCAAAAACGATAATATTTTGTGCGGTCCTTTTGTTTAGAAAAAAATTGTATATAATATAACATATTGTGCGCTATTATTTTAATTCATATACAATATACATATATAAATTATTATAGTCGTTTTGTACTTGCTAACAGAATAAATTAAATAGACACGTATTGTACAGAAATGAATACATATAATAGTTATAATAATATAAAAACAAAAATCTAAATGTGATGTTTCTTGTTCAGAGCTTCCGTAGAAAAAAAAACTTAAAACTTAAACATTATCCATAATAAAATTAACTTTCAAAAAGAAAAAACAAAACGAGAGAGCCTTTTTATTGTAAACAATCAGATCATTAATCGTTGACGCACGACGAGACGCGAATTCCTTACTTAAAATATATCATGAGTTTTGACACCGTAGTCTTATTATTATTATTATAATTATTATTATATGTTCAAATACAACACGTTTTCACGACACGAGCGTTTCGAAATGATAAAATAAAAAACGTCGAATCGGCGGTCGTATTTATACATAAAAACATTAGAAAAAAAAAAAAAGAAAAGAAAAAAGACGACCGTCTATTGACTTTTGTTCGCTTCTTTGCGCGAGATTTTCAATTAAACTTTTAAATATTATATCGTTATTAAAACGTACGCGATAATCGTCAAATCTTTCTTTAGACATCACTAACACAAATATTGAGATTCAAACAATCGTACTATAGATATATATATATATATATACATATATCATAAATGTATACTAATCTAAGGGGAGTTGTTTTTTGGTTTTTTTTTTTTTTGTTCTTAGTTACAATACATCGTTTTAGAACATTTGCTTCAGTGGCGTTGGAGAAATCCAGAGCGGAAATCGGCGATAAAAAAAAAAAAAATAAATAAATAAAAAAAAAAAAACCGATTTACAAATTTGGATACGGGTGTCCTAGATTAATGATATAACTATACAAAAATAAAATGTTTTGGTGGTGGGCTGCTGGTTGAAAGGGGTCGTCGTTAAACACAACAATAACGAAAATTCCTATAAATATATATATTATATAACATAATATTATATATAATATAGACAGTTTAAATATATTTTAAATTTAATATTTAAAAAGGACAGGGGATACAACAGCGTAAGGACACAGAACGGGGAACTAAATCGAAATTGTCTACAACTTTTGTATATTGTATATACATATACGTTTGTATGTATAGGTAGTATGGCTGCCTTTGTGAATGAGTAAAAATTATAATTTGTATAATGTATAATTTCGTAGGATTTACTCTAAAAAATATTATATTTATAATAATCAGTACGGGGTGAATCGGTTGTAGCCACTTCGGTACATGGGCTGAAAAATAAATAACAAAAAAAGTTTTTCATTAATATATCAAATATGTGCATTCCTACAACATTGACGTTCGAAACAGTATAATATTGCACGGGAATAATAATAGACACACAATCTAGGCAGAACTTCAATTCGTGACGTTTGAGAGGAAATTCTAGAGTTGTTACAGTAATATAAACCAGACAATTTTTAAGTCTGCACAAACAACCTCTTTTTTTTCTTAAATACTTTTCATAATAATTATCGTATACAATATAAGATCGTGTGTGTAGCCCACGAAAATCAAAAGTATTACAATTTGAGTTTCCTCGTAGAAGTAATTTAACCCGAACGTCACGGTAGCAGTTCTGCTAAGACTTTGATTTACTATCGATTAAGTGACTAACAAGACGCGACAACTAAATGCGGCCTCCCGCAGGAGCGAGTAAAACGTGTCCGGGGGATTAATAGTGATCTTTGATTAAAACGACTAAAGTCGCGAATAGTCATTGACGATATTTTTTGAATAAATATTCGAGTTATATAAACGTTTTGAGTTTTAATTCTAAATTGTTCTTGCACGAGACACGACAGGAGATTACAATCTACTGAAAATTAGATAAATACGTAACTATTGAACGCGCATGAATTTCGTTCGACGTAATTAATTTCGCGCTGACCAGAGATAATTTTGCAATTATTCGATTTATGCGGCGAGCGAGTGGTGAACGAAATTAAACGAATTCAATTAACCGTAAAACAATATTTCGGTCATAATATATAATATTCGACCAATTAATTTGAATGGAAATACATTTCGCCCTTAACTAATATTATATATTTCGACTACCTATAACCGCTGTAAAATGGCGATAAATTCTCGTTTGTATTTTGTGCTATGTAGTATACACAGACAGTGCATATATTACAAATTACAACGCGCGCGGCCAAACAGGGTTTCTCTAATTAAACAACTTTTATAATATTATGTAAAATAATCATAATGACTTAATTGTATGGAATTAACAATAATAAAGCGAAAAACGTTTTGTTCGAAAATGCGTAACAAATCACAATTGGTTAGGTGCGCATAAAAAGAAAATTAAATAGCAAAAATATCGATTTATGCGCAACATTGTATATAGTTAGTTACTAAAATTCTGCACTCGTATTATATAGGTAAATATTGAGCAATAAACCGTCCTGGTAGGTATCGTTAGAGGTAGAAACGTCCACGGCCCAGTGATGTGTAAGTTTCATATTACGAAAAATAAATAAAAAAACCGGTCGCCATAAATCGAGAAACGTAAAATTTCACATCAATGATTACTGTATACATGTATACACAATACTGAGACGTGTAATGGAATTTAGTATAAGGGAGTGGGGATCATTTTTTTTTTATACAAATAAAGGCGTGGACGAGAGGCCAGGATTTTTTTAACTACACAAATAGGTGATGTGTAGATATGATGTGAAATTGTTAAATTTATATTATTAATCATAATAAAAGGAGGTAAAAAAAAATTAAATAGACCGGAGAATTTAACCCTCTAATCCTACTTAAAATCGCGTTCCTAGAGTACGTTATACTGTGTGTGCATACAAGCATATTATTAAGTATAAACAAATATATATATAAATGGTTTTATTTATAAAATAATAAATACTGACCCCGTATCCAGTGACTGGACCAATACCATGACTAGCTAAGTATGATTCTGCAGTGTACTCACGCCCAGTATATCTAAAATCGTCACAAAAACAAAACACATTAGTTATTTTTAATATATTATTATGTGTACGGTTATGATGTTCCTTAGATATTAAAGAAGTTGTTCGTACTAAATAAAATATAATCAATAAATCCTATCAAAAATCAAAAAAAAAAACAAATGAGATGAATCAAATAAGTGACGTAACCCTTGATCGTTATAAAATGGAAATAATAATAAAAAATAAAAAATTGAATTTGGTTTGAAAAAAACAAAAATTAAAATTAAAACAAAACAAAAAATATATAATATAATAAAAACAAAAATTCACACAACACGTTTAAAATGCGGTAGTTATAAAATATTAATTAAACGAAAAAGACTACACAAAACAAAAAAACGATATGACTTCTAAAAAGAAACAATAAGCTACAAAGCCAAAATACAAAACGAATAAATACAAAATAAGAAGCTTTCAATAACGATACGAGAAAAATAATATTATGTACTTGCATGCAGTTTTATTTATAAATCATTTATTTTAATTTACCACGGAATAGTGGTTCAATGTAAATATACAATTCCATCGTCATGGTCAGTTAAACGTTTTTATTCATACAAATTATATAAGACGATTAATATAAATATTACTCATATAAAGTCAATATTTGTACACGTCGTCATTGAAGAATGAAATTTATCATTGAGATTATAGGAAAAAAATTAATACGTTATAAGGAAGAACGTGTTTGTTGTATTACACGATCGCATGATCCTATAAATTGATGTAGGTACTGCACGCGCTTTACACAAAGAAAAATGTGTACGAGATACGTAGGTCGTAAATAATTACGAACACGAACACACACTTTTCGTGAATGAAACACGTAACTTTAGAACAATAATTATTAAACTAGAATTTTCCATTTGCGAGACTCGTGTATCACAATGATAATATTATATAGTAAGTAATATATTATGTACGTCACATGCAAGAGTTGAACGTTTCATTATGACTATGATTACGTTTATAAGGAGTGTGTTCAAGAGCTGATCATCTGCAAAAGTTTAACCAAGTCACTATACTATTATACAGAGCGAGGTAATAATATCTCGTCGAGGGCAAAGACGCGCGCGAGCGCGTGTGTGTGTTTAGCAAGCACACAACACCAAAGGTTAGAAGTTTTCACAGTGGTTTCTGAAGTTTCAACTAGTTATCGCAGTGACACGGGTACAATAATTATACGAGAATATATGGCGACGTGGCGAGTGCGTACACGACCGACGGTGTATTTTCATACAGCCAAGATATGGGTACAAATAAACGTTAAGTAAAAAGACGTTGGCGATACTACTTGTTGTTTGTGGTGCGCGACGCACTAACCTGACCTCTCTATGTAAACGCATAGTTTAATGTAATAAGAAGGGTTTAGAAATCGTTCAATCGTTATGCGAGAAGGGGGCGAGAAACCGACGATTTTCGAAAAATCTCGTCGAAAAAGTCGTACGAGGATAGAATATCGCGTCGCGAAGTCTTTTATATGGCTCGCGTTCGGTATCGAAAACGACGTTGACAACGCGTGGTCGAAAAAGACGGCTGCCAGAGCGTCTGGGCCCGCGGGATAAACGAACGGCGAATCGGAAATAATGCGCGCGTATTATATACGTGGAAAACCGACACGAAACGAGTAAACGAAATATACACACGCCGCGCCGGCCGCACCACAGTCTCATCGAATAAAATTCATTTGATTATATGTGTTGCAGGTAGGGTTGCCACCTTTGAAAGATAGCAGCCCCGGAGACAGGCCGATAAGCAAAAAAAGGTCATCAGCCAGTATACACCAGTATATAGTATAATCTATAGCTTAGTAACTAATTAGTTATGAAGTGAAAAGATAAGTAATGAAATACAAAAAAATATTAATATAATCACATTTGCACTGACAGACGATTTCGGACCATAAATTTCCCATCAATGAAAATACTTGTTACTTATTGACAAACTATTTGTAATATTATATAAAAATACGTCGTAATGTTATGACGACCCGGAGAATAATTCACTGAACCCGTAGCCCGTAGATTTATATGTAAAACCGGATTATCCGGGTGAAACCCGCAGAGGTGGTGGCAACCCTAGTTGCAGGTCGAATCGCGCGTTTTTCGGCGGCGGTGGCGGCGAAGGGAGGGGAACGCGTTCTCGTTCTTCCGGCAATCAAAGTTTGTTGTTCGACGAGAGGAAAAATAAAACAAAAACCTATCCGAAATGTGACGCGCCGCAGACGAACACCAATGAGAGACACATTTCGTTCGCAACAATATCAAAACGGGATTTTCAATCGATTATTTTCAACGTACGTATTTTATTATTATAATTTTTACGCATTGCCGTTTAACTGATCATGACGACGACGACACCTGTGTTCGGGGGCGGGGGGTGGGGGTGGGAGGGTAAATAACAACGCGACTGAACGCGTGAACGAGGGGTGGCAGGGGCAGGGGCGGGAGAAACGCGTACGACCGTCGTGTCGCACGCGCCGTGATTGGTATATGATTATCGCTCTCACCCAGCTGGCAACGCCGTGTACGTAGCAGCGGCGGCGGCCGCCGGGTTGGCCATCGGGTTGTTGGCGGCTGCGGCCGCCGCGTTGTACGCCCTGGCCGCCGCGGCCGTGTACGTGGCGGCGGCTACGTAGGACGCCTGTTGCGCCTGGGCCACCGCTGCGGCCGACGATAACGCTGGAGTCCCCTGGGCTGCGGCTGCGGCCTTAAGTAAGGGCGACGCGGCTGCTGCTGCGGCAGCTACCTGTTTTCGGAACGATTAGTAAAACAAAAATGTTACATATAACAAATGCAGGCACATATCACACGTGGACGCGTTATACCGGAATCAATCAAGCATTATTATTATTATTATTATATTATATTATATAACGTATAAAAATATTATTAAGGTGAGATAATAAATAAATAAATAAATAAATAAATAAAAAAAAAAAAAAAAACAAAAACAAAAAATAATCGTCGACACGTAATAAATAAATTATTATTGTTATAACGTACAAAAAATAATACTATTGCTTTTACGACGTTAAGTTGCGCTCTGTTAAGTTTTTCTTTTTTTTTTTTTTTTTTTTTTTCTTTCAAATTATTCGCAATTTATGAGTTGCACCCCTATACCGATAAACTAGCAACAACGGAAAAATAAAAAATAAAAATACAAATAAAATAATAAAACCAGGCAGTAAGTATATGTATATAATATATATATAATAGTATAATATTTATCAACACAAAATTGGAGACAAGAATTGAAATTATGCATATCGTAATAATTTTAAAAATACGTTTTTTTTTTTTTTTTTTATATCAAAACAAAACAATATTTCAATAATATAATTTACCGTGATGCAATAAATACGTACACTAGGCAAGTTAATAAACATCGTGAACAAGTTAAAATGTAGAAAACCATGAGGTGTAAGCCACTATTGTAATATATATATATATATAATATGTATCAGCGTATAATAATAATAATAATAATAATAATAATAATAATAATAGTAATAATAAAAGAGCGGTGGAGATGTAGATTTATAACTTGCCTAGTACAGTGTAGTCGAATAACCTCTAAATACTTGTGACATTAGAGACTTATGATATATAATATTATACGGCTTCGGTTAAAAAAATAAAATAAAATGAAAAAATAAATAAAAATTTCCAACAATCGGGCACCTCTACACGTATGCGAAATAGGCTTCTATAGAAATTGGCGAAGACCGTGCGATGAAAACAATACGTAATTATACATTATATCATTATTATTGATGTATACGTTACGAATAAACAGTACAAAAATAAAATAGAATATAAATAATAACAATATAGGTCCGTATACATTACATATACATAATATATTTATAGATTTATAATAAAAAAAATTATTCGAAAACCATCTAAGATATATAAATATATATATGTGGATACACACAAAAAAAAAAAAAAAATAAAAAATAAAACCACTATGAACCATTTCACATGCAACAGTTAGCTGTACGTTCAGCTAATATGTGGCATATCACCCTAAAATGTTTCATTATGATAGCAGTAAATTTCTAGCAACACAATAAAATATGTAAGACACATAATCATATATATATATATATATATATTTATTTATTTTCAACAAAGGCTAGTATTTAAGATGTATATTATAACAATATAATAATGCCCAAATTTGAAATTTTTATTTTCTCAGTGAAACGCTACAAGCATAGCTTTCCGTCTACTTATTTCCCCAACAAAACAGCCAATACACAATATATATATATGTAAGGAGAAAGAAATAACAGGCAACCCAAAAAAAAAAAATAAAATAAAAATACATACATACATATACATATACACATAAATAATAAAGTGTACATATATATTTTATGTATATTTAGGTTAAAAACGACTAAAAATCAACAAATTTATTTTCCTTGTACAAAGATACGACAAAAAAAATTTGTTAAACATACTATTCAACCTGTATAGTTAGCGAGTGAGTTTGTGCTCGTATATATATATATATTTTTTTTTGTCACATGCAATTTTTTTTTTTTTTTCATTATTTTTTACTTTTTTTTTTTTTTTTTTTTTTTAATAAGGCCATTTCAATATAAAAATTTCACAAACGATTCCGCCACCGAAAAATAAATAAATAAACACTAAATATGTTGCACAGTCTTATACCAATCAAAGTCTAACGTAGAAATTAAATACTCAACTGATGCCAGTTACCACTGCGGGGGTAGCGACACATTTCCACATTAATCGTGTTGTTTGAATTATTTATGAATATCATTTTTCACCCTTTCACTCTAGACTAACAATATATTAGTGTAAACAAATAAAAGTGTATACGTATATGTATACATAAAACATTATGTCGTATTCAAATATAACAAAGTAAATGGTTTATGTGACTTGACAGACGATAGTGTAGTGCTTGTTATTATAATGTTGTTTTACATATATTTCAATAAATTAAGAATTATCGAAAAAAAAAATTCAAAATGAAAAAAATAAAATGGACGAAACATAAAAAAAATAAAATAAACGATCGAAACGCAAAAATAAAATGTAAACCCATCATGTAAGTATAATAATAATATGTATGTACTATGTATGTATATATTATGTGTATATTCGTGTGTGTGTGTGTAATCAAATAATTCATAATGCTATTGATTCTAAAATCAGGCAACAAATGCCTAATGTTCTAAAAAAATAAATATCACAGGAATCAAAGACTGTGCAAAAAATTCAAATATGTAACGTATAGTGTTAATAAAATAATGATTAGCGCTCTATATATGTAACCGATTAGTACAAACTTTCAGGAAAATTCCGAATAACAGAATTTGGTGTTAATAAAATTAATATAGGTATGTACAAATATTACTTTGTAACCGCATAATAAATATAAAATATTGATCAAGACACTGATTTCTCAGTGCATCTACATTAGAAGCGGTGATGTCAAGAAAAAAAGGCCGGCCATGCCATTCGTCATGTTTTTTCGTATATAAAACTCACGTAATATTTCCCCTTTTCAGCCTTTGTAATCCGTTACACATAAGATTTTTTTCTAAAACGAATTTCAAGAATGACGATTGGAATGATTTGAGAAATGTTCTTGTTCAAATATTATAAATAAAAAAAAATAGGAACGTTTGGTTTTTTTTTTTTTTTTGATACTGTATTTAAATGCAATTAAAAATAATAAGATATGAAGAATAAGAATTTTTGTAAAGGAATAGGAATATTTTGTGATTATATTATATGAATCGTCATTTACCTCATTGACTGCTCCTGCCTGAAAAAAAATACCAACACCAGTTCAACTAATTCTCAATTCATTTATCGGGTCACCTTTTTATAATCACTAATACCTTAAAAACAGTCTGTTCGACATGGAATATATTACTTGTAAATAACTAAAATTAAATAGTTCAAAACAAATAAAAATATTTTCACAGTGTAGAGAACACCAACAAGCTTAAAAAATATTGTATAATCACCCATTTCTGTTGACTTGTATATAAATAAATTTAACGGGGTATTGTTATTCCAATTTTTAAACATTTATTAATGATTACTATAGTTTAGAAAGTATAATTAATGAGTAAAAAAGTTAATTTACCTGTAACCTGTAGTTACTGTCTGCAGCTTGAGCTGCCAGGAATGGATCATAGTACACTCCACTGAAACACATTTTACTGGTGGTAAGAATGAAAAGCCGTAAACATTGTTTACAGGTTTTCTCAATATTTTTAAATAAACATTTTCAGCATAAAAATCATTTTATAAAATTATAACACTCTACCGACAATAATAATTAATCAATATTCATTATTTTATAGCACAATTTGAATTTTATACTTATGAAAATTAATATAAATATAATACTAACGTAATGTTATATACTATAATATATTCATAATGTGTAAAAAATATATTAGCATAGGTAGGGTTTTTTAAGATCACGTGAATTTATTACTTTTGGAAATAAGATATACGAGTACATGAACTGTGTCTCGGGTTCTTATGAACATAATTTGCGTGTGTTCATTTTAATGGTTCTTAAAACGTATTTAAAAATGCTCAAAATATTGTACAATACACCGTTAATAATATTTTACTATCACTCGTGTAAGAAATAAAAATTTGAAATAGCGTTAGCATAAAATTAAAATATTAAACTATTATAAGTTTATAGCTTTTAAATATATTTCAAATAAAAATAAGTTTTGAAACTTTTTTTATTAGGTTTTTTGAATTTGGTTTTCAATCAATACAATATTATTCCGACGATTTATGAATAGAACTGAGGACATTCCTAATTAATAATTCAGTTTGAATCGCTTTTAGAAAATCTAAAAAATATTAAAACGTTCGAATGAGAAGATTGAAATAAACTACATATTATTATATCTTTTTTCTGTTCACATTAATGAATGAAAAGTTGATTCTACCGAAACGTAATTTTTGACTAAATTATCAGTGAATTGTGTTACATTATAATTAACGGGTTGAGAGGATAGTAATTCAAATTTAACAACTCCTTCCGGAACCAAAATTATATGATTATTTAGCATTCATCATTTTATCATGACCATTGTCACCAATTTCCCCATCATTTACGTTAATTTATTTTCAAATAACTTCAATGTTCGTTTAAATCAACGGCTCGTGCCTTGTTTGTAGGGTTATTTTAAGAACTCGTCTAAACAAATTAATTGTCCACTCACCTGTTGCGTGAAAGCGGGACGCAATTCAGGTGCTTCGGTTTTTTTTTTTTATTTTTTTACCAACGAATAAATAATTTTTATTACGCATAGATCATAGTCACGACCATAATAAAATTAAACATGTCTGTAAATTAAAATAGAACTGGTTAAATATACGACACATTTTTTGTTTGTTCGTTACGTAATTTATGTTTATAATAATGGCAACGTTTTTAAGAGATATTGACTAATTTGAATATTAAATAACAAATTAATGAGTTTCAATTAAAAAAAGTGTACATGTTATTTGTTTATAAGAATTAAAAAAATAAATAAAAGTCTCGATTATTATCAAGACTATGTAACGTGTTTCTTTAATAATCGCGGCATTGGTTTAGAACTGGATATCAATCTGTATGATCAGAATACAAAACTAACTTAAAGTAAATTTAAAACACTCACAAAATGTTAAAATTAGAATAAATATAATTTATTAATATCGGTAATCGCCCATTATTTCAATATTTTTTCATTAATAATATTAGTCTATAACTATTACGATAAAAAACAATTTTTAATGTGGTAAATATACCTATATATAAATTATAAACGGATTTAATATTATACGACATGGGTGTAGATTTGAAAATTTCGGAATTTTTATGTTGATGTGTATGTAAGGATATTTGAGAATCAAAATGGCTACATACATATTTTTTCTATAACTGGTTATCAGAAATACCTATATGCATTTTCATAACTTGCAAAACCAGTTATTTCGAATACTTCAACGAACAGAAAAAGAATTAAAATAATTCTAACCACTGGACGTTGGTTATAAAACAAAATCAAATTGGGTTATTTAAAATTATAACAATATGAGTAGTACGAACGAGCCAAGTGAATGAAAATTCTTTAGATTTCCATTGCGTACGTAACAAAAAAAATACAACGTAATATTATAACAAAGAAACTAGAAAACATTGAGCTAGCTAGACAAAGAGTGGGAGATTCGACGTATTCTACTGTAGTTTTTTTTTTTTATTATTATTAATTCTATCGCAGCAGAACATAACAAATAATAATAATTATTATTGTTATTATAATACACAGGTAATTAAATAAGTTAAAGTTTATCTATTGATATGTATTAAGTTAACACGCGGAACACTGGGGTATTCGTTCAATATCATAATATGTATAACGCGAAAAAATAATATATTTTATGCATAATACTTTATAGAGTAATTAATGAAATCGATCATTATTCAAATGAACATAATAATGTGTACTTGCACTAATTAGAATTGTACGCGAATGTTAGAAACACATTCGTATAATTGCAATAGAAACTGTTTGATACTAGTAATAATTTAAAGCGTCATAATTGTATTTACCGGTACGACCCGAGCATCATGCGATCGCTAAGAGATTGGTCGGCAGATTAAAAAATGTTTAGTTGCGATTGAATGCTGAATGCGAAATCAAAGTTCGTCGAAACTATCGAGGACATGTGTGTAAATATACTTAATAAGTGTCGTCAGTAAAGTGGAAATAAAACCACGATTACCCAATTGTGATTATTATTACTTTGGGATCGTACTTTGGTTGATTAAAATCAAGTCTCCAAAACGTTTCGCCCAAATCTTTAACAAACGTACGTTCTAACGACTTCGCTAATCCCCTAATTCCCAAACTGTTGGGCGTTTGTACTATTCCACGTGACACCCCACACAGAAGGCGCCTACGCGAACACCGAGCGATCATCGCCGTCGTGACCTACTGATCGACTGACTATTTTCCCACTATGTCACGAAAAGTTCCATCGACGGACGGACTCATTCGCCCCGATACCTAACCCACCCATGTCGCGTTAACGTTTGCTATAGTATTGTAAACGAAAACGAGTAGTATTTTTCAAATTGTGCTGTTTAAATAATAGTAAAAAATAAAATAAAATAAAAACTAACCGTCAGACGAACGCAAACTGCACGACCCGTTGGTTCTGAATAATTATGTTATATAATAATAATATTATGACGCCCGCGGACATTCAAAATATTTTCATAATAATAATAATAATAATAATTGTTTTGTACTCACGGGGCATAAGTACCGGGAGCTGTATTAATGGCTTGTAACGGGTTAGGCGTAACGGCAATACTGGTCGCCGGTAACCTGGCCGTGTTGAATCCTGGAGCGCCTACCGAAGGAAAACCGCCATTAGACGCCGCGGCCACGGCAGCCATTGCGGCGGCATTCCTGACAGCGTTCGCTGCTGCCACGGCTCGACCACGCTGTATCGCGGCTCCTCGTAGTGCTGCGGCAGCGGCTAAGAAACGAAATATCGCACAAGCGAAGATTATTGTTAAAGACGGCGGTGTCGGCGAATTCGTTTTCGTTATGATTTCGATTGATTTTTAAAAATGCTATTACCATAGATTTCGTTAATTTTTTTTTTTTTGTTTTATATGTAGATACATGCTAAAAGAAACGGACTACTAGGAATGAAAATATAATATGATATAACTAAAAGGCGTGTAGACGAACGACGCGCGACTTCAAGCCACGACGACGACGCGGTTTTTTTGTGTTTTCGCAGTGAAAATTAAATATTTATTATAATTTCTTCCTCGAAATCCGAAATCCGAATTTAAACGGACATGACGTATAATTGTTTAAGTACGAGAATCGCGACGCAAAAGAAAACCCTTACGATTTCCCCACGCGACGTACGTGTTATTATAATATTAAAAATAAAAATTCGTATCATGCAAATCTAAGTTGGCAATGTATCTTTAGAGATTCTACACGAACCGTCAACGTGTTTAAAAACATAAAATTATCTAAAATATGAGTAAAGGCATGCACAAACTACGTTTATTTTGTACATTGCACTGACAGTTTACTTACCCTCAGGCCACTGAACACAAACTGCAAACCACAATAAGAACAAACCAAATGTTAGCCAATACATAATTAATTTACCATACATACAATATTATACATATATAAGTGCAACTACTATTAAAGCGTATATAGTTAAACAAATTAATATAATATAACAAAAGCGTGTGTGATTAATAAAATTCCCAAATAATCGATCGAATCGAACTATCCCGGGTCCGACGCATTTTTTCCAACTCGAAATGTGTAACCATTGAAAGTCAAAACACGGTTAATATCTACTAATGCGACGTATAATTATTTAGAAATAAAATAAAAAAATGAGAACACGTGTCCACGAAAAATTGGCATGCGCTCTGTGATCCAGATTAATTCTAAAACGAAAGCGGAAATATATCAATAATAAATATAAGCACGAAATACGATGAATAAAGTTCAATGTTTTTGGAAACATGCACTAATTTTTGCAAACAGTTTCTCACCAAGGTTCGGCAATACTCCGTTTCTAGAGAGTAATACTATTGAAATCAACCAAAACACATAACAATATTTAAATACCATATTGGAAAAAAAAAAACTATGATTCGTAGCTTGGGAAGATATAGTCCCAGGATATTATCTATGATAATCACTATGATATTTATCTACCCTATTGAGACAAGCTAAACATGGTTACTGATACTTAAATAAAAACACCTACGGATTATCTAAAGCCATATATTACGTGTTTTGAATTCTCCACTCGAGATCCAATAAAAATATTTATATATATTTTTTAGTAAGATTAAACGTGGAATTTGAACACATTATCATTACCATTAGCATTGAAAACAATATCCAAAGTTGCCAAATTAATATTTTTAAAAGCAAATAATAGTGAAGGAAGCCATTTAGTGAGTACTTTATATGTACATATTATTGATCTATATATTGTTATGATTTTTATGTATACGTGTAATGTAATTTATGTTAAAAACCTATGCTATCAAATTAAAAATATATTAATTATAAAAACATTAAACGACACTAACCATTTGGTAATTGTAACGGAGCAGCCACCTTTTTAGTCTGCACTCTTGCTGTTGCATTATTCACCTAAAATTTGAAAACACGTGACGTTAAAAATACATTTACACGAATATTTTCACAGAATTTAATAACACATATTCGAGTACAAATTAATTAATAATTAACTTAAAATTATTTACAATACAATAAATTTGACTTAAATTATTACAAAAATGTAAACACGGCAATGAAATAAAAATTTTGTAAACAACAGGTCAACAGAATTTAAGTACAAGAGAACAAATTGATAAAAGTAAATTAATTTCTTTATAGTTATTATGGGAAAATTTCAATTTCATTGTTAACAAATCGTCCGTACGCGCTGTTTAAACATAATTACATCGACAACGAAATAATTACATGGTAAAATCTTGACTAATCTAGCATGATATACTTACTCGTCATCAACGACATTATAAAATTGATATATTCATCCCAGGGTAGTGGCGTCTGGATAAAATCACCCCATCAGCAAAGAAATGTCAAATAATCTGACACATTGAAACACAGAAAAGAAACGCTTGACACGAGACCTCTAAATCACGCTTGTAACCTACAATCAATACTAGCCTTCGGAAACACGTAATAGTCAGAATATGTTGTAGAATGTGAAAGTATATATAAAAAAAAGTAGGTATAGGGATTTTATTATTTGTTTTTTTAAATTTATCGTTTTTCAAACATTTTATCTTAAATAGGAGTGACGAAGTGTTTATTTGATCGAGGAAACAGACACATTGAAAGAGGAATAAGACAAGAAAAAAAATTCATTTTACAGCCAGGCCCATAGTCGTGACTGAAGCACATGCAAATTATCATTCAATTACATTCGAGCGTCTTGATACATGGAAGGATTATACAGTAACATTATCGTTGAAAAATTCAAGAATAACAATATGCTAATGCAACATATTTTCCTCTCGAATTTACTACACTAAATAAGTAAAATTACCTAAAAAAAAAAACATGATTGAATAATGCTGGTGGTAATAACAAATCACTAGTATCCATACTTCGGAATCCAACATTCACAAACAGAGTGCCAACAAAATAAATCGTGAGACCTTTCCAAGAAAATAATTTAGAAGTTTGAAGCTTCAGAATTATCTACCTATCAAACAACAAATATTCGTTCACACACATCTCAGTCCCAATACAATATTTTCTTTTCTTTTTCGCATGCAAATTTTCATTAACATTAATATCACTACACATTTTCCGGGTTAAAAAAATAATAATAATAGCAATGATCATACGTATAATTCGAAACTGAGTAAAAAATATATGAGAACTCTATCTCGAAATAAGAATTTTGATAAAAACGATTTTGACATTGCTTTGCTGAAAACATTTCCTTAGACCGATTAAATGTTTAAGGATATTATTAATAAAACGATCCAACACTGGTCAAAAAAATTAAAAAATATATCCTTAGTCTTAGTATTTCCTTTTTTCGTTAACAACTGCAATTTTTTTTTTTTTAACTGCTATACATAGGCATAACTAGGCATTCAAACAAATAAAAGTTTCAGTTCTAACTATTTTAGATGACCCATGTATTAGTTATAGAAGTACTTGAACACTAATAGAAACAAAAGCAAAGAATTGTAAAAATATTCCGAATAATACTAATATCATAATTGAAGCTTTCACTCTGTCGACGTAAATTGATTTCAAACATAATACTATAGCAATATTTTTATCTTTTAGTAAATTTTACTCATCAATTATACATATATATTAATTTACTTTAATAAATTAATGTATTTTGCGATGTAACCAGAAATAGGTATAAACAATTTGCCATATTACTGAAAATATCATTTCTTTAAGTCACTTCATATTGTGTTCTTAATCCATAGAACATCTTAGAAACAATAGATTGGTTTATAAAAAAAAAATAATTACAAACGTTTGTCAATCATTAATCAGTACTGGTTTGCAAATAAATATGTATATAATTTTAATCACAATAATAAAATAATAAGTCAAAAAATAAACATTTATTTCTTTCTGTCTGAAAGAAAGATAATATTTATATGGGGGAACTTTGCCCCCAGTCTCTCCATCTAGTTATGCCTATATTTTTACATAACCAGCAATAAAAATCTAAATTATGGCTAATATTTAGGTTAAACATACTGAAGAAAATAGAAGAAAAACGCCGCCAAAAGCGTTTCTACATTAATTTTTGTCAATCATTTTAAATTAGTGGTTACTTAATTTTAAGATCAGTAATCTATAATAAAATTATTAGCCAATTGTTAAACAATATACAAGTGTATGTAAAATAGGCATGTTTTAAAGCAATAAACCTAATTAGTAAAAAAATGATACATACATTAAGTAAAAAAATGAAAAAAGATTATGAACCGCATACAAGTTACATGAATTATGAGGTATTTTAAAATAAATTAAATATCTGAAATTGAAAATTCAGTGACAAAAACGTCGATTCGTCATAGAATGAAAATGTAAGTGTAAATGAATGAAATAAACATCATTCTAATAAATAAAAGTAGGTACAATGATTGATATTCAATGTAACACTACTTGTGATTATGTTTATTGCTTGAAATGGCATAGCCAAGCATTTTGTATTTTGCCAAGATGAATGAAAACTAGGTAAACATTTACATTGAAAAATACCCTATATAACCCCTGATTTCCATCGTTCGTGTACCATCAATATTAAGTCGTAGAGCAAAAGTATAAGAATATGTAATCGTTTAAATCAAAGCAATTCAAAATAGATGGTTATATAAAATAGATATTTTTAAAAACATTAATATATTGATGGTTCAGGAAAGTACTGAAAATAAGCGCTAAAAAAAAAAAAAATAATAGTAATAATAATAATAATAATAATAATAATAATAATAATAATAATAGTAATAATAATAATCGGTAATAATAATAATGATTTAGTTTTTACAATGGCTTATAAAAAAATTAAGATTTCTACATTGTGATTAGTCTTACTATGTAATAATAAGTGTAAACATATAAATTATAAGTAAAAATATAAGTATATATAAATATATATAAACATATTACATATATATATATATAAATATATATAAACATATTACATATATATATATATAAATATATATAAAATAGCATAAATATTTGCATGCAAACCTCTATTTTTCTGCCTTCAACAACTGTTCCGTGAAGATGTTCGCGAGCCTCATCAGCGTCAGCGCTATTCCCAAACGTTACAAAACCGAATCCCTGCATGCAACACACACAACAAAACACATGCAAATAAACAAACTCAACAGAAAATAAATTTTAATTATTATTACTAAGTAGTAACTTGAATTTTATTTATTTTAAAATATTTTAAATTTTATTCTTTTTAAAAGATGAGAAATTATTTAGTTAAATTTGTTTGGGGAAAGCGAACATTGACGTTCACAGTTAACACTATACATTATACAACAATAAAAAAAAAAAAAAAATAGTACAGTAAATGCTAAGTTAGTCCAGCATTCATTATGTATAGCGTTTCACAAGAAGGTGGAACTTTTAAGCGGTATACATTTTTATTAGCGTTATTGTGCTATTAATTACGTGTCAATGATAAACTAGTGTTAAGTAAAATAAAATATTGCGCTACTTATAGCGTAGTGTGAATGCTCCCAAAAGTTGTCCGTTTTGGATATGGAAAAATATGTAAAGAAAAGGATTTATTGTTAAAATATCATGATAATAGGTCTGTTTTTAATTGACAGATTTTAAATAAATAAGTATAACGTTTACTTGACTGATTGCATATTTGTCGGGTTAGATTTTTGCTAGAACAATGGCTTCTTATATGTATTCATCGGGGAAAAAATGTGTTTAAGAATTATTATATTCAAATTTATCAATCGGAATGAAATTATAATTTATAGAATATTAGGCGATTATGTTTACGGTTTATTAATTTGAATTTACACTTCGATTAATATTTGATTGGATTATAATTTTACAATTACAAAATTTAAAAAGAATAAAATAAAGGTAATAAAAATAACCTATAAGATAATGTGTACCTATATGACGATAATTAACTTGTTATTTAATGTTACTAATATTTATTGAGTTCATCAGATAATAAGAAATATTTTAATGATAATTTTTAGATAACGTTTTAACATTATTTAATATATTTTTTTAAACTGCAATAAAAATGATTTGTATAATTTTATTATTATTTAAGTCAATGTATTATTTAAAGTTACTTAGCTGCCAACAAAGCGTGAATGTTTTTATTTATTTAATCAAGGTATAACTTTTATAAAAATGTATAATATTTTATTAACTACAATTAACCATAATTACCTTTGATCCACGCTCATTAAAAATAATTTCAACATCTAGAATTGGTCCAAATTGCTGAAAAATACATAACATAATATTAAGACCGAGAAGAGAACAATAATAATAATTTTACACGGTAGTTATATACTTTAATTACAATTGATTAAAAATGTTATTATGCAACAGTTGCATTTGGGTTGCAATCTAGAAGCTCTATTTTCAACATGAATTTTTTAAAAGCTTATACATGATGGGACATATTTACAATAATTCATGAACTCTAATGGTTAGGTTTGTGCAGAAACAACTAATGACTTTGTAATCAGTTATTAGAAAATGTAATTCAAACAAATATTAATCTTTAATAATATGTCATTATGTTATGTATTTGTATAAAAATATTATGTAGATGAAATTAAATTAGTTTTAAACTGTTATGAATCTGCTCAAACCCGATTTCATCTGAGAATGTTAAATATATATTTATATGAATCTACAAGTAATAATACAATTTATTATCAAACAAAATATTAATTAATTACCCCAAACATGGCACGCAAGTCAGGCTCTCTAAATCTAAAGGGTATATTTGATACATGAAGTCTCTTTGACTGGATATTTTTGTCTTCGCTAGATGAACAAGGGGACCCAGCGCCAACATTGGTAATGTTCGTTGGTGAGGCTACAGATACTGACACCGGTGTAGTCAACGCATTCGTGGCATTAGTACATTCCAACTATACATCACAAAAAGAAAAAAAAAATATATGACAAGTGAACTAGCTGTTTTTGGATTACACAGAAAAATTACTAAGGCCATTACAGTGTGAGCAAAAAAATGTTAGCAAATTCTCCAATTTACTAAAGTATTGTATTTTAATATGTACCGGTTGTGATGTTGTAGTAACTGTAGTTGGTTGCTCAGACTTCATTAATCCAGCCGACTGCTGCTGTTGCTGCTGCTGCTGTTGCTGTTGCTGCTGTTGTTGTTGTTGCTGTTGATGTTGTTGCTGCTGCTGCTGTTGTTGTTGTTGCTGCGATGATGCTATGGATATGTTTAGTCCGGCCGGGGGTGAGTATGTAATAGGGGGTGGCGGTGGATCACTCTCTACAGTCACCGGTGGAAGTGGAGCTGTAGTTTGAGGTGCAGCCACCGGAGCCGTCATTAATGTTGGCTGGGGATTGGTCATTTTAAGTGTCATCGCAGCCATCTGACCTGGTTGTTGCATGGGGAATGCACCAGACGCAGCTGCGAGTGATGCATATGGATCAATTCCTCCTTGAACCATTTGCTGTGAACAAAAAAAGTAAAATATTATTTTAAAATTCAACGAATATCACTAAACATGCTGAATGTGTTTAGGTGTATAGATAAAACTTGGTATGATGGTAATTTGTTCATTTATCATTACAAACGAACACAAAAACTAACCGAATGAAATTTAAGCTAATAACGTTGGTAATATACTGATTTCAATTGCTGGTCAGTCTAATCGCGTCAGTTGTTTACTTTATTAGTAGGTATACAATTGAAGATAATCATGAATCATCAAATTCGTAAAAAACAACAACTATTTCGACTGAGTTTAACGTGAGGCATATTCATGATATATCTTGTCTAGTATAGGTATAATTGTAACTTGACCAAATGTATCTAATAATTTAATGATTTTAATGTAATAATAACATTTTCTTAAAACAGAAAAATTTAAAATATGCGCAGTCTTAAAATTATTTTAAACATAATTTAATCGCAAAAATGCTTATTGATAATCTAGACGTATTTTGACGTACAATCCATCGGATACCACAAAGATATTTCATGTCCCATAAACGAAGCCGAATGGGTTAAGTAAGCCCTTCGTTAAGTCTAGAGAAAATATTTTCGCGAAGGTCACTAAACACCATATTAATGTTAAACGATTGATAAACGTCGGTGCTAAAGCTTAGACGATGTCGACACCGATGTCATACACAATATTACGAAACATGGAAAAAAAAAACATCAAAACGTTTGAAATGTAAAATTTGGTTTTAGTGTAATTCATAATGTTTGTTGTATCTACCAAAAACAAATTACGTTTTCAAATATCAACACGTGAAATGCGGATACGCAAACATCGTATAACCTAACCCTTTGACCGTCGGTGGTCAATCAAAAACAATGTCCTCCGAACGCTTTGATAATAATAATAATAATAATAACTAGAATGTAACATGGGCGCATCGGATGACATCATCGTCATCATCGTACATGTAAACTAATGATGTAAATCGATGATGTTCACCGCAGTTTAGGTTCACATCGATAAACCGCTGTTGTTCCGAGTGCACGTGAGATCTCCGCCTCGGGGCGGTGTCGTCTGCGCGCGCTCGTGGTGGCCGTGAGCGCATAATACAAGCGCGTTAAGGACACACCGCAACACGACGGCGGACGGACACGGTCGGCAATAATGTTTCCTCGCGTGCTTAAATTTTCTAATAAACAATGTTTTTGCCCATTTTAGTGTGCGCGTTTCACGCGAGGAGAGCTCTCCGTCGCGTCGCCGAGAGCGTGCGCCTCGGAATAAATTAATGGACCGAGCCACAACGACGAACAGGCTAAACGAGTGGTATTTCTACTAACAGTACTAACCCGTAGTAGAAAAGAAGAAGGATACACGCGCGGTTCGGCCGGCAACCAGTTTGACGCACAACGACGGCATACTAATTGCGCGGATACGTTATTATTATATTTTAGGACAAGCACATAGTCAGAGTATATATCGTAACGTCGCGCTATATAGTAGACTAGACTGGTAGAAGTAGTAGAAGTAGTTGTAGTAGTAGTAGTAGTAGTAGGCATCAAAGTTTCTCAAAATAATTACATAACGTCGATTTTTATTTTTTATGTGTGTACGTGTATACACGTATGGTATTATAACTACTCGTGAAAGCGGTTAAAGATTATCGTGACCGATCAACGCGCGTCCGAAGAAGAAGAAGAAGAAGCGTCGTCGTCGTCGTCGTCGAAATTTACATATTTTGCAACAATGCCGATTGAAAAATGAAAAAAAAAAAACAACAAAAATATAAGGAGGGAAAAAAAATGGTCAATTGTTTCCTCTCTCGACGTTCGGGACTTTGTTGCGGGCACTCGTATATTATAAGTGTATACACGTATGTGTGTGCTTATGAGTGCGCAATTGTGCGTGTACACGGTGTATTTATACGCGCGTTCGGTCGTGTCGTACACACTCGAAGGACTCGTCTACTTTATTTTCACGTTTCGCGTACTATATTGTACACACCGCAGGAAAAACACAACGGTAGAAAAGTCGTCGTTCGCGGGGACCCACTCGCGGGCAAGTCTAATGAGGATGTGCGAGCGACGACGCGTAATATCGTCGTGTGTACCGGGCCAATTTCGAGGACACGGGTACGTTTGGGGGAACCCGGGGGGGGGAGGGGATGACCATTGTTATAACATGGATAGACTGTGTGTGGTGGTGGTGCTGCTCTTCAATGATATTAAAAATATATATATATATGAACACACCGAACTACATATAAAGTATAATATATACCTTACGGTGGAAAAAATAAAAACATACTACCGAGTACTGCGGGCTGCTCGTACGTTTTATATTACTCGACAAGTGGCTACATCCTATAAAAATACGACGACGAGCACGCGGAGCGCATTGTGTGCGTATGCGCGCGTGTGATGTACGGCTATTAGAGATTGAGTTAAATTGATGTTTATTGTTACCGATTAATTCGTTAAAAACGAACGAACGCAATGATAAATAATACCGTCGCGGCGGCGGCGGCGGCAGTGCGCGAGGTGTAGTCGGTCGTGTGTTAGTGTAGGTAACCTACTACACGCATGCGATTATAAAGCTGGCAAAAGCGTCCTACACGCGCGGATTTATTATAGCCGCACTAAATTTAGACCGAATTTATTGTTCGAGTAAATTTCAAACGAGACGACAATTATCTGTTGAGTAACGCCGTGTCGACCGTACCTATACGTCGTCGTGTGTAATGCCACATCGCTGTTGTCGAAATCCCGACGTATTTTACAATAATAATATGATGTAGAGGATTTTTTCTTTTAGTTTTCTTTCGAATTTCCTATAGAAAATCACGCCTCTGTGCGTCTATAACAAGGTTACGAACAAATGTCCGAGTAATCGCGTCGGACGATTAAATGAAAAAATCTACGAAATGGTAATTTCGTCCGACACACGAACAAAATTACGCGACTCTATTTTCAAACATCACAGAAAGTTTTATCTGAAAAAAAAAAAAAAAAAACGAAACGAAACGCGTTTTAAATGCATTCCATAACGCTGTACACAACCGCACTATAACTATAAAACTTAATATAATACATTTATCTATAAATATACATTTTTATTTCTTCAATACTATGTATAATCTAGAAATTAATGGTAAACCAATTAAGGTTTATTTGAAATTTCAATATTTGTTTATTCGTCGATAAAGACCTTAAATTACCTTATCTCTGTCGTATATCTTCACATGAACACAAAGACTTTAAACCTAATCATTTTCAATTAAAATCAAACATTCGTTAACGCGATCAATTCATCATTGTTAATATTAAAAACACGAAAATTAATAAAATCCCCTTTATCGCGGTCGTAGATCGAGAGTACGTAGGGGCACGGTACAAATAGATTATCATTCGACACAATAAGTAAACGAAGTAACACTGTTGAATTTTGTACAATGAAAATAAAATACCTAAATGTGCATTGTACAACTTTTCCTTTATCATAAAACTGATTTATACGGCGTAATTTGCCTTGGAGAAATATTAAAGCATAGATACGTTAATCAACAAATTATTATGCGGTTACACTTGAGTACACAACACAGTATATAGGACGGACGGTTAGATATTATTTAAATAATTTTCTTTCTGTTGAACGATCAACTCGTCGAAAATGACCAACAAACACACGTTATACAATGATTTTTATGTATTTAAATGAAGGAAATAAAAATAAATATTGGTAAAAAATACTATGTCGATGTATTGGCAATGGATTTATTTATATACTCATAAATGAAATGAAAATACTTGCCAAATTATGCGAGTCAAAGATTTCTAACGAGGCCTTAGAGTTTTAAAAATAATTCGTACAAAAATGGTTGTCATTCCATTCAAATTTCTTACGAAAATGTTTGATTTAATTTATAATGACTGTGGTGCGCACATTTATAATGGCAATATAGAGGTAGGTAAACGAACAACAGAATCAAAGGTTACAACTGATAGTGTGATATTCATCATTCCGCGATTTAATTGTCAACTCTTAATATTTAATAACACGAGGGGGTTCGATTAGGTTTAAAAACTTGGACCCATTAACTTATTTAGTACACATATTGTAATTATTAAACATTGTCATAAAAATAAAAAAAAACATCACAAACCTTAAGACCTATGACTAATCAACTGATTGAGATAACATGGTTATAAGACAATTACTATTATATAATATTACAATAATAATATAAATATTACGTAATACAATAAGTGAAGACAATTATTATTATTATTTAACTTTATGGAGTACCACCTCTAATAGTAGAAAAGGACACCAATTAAAGATGATAAGTTTTAAACCAACGAGATGTTACATTATAAAATATCGATATTTATAACTCGATTCAATTAAGAATAGAAAAATGTTTAAAACAATTAAATACTCGTATACCGAAAATTACCATCGAGAAAAACACCGCGGTTAATAAACTTAGTTTACTACAAATACAATACGTCCAATGTATTCGTATAATTATTTAAAACCCAATAAAATTATTAGAACATGTCGAGGAACAACGACAAACGACAATGAAATAATTCGAACGCAATTTATATTTAATGAAACTCGGGGCGGATATGATATTCCATTGACAGTATATACATTGTCGACGTTAAGTAATATTTACGACGAGAATAATAATATTCTGACGGAAGTAAGTACCCGTCTATTCTCATTAAATACAAACGTATTTTAATTAAATCGGAAATTAATACCGTGTAGGTAGGTAGAAATAGATGTAACAACACGTGTCGACCACATTATTGTATGTATTTTTTTTTTTAATATAGACGCTAAATAAGAAAAATCGTTTCGAGCTGCAAAATGTTTTACAGTTTTTCGAACACACTGATAATCATCACGAAACACGAACGATTTATTATAATGAATTAATCAAACGTAGAATTGTCTAAGAAGAATCCAATCGAGTGCTCGTACCAAAAAAAAAAATTGTACGTATATTTTACTCATATTATTGTGGGCACTGTATAGTTGATGTCCGAGTAAATGTATCGTCTCGCGTATCGTTACTACTGTACTACATATAGACCAATTATAAAAATGCGATTTAAATTGCTAATTGTTATATTGGAAATCATTAAAATGCAATTGGAATTTAAATTCTAGCAAATCAATTTAATTCGTAACAGTTATACCAACAATATCATCCCGAAGCTCCGGACGACAATAAAGGGTCGCGTGCTCGAAACAAAGTATCAAATGCACAAACCCAGTCGAATTATATTGTACGCGCGTACGATAATACGAATTAATATCGTTACGAGTACATAAATGGACTTAAAAACGAAACCGGATAGGATATAAAAAAAATAAAAAAATACGACGTCATCGATATCCCATTTAAAACAAATCGTGCACATGATAATAACCTCACGACGAATATCAAAATAAACTCGGGACGAACGCAATTGGGCGCAAACAATAAACTTTTACGGCTTCCGTGTAAGTATATATAAACACACGATTTTCTTCATTAAAGCTACGCCGCCGACACATTAACCGTTCTTACGCATTTTGTTATTTTATTTTTATTATTTTTTTTTTTTGGTTTCTCGTTACCAACAGGTAGGTAACGACGACGACGACGACAGACAACACGTGCGTTTCCCCTCTACTCTAAACGCGAACGCCGAACGGTATAATATTCGCCAAAGAAAAACAAGCTATAATAAACGTCGTCGTCGTGTCGAGCTAATATAAAACCTTGGAAACCGCTAAGAAAGCGAGAGGAGGGGGGGGGGAGTCGGTTTGGTGCACGTAACAATAATAATAATACCACAACGGTAGGTGCGACGACGTATGCGGATTTCGATTAAATAATATATGCAAAGTATATAACGCACAGCCGTCCTTATAAAAACGAATACGCGGACAGGGCTGCTCGTTATAATCGCGCGTTTCTACTATGTACGCGAATAAATACGGCAAACCCGAGAATAATATTAACACCGAAACCAAGCGGACCGATAATAATAGTAGTTTTATATTATAATCGTACATCGCAGTAATAATATACACATTTTATCCGCGTAGCGTGCTCGGCGGATTCCTTTTGTAGCGATTTCTAGACCGGCACCGGGCACACCCGCCGCGCCGCCGCCGCCGCCGAATCACTGCGCGCGCACGCGTTTAATTCGTAATTAAGCGATAGAAAGAGAGAGAGAGATAGATGGAGAGAGAAATTTCGTCGCTCGACAATTATTATTATTATTATTATAACATTATTAACCGAGTCCCGCTGGTACGATTAGAATATAGCGTAGACCTTTAAATGTCGTGTTCCGTTTAAACATTTTAAGCAAACCCGATCGCATCCGACAAATATTAAATGGCCGAATTTCCAAAACTAAATTAAACGAGACACGGATAAATATCAAATTTTTTTTTCTTTTTGATTTAATAAGATTAATAAAGTCACAAATAATAAACAATTTTTCTACTACGCGAGATAATATAAAAATTAATTTATACACCTTATTTCCCCGGTTAATTTGCGCACGATACGATTAGAAAAATATTATGTCCTGGAGCTTATATTCAATGACTACGTCGTGACGATGAGAAAAAAACATCCAGAATCTCGAACACTGTACGAGGGGGGCAACGGCGAGCCAACGAGAACGCGTTCGTCGTCGATCTTCCAACTAATTTTAGTCTCGAATACGAATTGTTTTATGAGGACCCGATTCGTAGGGTTTATCGCGAGAATTATGAACTCGACTTGTCCAAACTCCTAAACGCGCGTGTACGAACGGGGACGAAGACGACGTTATCGACAAAAAGTATTCACGATATATAGGCCACGGGTTCGAATTTCCTGTTACAACGATAAGCTAGGTAAGTTTTTTCCCATAATATGCTCAATCAAAATATTTCATAATCCGTTCTAATAGAATAATTATTCGTATTCGTATATTATTGAAAATTCAAATGATATAATTACATAATATGAATTCACGTTTTAAACAATTATTGAGAGTTGAAATCGAAAAGCGAATGAACAATAACCCCCCGACCATTTCAAAGCTATAATTCGTGAAATAAAATATTTTCGTACAATTACAAATAGTCATAATATGTGTGTTTGTATGCACGCGACGGATAACAAACGATCGAATCATTACGATAATGAATACAAATATGTATGACAGATCGCGGGCGGGTTTGTCGCCACGCTTTTTCGTAACGACTGTGACATTTCTTATCAAAACTTAAGATTCATAATAATATGTAATTATACGCCGTTTCACACGAGATTAGAGTTCGGAGGGAGGGGCGCACACGGCGGCGTATCCATTCGTTAACGATGAAAATATATTAAATATTATCTGCGTAATCGAATTCGATCGGACGACGAGATGAGAAGCAAAAAAAAAATCGTCCGACGACCCGCTTTTTGCCGCCCCTTTACACGACCGCGGAAGAGTCCGGACTTTGTTTTCGTCACGCCGATGTAATACCGTTGTGATCGGAAACGCATTGTGCGACGCGGCGAAGGTTGTGTTTTGCAATGACGACGACGACGAGGTTTTAACCTTGCGCACCGCGGCGGTTTGCAGTGCACCGCGAATATGTGCCAAGCGCTTTTATAATAATGACGATCGACCGACGGCGGCGGCGGCGGCGAAGACGAACGGGTACGGCGTAAAAAACAACGACACCGAACGCTTTTGAATCCGTGCCACGGGCGCGTATGTATCGTGTCGGCGTGTGTATATTATATATCGCCACTGCGCGTTTGTCGTCCCCGCCCAAGGCGAAGGCGATCCGATTACTTTTTTTTACGCGCACACGTTTCGATAACATAATAATATCGTATTGACAACACAACAAACGTTGTCGGGTTATCTTATCACGCCGCGGAACGACGACGATCGTGTGCTCGGGAACTCGGCGGCGGCGGCGGCGGCGACGGCGGCGAACCGCGCGCGAGGGGAAAGGACTAGGCGGTGTCGTCCTGCGCGAGAGCCGGACTTTTTTTCCCTTCGGTCCGTCCGACGCGACCGAAATAATTAATAAAAAATAATACACGATTGACGCGCGCATGCTATTATATAACGATTGTTGTTCGAATCTATTGTGCAAAGACGTAGAAGACACTGTCGAACGACTCGGTGGTATACGACGGATCGTCGAAACACAAAGCTAAACGTATAGTACAATGAGCCAAGAATACGTTTGGATGGACTTTTAACGATGTTCGTTGGGCAAGGATTTGCATACGACATTAATGTCGACGAGGTCATTGAAACTTATAACGTTGAATTCGAACGAAACGAGAATGGAACTTTTACGTTTTAATATTAGACACTCGTACCCGATCCGTCGGTGAAATAGTTTGTCGTACAAATCTATAATAAATAATACGTTTTTTTTTTTTTTTCACCACGTATAAATAGATATAAACTACACTCTTTTGAAGCTCACCCCGAGAGATGTTACTGAATCCTGTTTTACGAACCCTGCCCCACGTAGGTCTGAGCACGCCTATTATGAGCGCTACCGGCTACCGTCGAACGGGTGCGGCGGCTTAATGAAGGGTCTAAGATTTAGGGGAGCATAGGCGATAAAATCCTTTGGACATTTCAGGGATACCCGTTTGCTTTACAAAAATCGTACGGTTTTGATTTTATATATACCCTAAAACGCAATTTCCAGTGTACCTGCCTAAATGTAAATATTATAGGCCCAAGAATTCGTACTTTTACTGTATACATTTACATTGTTATTATTAGTCGAGAGTATATTGACTTCAAATAAATTGCCGATTGAAATAAATAGGTATTCAAACATATGTATGCACGTGAGTTTAATTTAAGAAAAATCAATTTTATAATATTTTTTTTAGGTAGGTTTAGCTAGATTTTAATAAAATACTATTAAAATAAAGACCGACGGAGGAGTTAGGCTCGTCTCTTAAATCCTCTACTGTGTAGCGCGTAATATTATACTCTGTGCAGGCGGTGCATCGTGGCGAGGCCCCGGCGACGTCGTGTGATGCGAGGGGTTCCTTTGTGATTGCAGGATGTGGGCGCCGCGGTGAAATTACTAAAATCGAATTTAAAAACGGAGACTGCTGCACAGTTAATTCTTTTTCTTTTATTTAGAGGCTCTGCATGCGGGACAACTGTGTTCCGAAATAGTTACCGATAGATTAAATCGCATTAATATTAACACAGAGATGCGCCGTTGTTCGCGATCACGTTCCGCGCGAAAACTTTTGAATAGATCGCCAAAACAATGGAAAAAATATTTTTTCTTGACCGGCGCGACCACCGCTGCGGCAGCGACATTCGCGCCTAATACAAGAGACGTGTGTACATAACAAACGAGGGGGAAAAGTAGTGGTTATTAAATCGCATTTCCCAAGAAGAACAACGTTTAGAAAACCGCGTGGGAAATTTGATCGGGTTAAAACAATATTTATTATTCGTTACGATTAACCGTACAAAACTTTGTAATAATAATAATCATAATAATAGTAATAACAACAACAACGACAATAAAAAGATAAATACGACGAGTGCGCTACACGTAGGGGGAAAAATGATTTGCGTGAGAAATTCCGTCCGAGAGAACTGTCGTTACGTATATATATATCGAGTGTTTCTATTGTTGACGTGCGTTTTGTCCACTTATAACCAGAGTGAAATATTGTTGTGTCAACGACTTTCATGTAATATAAATGAATCGAAGTCACATCGACGGCAGAGACGTTTCGGAAGAAAGAAAAAAAAATGAGACGTCGGGACGATGGAACGGAATTATTCTCGAATCTCGTGAAATACACGCTGGGCGGGTGGGAGTATATATGCACTATAGTGGCGTTTGGAATTTATCACAAAGAACTTTGAAAGCTCACACACTACACGCGCGCACACATACACGTTCGCGATCAATACGCGAGACCGCGACGTTCAGTTCCAGTTAAAGTTTAGCGGTGTAACAAATCCAGACTTTTTCCAACCTAAATATATACGATATTATTCTGTAACGAGTTAATGATGACGACAACGCCGATGTCTAGGAAGACGACGACGTCGTCGTCGTCGCCGCGTATATATTCAATTCGTTCGACGCCCGGGGAGGAAAAATCAATGTTTCGAGTGCGTTTTTAATGGCATTTTCCCACCACCATTACTACTACTACTACTACCACGACGACGTTCTCTACTATATACGGTGTATAATGTACTATTTCGTTCCCCGCGCGCCGCCGCTAGTAGCGTCGGAGGAACAGATGTGTGTGAGCCGCCCCTGACCCGCCTCCCCTCCCTTGTCCTTCGTGTGCGTACACAGACAGGATAAATAAATTATGCTCGGCCCCCCGACATGTGTTTTCTACGCGACCTCCACTGCAGGAGGAGCACACGCCACGCGTACGCGCAGCACACAAATGTGCGCGAGGCGAGGAAAAAATAACTGAAATAACGCAGACAGTCTCCGTTGGGACTATATATATACTCGTGTATAAAAAAAAATAAATATATATATACGTACATGTAAACTTACGACGATATGGGGAAAGAAGAAATCGTGTGTCTATATTATAATGCGACGACGACGACGGTCTGGTAATTTTCAGAAAATGAAATAGTAAACTCGCGCGCGGACGAGCGTGCAGGAGTATACTAATGCACGGAGCCTCGTTCGGCACACGAGGCAGCAATCGGTAGAGTGTGAAGTTGATTTTTAATGACCGAGGGAAAACTTTTATTTGCCGTTAAAAACGACATTTCTCTCGCGCCGCGTTCGTACGGGGATTTTATTTCGAAATCGAGTTCGTCGCGGCACCACGCGCCGCATTTTGAACGCATTTTACAAACGCGGGTAGTAAAATACGATTTTTCAAACGTCCGGTATGCGGCTATTATGAGAGACCGCCATGTTTGACGCATCGATTTTACACGTTTTATACGTAATTGACATTTCGACGCGTTTTACGGTGGCGTTGACTCGCAGGAAATAAAATAAAAATTTCATACCGCGAGAAGTACTCGCTGCCGACTGCTGGCGAAGAAAAAAAAAATAAAATAAAATAGAAATCGCGCGTTTTATTATTGCCGATTTTCAGACTACTCTGCCAGACCGTGTTTTATGTTATCGCGTCGTAATAACGATCTACAAAATCGATTAAAGCGTAAGTATGTTATGGGAAACAAATAATAACGGTTTTTGAAAAAAAAAAAAAAAAAAACCATACGATTTTCATACGCACTGTGAAGTCACAACACATGTTGTATGTACCGACTATATCTGGCCACGGTCCATATGGTCAATGCACACCAGACTTATACAATAATATTAGGGCGTTTCGCTGCGATAGAGAGACGATAGAGTATTCGAGTGTAATATATAAATCCGCTAATTACGAGAAAACAAATTAACAATCACTATACGGCTATTGCGCCGCGGTCGGCAGACCGCGTGCCAAGTTTCCAAAAGCAATTTCGTTTAAGGGAATTACATTACGCATTTTTTTTGTTTTCGCGAACAAAGTTTAGACGTTTGCTTGGCAACCGGCAATAAATGCTACTCGTGTCATATAATATACGTATATAACGCCCGCCGCCGTGTGTATATAATTCATTCGTCAGTTACGTACGCGGACGGTTCGTCGGCGGCTGTCACGTAAAAATATCATTGTACGGAAAATATAAATAATATAACACCTATATTTTTTATGAACGTGATTTTTTTTTTGAACTTTTATTTTTTTTTAATAATCATTGATTTTTTTCAAAGGGGAAGGGGGTTGACGCAGTTCAATAGCACCCTCGTTATGGAAAAAATCGCTTTGTTTAAACATACGGCCCACGTGCATGACAGCTGACACTATTATTCGCTCTACACGACGATAATCACCCGACTATATAATAAAACACCGTGTACTTTTTAAAAAGGGACGAAAACCGTGTTTTCGATGGTCGGGGGTAAAAAATTGCGTAGCAAACGAGACGACGCGGATTGGTAAATTTTGCCGAAATGGTTTCGCGAAAGTCCAAGTCGTCTGCGTCGGATAATACTACGCGCCCGGGCAGCACTCCGGCCAATAGTGTACGGGAAAAAAAAAAAAAAGAGTATACGCCGAGCACTCGATAAAAGCACCATCGTGGCCGCCGATGTATATTATATAGATAAATATGGACAAAAGACAAACACGCAAATTGTGCGAATATCGATCGAGGAGAAACGGACGGGGCGAGAGGGGACGACGACGACGAGGAAGAAAAAAAAACAATTATTGTAGTTATTTTTTTTTCGACGGGCGTTTTTTTTCTTTTTCTATAAAATATTAATATAATTATTAATATTAAACGCGCTCTTCGCCACGGTCACGCCGGCCGGAAGGGGAGGAAAGAAGAGGTAGACAGTGACGACAGCACATGGTCGGCCGGCGGTTTAATTAGTCTAATGGACGGTTTTTTAATTTTTTATTTTTTTCCTTGTCGTTCCTCGTGCTAGTGACGCGCGCGCATCAACAGGCTGCGAAATATAATAACTACTGTTTCGCACACGAGCGAGACAAAAAAAAAAAAAATGATTTTTTTTTTTCCTAGCGTACTACATTGCGGGTCGCGTAGAATTAAAATTCAGGTGGTAGACTGCGCAGCGGCATAACATAACGACGCGACGACCGACGGCCGCGTTTACCAACCCTTTGGCGACAGATAAATCGTATGAAAAACCCGTGACGCGCGAGAGCGTCGCCGCCACGCGGAGAGCAGCGCGGGGACGGGACGGCGACCCCCCGACGACGGGACGCGTAAAATGTAAATTTGATTTCCGGCGGTAATTTTTAGACCACTTGGCCGCGCTGCCGGCGACACGCCTTTCGCCCCGGCCTTTTCCGTCCGCGCGCACAGACAACACACACGCGAACGACACACGCGGCGAGGGTAAAAATAACTATCGCGGACAAGGGCGGCTTTTAACCCCCGAGGATAAGTACTCTGCGAAGGCGGGGATGGGGGGGGGGGGAGGCGCGCGCGAAGTCGGTGTGAAACGCGAACCTTGCGGGGATCGAGTCCGGATTGTCCGAGAGAGAGAAAACGACGAGGCGATACCGCGAAAATTCAGTGGCGGACACGAGCCCCGCCCGAGCGGGTAAAATGAAATTAAAACATAACGGATATTGTACGCGCGAAAAATTACCGAAAAAGTAGACGGACCCGAGCAATGTATTGGTTTTTTTCTATGTTTTCGAACCGTTCGATTCTTATTCTACCCAATCGATTATTATTGGACGCGAACAAATAAAACATAGTCATTAAAGGTTATTTTGTTATTATCAAACGTGTTCGAAACGAGTCGAATTCAAAATCGTGAAGATCGAGAGAAGGCGAAACATTTGTGTTCCTGATCGGGCAAATCTCACGAGCCGTCACCGAACAGAATCAATGCGAATCGATTACGCCGCATAAAGCGGCCCAAAATCGTAAGGGGCAATCGTCCGGACGAATGTGTTGCCGGTTTTTTGCGAACGGGATGAGACGATATGAAAATGTTTACGATGAGACACGGCGTTCGGGAAAACCGTACCGTACCGATAACCACTCCAGTTTGGCACGTTAAAAAAAATAAATAAATAGCAGATTAGCGAGAAAAACAAAATAATAACCGAACACGTCGCGCGTGTCAAATCTACGCGGTTTTTTTTTTTCTTTTAAATTTGCCACAGTCTATTATCGACCGAGACAAAGTAACGTCCACCACAAGTCGTCGTTATCGGAGATCCGTCTGGACACGGAAAATCGCCAAAAAATAACTCGATTCCAGTCGAAAACCCGAATACCAGTTTGAAACGGCGCGGCGGCGGCGGTTGAACGGGTTTTCATCGATCAAACCGCCAAAGAGCCGGGTACGTTCGAAGGGGACAACAAATCGTCGCGAGGACGCTGTCCGCCACAAGTTGTGGCGGACACGACACGGAGGACATCGTCGGTGCACGCCAGTGGGTTCCAAAGTCGATGCGATAACGACAAAAGAGATAATAATGGCGGTATTGTGCGAGCGGCGGCGATTGTTGTGCAACGAACGTGAGCTGCGCGCCGCCGGGGTCGCCGCGTTTTTATCTGTACCTTTGCCGTTTTTATCAGGAGGGGAACACGCGCTCGTCAATGGGACAGGTAATATCGGACGAGCAACGTGCTCGCGCTATAACAATAACCACGTCCGGACAGAAAGCGAGAGAGAGAGAGAGATAAGGGTTCGAATTTTCGAAAACGTTAACAAACACGACGATATCGCCGAAACCTGTCTTCCGGCGGCGGCGACGGCGATGATTTCTAAAAAAACTAGGCCTGCGCCGCCGCCGCCGTCGCCGGTAGTGTTGCCGCGCGGCGCGCGCCGCGCGTACGTGAGTGACGGCCGCGACGATATCTTTTGTGCGCGGTGCGAACGCCAAAAAAAACTTTGAGACCGTCTCTCGTCCGGCCGTGTCGAAACCCCCGGCGGCGCATCGCGCGCGCTCACGACGCGCCGCCAATCGCGACGAATAATAATAATAATAAAAAGAACACAATAGTGTACTCACCGGATAGTATAGCCCCTGATGGGGGATCAAATAGGGCGTTGCAGTCCACAGCTTGAGGCCGTATTAGAAAACGTTGTTTATCACAAACGTCGAAGGGCGTACGATTGGCGGCCTAACATGCTACACGACCGCGGCGTGTGTGGCAATCGATGGCGCGCGCGTGTATTATAGTCGGGAGAAACGACGGACCGTCCGGACGACGAACGCGCGTGTACCCCGTGTTATAGCGACGAGACTACAACAACGCGGTGCCGAGGAGACGGACGCGGGCGTACGAAAAATATGCGAAAAACTCACTCACACACAGACTCACACGCGCGGTGTTAAAGGACGTCGCGACGACGGTATGACGGAAAACGAATGATATTGAAAACGCGAGGGGGATAAATTATGGAGAAAAAAATAAAATAAAAAAACGAGAAACGACGGATTTGCGCTTGGCTCGAGACCGAGAGAGAGAGAGCGTAGTGCGTACGCGCGCACGGTAGAACGAAAACTGAGAAATGTTTCGCGGCGGCGGCGGACCGACACGGACGCCCAGTGGCACAAACACAATCTGACGAATGGATTGGATACGGGAAAAGGAACGTACGGTGGGTCCCGCGACCCGAGCGCTCTCCTCGCGATGCCTCGACCGTTCCCCCCTCCTCCCCCCGGGTCGTCGCTGCATAGCGCGCGCACACACGCGCGCGCGCGCGCTCGCGCGAGAGAGCGATGCCACGACGCGGCGGGCGAGAGAGAGGGCGCGCTGACCCCGCCACCCCGCGCGGCCGTGGCACATCCGCCGCCGACCGTCCACGGCCGCCGCCGCCGCCGCCGCCGCGCGCGAATCGATGAAACAGATCGGTCGGCGTACGCGACGCGCCGCCGCCGCCCGACCAGCCGGCTCGCTCCGTCGACCCGCCGCCACCCACCTCGCACTGTCCGCCCGTCCAAGGTCCGGGGGCCCCGCGCCGCCGCCCGAAGACGTTGCCACCCGATATAAACGCGAGCAGGCGCGCGCGCGCGCGAGCACGAGCGAGCCCGCCGCCGACCCCCGAGCTTCCGAAATACCGCGGATAGAGAGAGAGGAACGTCTATCTCGCGCGCGTCTTCTATCGAGAGGAGATAAATTTACGAGAATTTTTTTTTTAATTATTATTATTATTACGGTGTGGGGGCAAGTAATACTATGAGGGGGGACCCCGAGTAGCGCGCGAAAGTCCCCTCGAAAAATACTCGAGTTCCCCCTGTGCGTTTCATTAGGATTCCGAGTACTCGGAATTTTACAGAGGACATTTGGGACTACTAAAATTCGTTTTCAAATTGTGTGGCCCTCGATCAATAGGTCCGGGTTTCTCTCTGCGCGGCCCTGATTATTTACACTGACTATTTATATAATTTCTCACATGATTTGGTAGAAATTTGTAGGGGACTCGAGAACCCCTTGCTTATTATTAGGTCACTACCCCGCCAATGAACATGGACGCTGGCATACTTGGAGAATGCACGCGTGAAGATAAAAATTATGACTCGGGCCGTATTTTGTATTTCACTATAGTGTAAATTGTTGACAATAATATATTCTAGAATTTCGCACGAAAACGTCGAAAATAAAAAAAAACTGTTTCTATTAACAACAGTTAGTAAGACGATTTCTTTTCTATATCTACCGATCAGTCAAAATGTTCAAATAATCAACAGTGTTTTGATAAATTATACTTATAATAATGAAATACAATGTCCGTTTAATTCGTTCCTTTTAAATAATGCAATTGACGATCCCTTTTAACAAATATTTATATTTATATAATTAAGTTTTTTTCAATCTAAGAGGTTCAATATAAACAGTCCCTATTTTTTTTTTAAATACACGACGCAATTTAATTTATCAAATTAGACGACCATTAGCTGAAATATTGAATTTTAATTTGTTCGATTAAACTTTAAGTTACACTGCTCATATAAATGTCACGCCGTTATTGGTGCAAGGAGTGCTGTAACAATCACGACGGCCCATAAACTTTAATCGAACACCTTTCCAAGTACGAAGCGTGTCTAGGATTATTTCAAATAGTTGTCAAATGAAAATGTTTTAATTTTTTTTTTTTTTTTCATTATCAGTAGGCAACTTTGTATTAATTTAATCTCGCATTCCTCTTTTATCATCTGGAAATATTTAAAAAACCACGCTTTGCATACCTACATCAATATTATACGGCTGTACTTGTTACAATAAGATATCGCACAAAAGAAAGCTGTATTTTATAGTAAGGTACGTCCCGATAAATGTACGAGTATATTAATTTCACTCGAAATATTAGAAACGGCGATAACTGTGTCATAATAACCAGGACTCGGGAAGTAAAACAAACCGTTAAAAATCTATGAAAATTACTGAAAAATAAAGACAATTTTAATTAAATAGAAAAAATATTAAATCTATTATTATGCAAATAAGTCCTTTTTTGCGCGTATGTACGCGCACAACTCGAAAAGTACTCGGTGGATTTTAGTACGGTTTTCACTAATGGATTGGTCGAGTCTCGGGCAAGGTTTATAACTATAGAGCGAATAGTGATTAAACTATGGTAAAATTCAACCTCTAAGAGAGGGTAAAAGGGGTAAATTAGAAAAAATCGTCTAGCCTGAACTACTGGAGTTTTAAATAGTTTCGTTTTATATAGTAGAGACCACCGAAGAAGGGATATTAAAAAAAAATCGCAGATCTAATAATAGTCTTTGGTAAAACGAAACAAAACAAAATATATACCCTAACCTATCTGCGCAAAAATATCGATACGAGTATGATGTCATAAAATATGGTCGTGACTTACCGTGTTATTTATCGGTGTCTCAGATTTCAATTATTGCATAGTGTCTGCGGGTTCGAAATTCGTTTTATATTTTCGTCTTCGTTCGATTTTGCGCTTCGACCGGCACTTGGACGTGTGGAAATATACGTCGTCGATGAGGCATAGTGACCACAAAATCACCATGTTTTCATCGACGACGATTGTTGTCTTCGATCGCGCGTTTGTATTATTGTACGAGATTAAAACGCGAGAACGATTTTATCGAGACACGATAACAAACGAAACGCAGAGTACGAATATCACTGGAGCAACGATACGGAAACACTGATTCCGAATGCATAACGAATTCACTAAATTTTTCAATACCTTTTGGTAAAGATCGTCGTTTTTTTTTATGACATAACAATCTATATATATACTCGTATTTATATAAAAAATCCAAATAACTGATCGTTTTATAATTAGTCAATAGTTTCGTATTATAAAGTAGAGATCCCCTAAGAAAGTATTTTCCAAAATTTAACCCCTAAGGAAGTTAATAGGGGTAAAAGGGGTAAAAATGGAAAAAATCGCCTGTAGGAATTTTATTGCATTGAAATTCGTTATATCGACAGTATAGACAAACACAATTCGTTGTAGCGAGAAGAAAATTAAAACACTACAAATACAATTAAATAAAATATTCAAATTAAAAAAAAAGAATATCTGCATTTGTCCATATTAATGAATATTGTAATATTGTAATGCTTCATTAGGTAAATTATTATTTTATTATTTTAAATTATTCAAAAAAGTTCAACGCACTGCACTACAACACGGTTATGTAATGAAAATCATGGAAATTCGAAAATAATAGTACTTAATAAACTGATATTATAAAACGGTTACGTTTAATAACTATAGTTATTAATTAGATTATGGTCTTGAGGGGGTTAACTTGAGAGGGCGACGCGGCCACCGTTACTCGCTGTTCGCGTCCACGTATAAAATAATAAAAGTAATAATATTTAACGATAAAAATTACTAAACAAGCGCGTCTACCGTACAAAATAAACGTCGTCTTATTTCGATGCTGAATTTTTTGCCGATTTTTTCCGAAAAACGCCAACAGTGCAAGACCGCGGTCGAGTGAACCCCGTCGATCGTATAGGAACGACGGTCTTGATACGGCCACAGATCGAGTAAAAATAACACGAATCGACGGGGAATTAAAGTATTATCGGTTTTACTTCGAACCGTTTCGGTCTCGCGGAATTGAAACTCTTTGACGTGCGCGTTGTATTGGTTTATTTATAATAAACGTCCTTTGTCGATAATCGCTTTCGGTGAGAAATCACACATGCAGGATCGGAGCTCCCCCTCTCGCTCCTCGAGGTTTACGAGCTCTAATAAATTTAACGACTTGGCGTGCTCGCGTCGGACTCGCGTCGGACGGCGGGCATTCGACAAGATGGAAAATTATACCCACACCGCGTGCGTTTCCGACTGGCGAGCACCGACCGACTCGGTCGGACGCGCGCGCAATCGATACTGAAACCAGCCGTTAAATAAATTATTATTAACCGCGTATAACAAACAACCGGCGGCGGCGGTGGCGGCGGTACGTTTGTGTACGCATAAATTGCCCGGCGGAAGGCGGTCAAAACACGTCCCCTCCGCGGGAGTAGAAGGGAAAGAAAAAAAAAAACCGTCGAAACGGTAAACGATATTATTATTTATCCGTAAGAACCACCGAACGCCGGGTCTTTCTTCAACTGGTGGTGGCGGCGGCGGCGCGCGTCTCTCCCCGCAGAGGACAATAACAATTTATCATTTGCAATATAATATTTCATTACACGGAATGTAATGAAATACGCGAATGGGAGAAAAAAAAAAGACGTCCCATTGGTTTTCGCGCGATTATTATTTTCATCTCTCGCGTGATTTACGAGTACTCGCGCGTCCTGCAGTGACGCCGCACACAGGTGTTCGACCCCACCCCCGCCCCTTTTTCATTACACACAGACGTGACAACGGGTCGAAACTTAAAACGACGGTTAAATCCACGGTAACTTGAGAAAATTAGAAAACAAACAAACAGAACCAATAAAGTCTTACGGGAGACTTTCTTTGGGTAACTTTTTCAAGTGCGTGCATATTTCACGATGTAAATTATCTGGTCGATTTTAGATTCAGGACTCTAGGGGTTAGGCGATTAAAATCATCTATTTTTTTTTTTTTTTATTATTACAAGAAATATACAATCTATATCATGGGGACATAATTAGTATATGTGCTATACGATGAAAGAGCATGAAGTATACATAATTTGGGGAAAGAAGCCACCCATTGATGACACTTTCGGTTTGAGTTTAAATCCTGAGGATTTATTTAGTTAATATAAGTATTATTTTTTTTTTATTTCATTTTTATTGTAACAAGTCTCTGCGCCATTTGCGTTTAAGACGCCTTGGAGGGCTACCTGGGATTGTGAGGGAGGATAAGTTCTTGATGAGAGGATTTGAATGAGTAGAAAGACGGTGATGAAATTTTCTGTAGAAACGTTTGGCTTCGTCATGAATGATGGTTATTAGGTTACAGTCTTTGTGTAGAGTAAGGTTTGATATATATGGAGGAGCATTTACTATTTTTCTTAATGTCAAGTTTTGAAAAGCTTGTATCTTATTTAGATTGGACTTTTTAGCATTTCCCCACAGCTGGAGCCCGTATGTCCATATGGGTTTTAATAAGGATTTGTAAATTAGTAGTTTAATATCGACAGGAGTGACTTTAAATAAAATCATCTAGGAAAAATAAATCGTAAGTTTGCGAATCCGACGCGAAAAACTGGTGCAGTCGTTGCTAAAAATAAAATACGAGTACCTGTCGCGCGCCGAAAGAGTTGAAAATGTCACCAAAAATGTACATCGCTATAGGAACCCGCGAAAAGAGCTCGTTTTATTAGAATCGAATCGACGCAGTGTGTCACCCGAAATCGCGATCACGCCGAATAAACATAATACAATATGCAAAACACACCAGGTAAGTACTTTGAAAATAACCGAGTGCGCGCCACTGTTCGTCACACGCACATGCACCGAACAACGACACACTCGCGCGATGCGAAAATTCCGTGTCGTAACAGTAGTTCCGGGAAAACGTTTATAATAATATTGAACTTTGAAAATCGAGATAATCGTCCGCGAGAGTCGAAAACGTACGGTGTATTTTATAAATTCCCACCGTAATTGCCAACAATGCACGCGTGTTATTTAGTTGTTATATAGTACCAGAAATTAAAAACTCGACGTGATGTAAACGTTCGTTAACCAGGTCTCTCTAACCGCGTCGAAATATTATTATATCATAACATTTTTTTTTTGTATTCTTCCTACAACGTTTAATCCGGTCACTTTTTTTTTTACGCAATAGTAATTTATTAACAGCCGTCGTCGGTCGTCTCAACAAGGGGACCGGTGTAATTTTTTACGTCTCTGCGTTTATCGCACGCGCACACGTCCGACGACGACGCGTCGATCTACTACGACGATACGCGACGAGGATTTTGAAAAACATTCGAATTCGTCGTCGAGTCCTAAAAAAAACGAGTCGATTGATTTTTTTTTCAACTATCGCGGACGAGATTTTTATGGGCGAGATTGAAATCGACGCGGCAGTCGTTTAATCGAGTAGATTTAACGACGAGTTAAAACATTTGTTTAAAACATTTATCGCATCGCTATATAGATTGATTAGGAAATAAAAATGCAATAAATTCCCACGTTCGCCTGAACGCGTTTGAACTAGATCTATAATCAAATAAAAGTACGTTGGAAAATAAAACTATAACAAATTAGGACGAATGAAAAAAAATAGTAATTTTGAAATTTCTAATAATTATTTAACATTATACAATTTTACTTTTTATTTTCAAAATACATTTATCCGTGTAAATATACCTTTGCCCCTTTTTTTCAATACGATTCGTTTTTATACGAAAAAATCGCAATTTCAACTTTACATAGAATTGCAAACTTATTATTTATATTTTAGCATATCAATTAGCTTTTTTATTAATCATTCAAGTCTTAAAAAATCGTTATTCGTAAATTTTTATTAAGTTGGAGTAAAATGTATAATTTACGACTTTCTGAATGTGAATATACGAATTATTATGAAACATATTGTTCGAAAATAGAATATTCAGCTCTGTTTATTTATAAAATAAGTGGTAAAAAGTTGAACTGTAAGTTAGTCATAATTAGTGGTTATTTATTTTTTGATAAACGGTACAATAGTAGTTCCTTAGTCCGAATTTTTACAGCGAGAATCGTAATAATTTGTTCAAGCATTATCTAACGATTTTTATAAAGACTAAAATAATTTACGATATCGATGGATGTTATTGTACACGTATCGTTTATCGGTTTCTTTAATTTTGTTATAGCCGTTTGATTATAGAATTACAAGGTTAATTAACTTCGTTTAAAGTTCAAACAAATAAACTTGCGAATATTTTCAATTTTTTTTTTTTTAATTTTACCAATAACAACCTCGATAACCCGCCTCGTCTATTCGTTATCTATGATTCACGATACTATTTCCTCTCGCCCGCAAACACGTTTCAACGGACGAATCTAATTGTATCCATTAATTAACGTTAAATCAACGGATACGCGTGTATTTATAAATATTACAGTAATAATTATTATGATTACGCATATTATTTTTTTTTTTACGGAATGTCATTAGTGCCCATTTACAAATGACTATCTGACATTTTGGAACGCACACACATTCGCACGGTTTATCATTTTATGAATGGCTAACGATATTTTTTATGTTAACGTGTTATCTATGCTGAATTTACAAGGTCTACCGCGGAGAGGAAAAAAAATCGAAAAAAACTAACGTCTGAGTAATGAATATTGTTTTAACATGTTTCGTGAAATTAAAAATGCCATATTGCCGCCGCTTTATTGCGACGTAAAAATGTCTGTAATAAATATATGTAGATAAATTATTATTGTCCGTTAGATATAAACGGAATATCTAATTTAATTAAAACTTAATAACACGAAAGAGTAATATGGAAATAGATAATAAAATGAAATATTTTATTATCTACGACATGAACCGTGTTGCGTGGTTGCGTCGAGCTTCTGAAAAAGTGTTTTTTTTTTTTTTTCAGGCCAACTGATAACATAAAACGGCCCCCCGAGTCCTCGGCGAACCTTGACTAGCGCCTATTAGCTAATAAAAATAATGACCAAGTTGCACCGAGCGGTGAACGTAGCCGAACGCGCGCGTGTGGTTGACTTACGCGTTGCGATTTCATTTCCCAAAAATGTCAATCGGCCTAGACGTCCGACGACGGCTTCTAGAAATGTGATCTGACCTCGCGACGACGCGCATAGAGTTCGGAAAATCGTGTACTGTTATGTAGGACACGTTGTTTTTTTTTCATTTTTTCACGAATTACAATAATCGATTTCGTTTCAAACGTGTATTACGGCGTGTTGATTTCCTTTATCAGATTTTCTGCAAAATTACAATACGGTTAGAAATTATCAATTATTATTATAATCATCGGCGGCGCTATTACTTTCGATAGTATTGTTTAAACAAACAAACAACGGTCCGTACCATCTCCGTAATTCACAGCAGCACCATTACGATTTGGAAAAAAAAAAATTGTACGAGTCTTTTTATCTAATAAACGTTTGTTATTTTTTTACGCTTAAATTCTGTTATCAACGAGTTTTTATTCAAATTTACGAGTATTGAAGATGGCTCGTAAGTGATTATCAAAATATCTGCAAATATCTCTTGTGGGTTTTCATCAAAAGGCCCGATAAAATCATCTCAATATATGGCATGATTTCGTTTGATCCTTCAAAGATCTATGATTTCTGTTTTACTATAAATAATATAATTTAATACGATTTATTTTTTAAGTAAATAATCAACAACTTTACAATATAAGTGTATAATATAACGATCAAACCAACGATCGATTATGGAAAAATTATAACATTTATAACCATCCAATGTCAATATAGACAATAATGATTTGTTGTTGACACACGCGAGACATGTCGATAATAACGCGGTTTATTCTAAATAGCTTTTATTCGAACCGAGAAATCTGAACGAGTGCAGTGCACATAATATCATGTCATATTTATGTCAACGAATCAATCTCTAGATACCGCCATAATTGGTTTGTATCACAACGAGTATTTTTACATTTTATTCTATTGAAAATGTCATGTTATCGAAAAGAAAAATTACTAAAACTAAATTAATCCTTAAACGACGACAAAGAAAAACCGTCGGCCAAGAATGCCTACTCCCTGCTTCCCCGACGACCGCCACTCGAGTTTGAGACTTGAGATTAATTTAGCCAAGACTAGAAGAATATTCAGTGAATTCCAATTCGATACTCTTAAAAGTTAAAATTGAATACTATATGTGTATGTATATTTGCAGGTAATCGAGGAAAACAGAAAACACACGAGTTTAACACGAGAAACGTAAACGTGTCGCGTTTAAATGAAAAAATAAAAACTCGGTCAAGTCTATTAATATTGATTTTGGAACGTACTAATAAACCAATGTCAAATTTTAATGCTAGAAAAAACAAAATAGAGGTGCCTGCTATTTTCTCGGAAAAACGATCGAATTTCAGAACGCGTTATACAATATTTTTTACATCTGTGTGCCAACAGATACACAACTAACAATACACTTTCTTGGAAACACAAAAACGGTATTGAATATCTCAATAACGTGAAAAAAAATCGAATTTCAATCTTCACGTTCACGAGGCACTATGTAATAAGTGATTGGTACAGGTTACAAAACATCCATAGCCCCTACGGTGTGGGTAATTCAGAAATTAACGGAAACCGGTTTCACGTGAGGTATTTAAAATCGTGAGACGGTATAAAAAATAAATATAATAATTAATTACGCAATTCCTTCTTAAATTTCACACGGATATACGAAAAGTCGACGACAATAATCGAGAACGCGTGTTTATAAGAATTTCAACGACATCGCCTCTCGTAATTCGTAAATGTTTCGCAATAAATAATAACACGATGTTATAAGTGCGTAAGTACTTGGAAAACACAAGTGTACAAACAGTTTTTTTAAAAGTTAATTGTCTTGGGTTTAAGTGTTATAAATCACCTCGACGAGATTTGTATAAAAAATTTAAGTTTATACGCGTTCGTACGCACACACGCCTAATTTTACGACTGTTTTTATCTCGTTCCTATTAGGTATTTCATTGTTTTTTTTTTCTAACGTTATGAAAATATATTACCCCGCGGGGACCCCCTCGGACTCGTACGAAAACACGCGCACTTAATTACTTTTTAGCGGTGGTAAGGACGGAATTACCGGAATTAAATAATACATTATCATTAGATCGCGCCCAATGTTATTGTATACGAAACGAAAACAAAACAGAAATGATCTTCGTTTCGCCGCCGGTCTCGTTCGCACGCGAAATAATATACGCCTGCCCGGTGGCAATAACGATATTATCGCGATGGGAATCATATATATTATATTTTAGATATAGTAATTGAATTTCGTTATTTTAATATACATAATAATATATAAACCGCACGAAAACTCCTCCTCTAACGACTTCTTCACCACATTTACGTGAAATAAAATTCCAGCGATTACCGACCGACAGTGTCTTCTAAAATACAAAATCACACCGTTGTGTAACGGTCTGCAGATCTCATTAGAGATATTCAGAATTTCCATCGGCAACTATAGACGTGAAAATCCATCGACGCTTCCGCCAGAGTGCTATAAGTGCTTAGTACCTGTTTTTCAAGTTATTACTTGAAATCGCATTTTCGTTACGTTTGTTGTATAATTTACGAAAACGTATGGAAAATAAATATTGTAGAAACATTTTCCAGCGAGTAGTCGGAACAAAATTATTTTTTGTACCACCCCTTCCCTGGAATTCACCGCCGCTACGGGGATGATTTTAACTAATATTGAAACGATGAAATCGAGTCCGATATTCTGCGGCCGCCGCGACGATATTATAGCAGATACGAAACGATATAAAAAAAACCGTTCGACCGGCGCGGCGGCGCACTTTCTTAAATAATCGTCGTACGTCGGCGCGACCGACCGAGGTGGGGACGGTATTATTATTATTTTTTTTTTTTTCGTTTGTCGAAAGAATGTAGGCAGAAAATGACATGAAACTTCCTACATCCATAAATCTTTGTTGTTTTTTTTTTTTCCCTCCAAGCCTACTCACATCGGAACGACCGCGAACCGTACTACGTCGAATGTCGCGCAATATACATATAATATTTTTATCACTATAATATACCTGTACAGGACCGTTTTGGCGTGAACGCTAATGAACAATAATGTTACGCTCTACATTTCGACGTATAAACGACGGGCGAGAGACGTTTTCGTATAAATATTCTAAGTAACGTTGTGGACACTGTCCATTAACAGAGATAATCAACATCAGGTGCGTCGTCCGCGCGCGCTATACCTAATAGGTAGTGTATACACAAGTGAAAGTATAATGATATCCATTTGTTGTTGTTTTTTTGTCGATTTGATTATTATTTGATCGTTGTTAAAACATTTCGTCGTTCGGTGGAAATTCGGTCGATCCCGTGGCCGGCGGATGAAAAAAACTCTGTACAACAATGTAGTCGATAAAACGAGCCGAGCAAAAAAAAAAACCTAACCGGATTAAAACGAGGAAAATCATTCGGTTCGCACATTTACGTGTGTGTGTGTATTATAGAGGCAAGTAACAACGATAGCGTGAACGTCATAACGCGTCCGCGTTTAAAACAAAAGGACATCAGGTGTGTATAATTTCGTACGTTTTTTAAGCGACAAAACCGGATATATTTTTCGCGGGAAGGGGGGACGAATTTACGGAGGTCCGAGCGGATATTTTAGAGGCGTATCTCCGTTCGGAAAAGGTTAGCGGGAAAAAAAAAACGTCGATTATCGACGCATTCCGCGCGCCACCCGTCCGTCCGTCCGTCCACATCCAATACGTCAGAGGATCTCGGACTCGTCCGGTCTGTAATATTTTCACTAGACCGAAACTTTCCTAACCGCGCATCGTCACGATTTCGGATCTATTCCGCGGGTAACACGCGCCTGTTACGATGAAAATTGCGATTTCCAAAAATTAAACACCGCAAACGAGGAGTTTGCAACGCAGTCTCTGCGTAAGCAACTCGTGTTCGTTGTGATTTGCGCGATATTACTGCCCGTAACTGTGGGTCAGTGGTGGTGTTTGTGTTGTGTTCTGAAATTAGAAGAACCATGTGGCGTTTAAAAATAAAACCCAGTACGTTTCTCGTGTTCGACCGGACGCCGCCGCGCGAAAAATGAAAAAAAGAGGTGAAATCGTCAAGTCCGGATAAACACTACGGTTGTTTTCCTACGGTCGATAATTCGCCGCGCGATGATAATTAATCGAAATCGAAATATGCGAGTGCCAAAATAAAACGTACGAGTGTACAACACGATAATAATAATATGTCTCCCGCTTCACCAAAAATCGTCAACCGAATAAACCGGATTTTAAATATGAATCGAGAATCTCCCCGTCAAATCCAAAAACAGAACGGAAAAACGTAATAATCGTACTTCGAAATACTGTATGGCAAATCGTTCCGATATCACACACATTTTTAGGGAGGGGGATAACTCACCCCACCACCTATTACAGCCGCGGCAATAATGTCGCTCGGAAATTCGTGCGCGCGGAAACGAATCCGGTTTAATTCTTTCTCAAACGGTTTGTTTTAATTTCAAAAAAAAAAAACACGAATTAGCCTTTAAAATAATCGCCCGTAAATTCGAGTGCGCGACGGGAACGAGAGCCGAATAACGAGATTTCCGTGAGAAAACCCAGAGCGACGAGTTTTCCGTACGATTGTATCATAACTAGAGTCCGGATTTGTATGCATTTTCATATTTGTAATGAGTGTATGCATTTCGATGGGAGTAAGAAATGTGGACGATTTGTGTCACAGATAATGCATTGAAAAAGTTTATTTTGCATATAAATGCATATTTTAGAGATGACTGCATATTTGAACATTTTTGCATATTCAAGCATATTTTGTATAAAAGTTTATTATTTTGTTTCAATTTCATCGTAGAAATTATTAGTTCATTACGTATTGTTGGGAAATAAATGTTATTCTCCGTATATTATAGATTTATATTAAAGATAAATATAAATATGATATTTTATATTATAGATAAATTAAAAAAAAATATATTAAAATGCATATATTTTGGGTATAAGAGCATATTTTTGCTTATTATTAAAAAAAAAATAAGAGCATATCAAGTGCATATTTTGAAGTTTTTTGATGCATAAATGCATAATATTATTTTGGCCTTTTTGAGTGCATACAAATCCGGACTTTAATCATAACGCACATTTTTATCGCATCGCCGCGCGCCGTGGTGTTCCGACCAGAAACGGAAAAAGGTCAAGGAATCGTTTTAGTCGGAAACGGAAATAAGCGGCCGGGCAGCGCGAAGACGTTGTAAACGTCGGGCAACGGCAATTTATTACGGCGGGAGGATCTCTGGTGTTGTACTACACAGACGACAAAATATAAACGATCGCGCGGGGGGGGGGGGGGATCGTACGTACATCGGAATACTAAACGACTTCCGCGGATTTCCGCATACCTGCGAAAACCGAAGACGGCCGTGCAAAATACGTACCCGAGCGGAAACGTCGAGAAAGCTCGCGGAGATAGTATTTCATGCCGACTGCGCCGCCGAGTCCTGAACGACGGCGATCAACGTAAAGGTTAATTAAACGTCAGTGCCATTATTAATAACAATCACTGTCGTTTACGGCCGGCAACTATATATTATATATAGTGTCTCCGTCTCGGAGAACATTGGGGGAAAAGGAAATTAAAAGAAATCGATTTGTCGAGCGAGTAAAAGGGCATTGCTACTCGAAACGAAATGTATTGTTATCGGCGCGTAATTAAATAATAATACCTAATCGCATCGTGCGATGCGCGCTGGTGGTACGCGGAGCGGTCGACGGTCAATAAAATAATTGTAATATAACGGGTTGAAAAATTGCGTACGAAGCAATGCTAAAATTTCGTATAATACTCGAGTGTCTCGACATTTGTGTAAATAAAAAAGGTGAAGTGGCGTTGAGAAAGCGCGTGGTAAATATAATTTTTTTTTCATCATTACTTGCATTTTACTTGGTATTTTTATTTTGTTGTATCCGGATCGTTGTTTTAAACGCGGTAGAATTATTTTCGTAACGGTTTAAAAGTGTATAGCAAAATATTACATATTATATTCCCTTTTATATATTTATAAATATTAGTGGAAAAAAGGTAAATCGATTTGAATAGAAAAAATTTACATTGTTTCTGTAATGGGAGAATAATTTTAACTAATTAATTGAGGAGATTAAGCACATCTTCGACCGAGTACGTGACCGGCTACAAAGTTTTGTCAAATATAAAGGGTGTAGTAGGAGGAAAAATTGAAAATTGTAGATCTTAAACCGATATTGGATTTTACGGGCACTGTCTCGATTCGAGGGTGAAGAGCATGTGAGTCGAACCCCCTCTCCGAAACTTAAAATTTGTCGAGTTTATACAACTCTCCTAATCATAACACAATTTACGATTTATAATAAATGTATGTGCGATAACTATTAAGACCGGGGACGGCGAACAATGGAATGTGTCGTTAAAGGTGAATATTTAACATATTTTAATGAAACGCGAAAATATATAGAATTTCTTTCGATTTTAAAACCGAACGACGTACTAATTGAATTCAGATTTAACATATTTTAATGAAACGCGTACATAATATATAGAATTTCTTTCGATTTTAAAACCGTACGACGACGTACTAATTGAATTCAGTACGAATTAAAACGCAATAACACATTTAATCAAAACGCAGTTGAAATTATGAATTTATTTTTATTTTTAACTCGCGCGGACTTGTGTGTAAACGATATTTTCTTTTTCGGACCCATTCGGTTGTGTGCTGACGTTTCGGACCCATTGTACGCGTTCACGGTGTTGTGAACATACTGATTGCTCTTTACCCGTTTTCGACCTCTATTTATATCAAGGGATTTTACCCTTGTTATTTTTCAGACACAATGGCGACACCTGACATTGTGCGGAACGGGACCGTTCGAAAAAGGAAATATATTACTATTGTATACACAGTACCTAATTAGTAGGCGGCAGTTTCTTTTTTCGTATTTATTACGAATATTATTAATATTGTATACTTGAATCGCCGCCGACCGACAGTGCGCCAGTGCCCGTGCACGACTATAAAGGTTTCGTGTACTCTGGCGAGCGGAAAAAAATGCAATTCTTTCGATAATTAGAAAACGTTGGCTCGCGACTCGGAAAAAAGTTCTACGCGCGCCCCGCACAATAGAGACCGCGGCAAGTTGTATTATGTTCAAAGACGATTGGACATGAAACGAACCCCTCGCGAAAAAGTTTGGCCCGGCCTCGACCGTCTACATATTAATTTTCAAACCACTAGCGTCGAAACCCAATCACGTAAACATCGATTGCGTCCGGAACACTCCCGACGATATCGTCATTTCGGCGTATGCCTATATGGTACTCACGCTGAGCAGAGAATTCAGTCCTTCCCAGGCGTTGTCCAGCGCGCTGACCACGCGAACTCGATCGTACCGGTGCATTTTGCGACGACACCCGCCGATCCCGTAGTTTTAATTATATTATATATATATCCGTATCGAATTCGCGGTTTTATTGTTTATGAATAAATCAATTCGAAGAGAAAGAGAAAAAAAACAAAGCGATCGCGACGACGTTGCGCGACGATCGAACACCTACGGACGATTTTCACCTACTAAACGGTATCAGGTCGTACCACCGCGCACAGGATGACGTCTAGAGGCGCAAGATAAAACCCGAATCGAATGAATGTGTGGGATTTACCTAATAATTTTTTCCTTCGTTATCAAACGGTTCTGTCGGCGCGCGCCGACGTGCGGTGTAATTATAGATAACCGTTCGAGAGGGAAAATTCGGCCGAACCGAGGAGGGTGCGACGTGATATCACCGAAATATAATATATATTATATTTATAATAATCGCACGATATTATTACACCAGACCTATATGGAGTTTCAAAAGTCCGCGGAACGTTAAAAATAATATAAAATATAAATACCGTGTGTGAAATGCATGCGTTTTGTTCGGCTCGGCCGACGAGATCACCGAAGATAACGTATTTTCATTTCGTTATCAACACGGAAAACAATGTCGGTTGATCGATCGTCCGATGAGATTGCCAGTGTCCTCGTACCGTATGTCCCTCCAGCCATCCTCATTCCGCGAGCACGATTTGTGTTTGGCTGTAAATTTTTAATTGTCCATTAGAAAACAATCATTAGTGCAGGCAGGTGGTGTCAATTAAAAAATATCGCGACGATTGACATTTTTCGACCGAAAACAGACAGCAGTGAAAACACTGTATTCGAGTAAACTTTCTCACAGGCTGACGACGACGTGTACACAATGAAATAACTGTTTGGCAAATCGAAAGAAACGTTTATATATGTGTGCGTGTGTGTGTGTGTGGATAAATACATGAATAATTAATTTTTTATTGTTATAATAATTTTATGAAATAACCATCGGCTTATACTACAATCGTAACAATAATCGAGTGGCGTTGAAAAAAAAGAACACAATGGGCGATTATTTGGTAAAATAAAACTGTTCTATAAGAAAAGATAAGAAAAACAGGAAAACGACGCGTTCGTTTCGGAACGCAACAACACGTGACGCGTCACGGCGTGACATTATTTACATATTATTATTATATTGTTTGTATTTTGTCATATTATATAATCCCGTTCGAAACTATAGAGAGATTTCCCAAACGACTCGGCTAATTAGCGTTTTTGTGATGCAAATGTGTAATAATATCGAAACGCCGTCGTTTGTCCGTCGTCGTGGATGGGCTTATGGTGGATTTTCGAGACAAAACCGCTATATAATGGACATCTGCGCGCGCGCTTCGTGAAACACGTCAACCAAACAATCCCGAACGCGCGCGCGTTTGTTTACAAATCAGCGGGTCCTCGGGTCGGGTCGGCAAAAATTGAATTTTTCAAGAACGCGTTATTCAATTTTCAGCGGTTTGATCGTGGGTAAAAAATTTGTCATCCGTTCGTTTTGCTGAATTGAATTCGGAAATTTATTGTTGTTTTCCGCGGCGAGTATATTGTACGCCATGAGGCCACCGGTGCACCAATGCCTACATCCGTAACGGTTGCCCACGCGAAGAGTGAGTCTATGATGAGGTAATAAAGTTACGAATTTTTAACCAGATCGATAATATAATACTTCGGAGGAGGACCGTCGTCGCAATGATATTAAAAGAAACAGTTTTTATGAGAAAACACTTTATTTTCCTCGACAACAAATGTGACCGACAAACACGAGATGTCGTAGGCGTATCTTGAACCAAATATTATATAATATCCAGTTAATCGTCCCTTTAGATAATTCGAACAAAATCACGTGGGGGGGGGGGGGGCTTCGATTGCAACACCGTATATCATAATAATTATCGTAGTAGCACGCGCGAGACATATTCTTCTATAATGTGACATGTGCGTTAAAATGACGTATAAAACGAATTGTAATCGAAACGGTAAAACATTACGCTGTTATGTTTTTACGATTTAATTTCACTTTCGTTTTTTACAAACGAACGCGTTTGAAACGACACCATAACCCATTTGTGTGTATCGGTATTTCTTTCTATTATATTATGTTCATAATGACAAAAATTTGAAATCTCCAAACACGGTCGATAATAATTGCTGATTCTTCGCCGAAAACGACCTTCCTAACTGGTAATTTTATTGTTACTTGAACCATTTTAGGGAACGATAAATGATAACCTGTATGTTACACTTGCGTGTGGTTACAACACAGAATAAATGTGGTCGAATTGTTACGATATAGACACGTACGATAGGTAGGTATCATTGCGTCCATCGGTAAGACTTTATCTAAAATTGACTCAACGGCACCAGAGTTTATTAATTACATGAAAATAGAAGAAGAAAAAAAATCACATCGAATTTCAATTATTCAGATGATTATGTTCTATAAAGAACAAATTAATATAAAAAACGAATGGATTTTTACCGAAAATAATTTTTGAGCGTTCACAATCGTTTTGAATCGAATTTTACGAGTAAATTTTAATACAAAGTGTTACGTTCGTTTTGCAGACTACTAATAATAAAAACGTCGAATAGAGACTTTTAATGAAAACAAATTGGTGGCTAAAGTATACAGTATTAAATTGTTCGTAGATCCATGTAATGCGAACTATACAAACACGTTACAGAGTGCACGTTAGCAAAACAATTAAAAATTTCTGGGCCGAGTCGTAGAAAAATAAATGAGGAATTCGAAACGCACGCCGCCGCCGCCGCCGCCACACCACTTGTGCATCACTTGACGGCAACGGACTCGAAAAAAATCTGATGACGACATCCGTTTCACAAAAAAATATATAAATATTCCGTTCGTTTTGTTTGTGAGTAAACGATATGGTCGCGGGACGACGACGACGCAAAGAATGAACTGAATACATAAATTATAATCATCCGTATAATTTTAACGCTGGCGAAAAATTACGAGCACACAAGATTTCGGAAGTAATTTTATGTCGAAACACACACACACACACGATATATCAGAATAATTGGACTGATATGAGAAAATATTACCCTCAATGAACGCACGTGTGTGGCCTGTGGGTAGATCGAATTATATAATAATAAGGCAGACAATTAAACGAAGTCGTGCCCTAAAAATGACCAAAATACGACCTTGAAATATGCTCAGAGAAAAATGTTCCGATGTTTTATAATAGTAATTCACAGATGAGATATTAATTATTATTTATTCAAATATCGCGCGTTGCTAATCACACAGTCGTATTATTTGCCATCAAAACGCCAATGTATTTAATACAAGCGTATATAATATTTAATTCGTTGTATACTATCGAATTTTTCGATTTGTCCGCGAATAAATTGTAATTTACAATCATACAAACCGAACGCTATACTTATAGTAGACCTGTGTATGAAAAATGAATGTTTTTTTTTTTATTATTTATTATTTCGTCCTCTGTAGACTAAAAAAAACTATTGAACCAATTTGCGCGCGAGTTTTCGTAAAATTGTCTATATAGTGAAGGTTTAGACTGTTTAGAGCTACTGAAATCCTTGATCTGACCTGCGGATATTTTTAATTTGCGTCATGTGCAACGGAAGTTAAATTAATAAAAAAAAAAAAAAAATAGAAACGAGATTTTATAGGAGTTGTCTGGCAATCCTGACCTAACAGAAAATTAACGTTTATTTTTACGGCCGAAGCCTGGTAATTTAGCATGTGTATTATCTACTGAGATTGAATAATTCCTAAAATATGCCCGAAAATGCAAAAACTCGGAATATGCAAAATGCAATTACGAAATTACTGAATATACACATTTCGGTAAGCATATAAATCACTGGTTCCCAAACTGGGGGGCGTGTACACGTTGCTGGGGAGGCGCAAGCAGTTATTACGAAATACAATTATTATTGATTAAATTATTTTTATTTTAAAATGTAGGGAAAATATGAAAAATTATAATTACTATCATCAATAAAATTGAATTCATCCCGGATATTTTATAATTTCTTCGTAAAGTACACAAAAAAGTGATATATTTTTCACGTTATAGAAGGTGGGGGGGGGAAGTGAGAGTTTCGAAAATATACAAAGGGGGGCGTAGAATAAAAAAGGTTGGGAACCACTGATATAAATAGTAAAAAAAAAATGCTAAAGTGCACACAAATACCGACCCTATTATATTATATTATGTATCGGTAGTGCAGTTGAACCAGACGAAAAATGCCTTCGCTAATAACCGAATAGAAAGAAATTGAAAAAAAAAAAAAACAATGTATCGATTGATCGAACGCTGTTCGCAGATGTCTGATTTTATCCACAATGATTGTGTTTACACGAGAAATATAATTGTGACGAGTCTAGAACTGTATTGAAGTGTTCCGGTATAATATGAATAACCTTCGATACTTCAGTGAAAAGTAGGTATTAGTTTTTATTTACTTTGTCATAAACATACGACGTGTTCGCATTGATACGAGTATAAGGCACGTATTATAATCGCGTATCCGGTAACATCGTTGAAAGTTATACGGCGAATTAAAATTAAACATCAAACGGCCGGTGGGCCGTGTTATTAGATTTAGAAACTATTATTTATTACCGCTTTGAAAAAGATAATAATAATAATATATAGACAACGTTTAAAAAGAAAGTCGATAAATATCGAATATTATATTACAATATAGGTACGTATAGTATTGGAAAGAAAAAAAACTCGCACATTTTCGTCCGTGTCATAGGCGTAAACTGGTAGGGGCGGACTGCCTATGAAAATCCAACAATCCGTATTATTATGGCTCCATATGAAAATTTAACAAGACAATATTATTGAAAATGTATTTTTAAATCGTTACATTGCGAATTCGTTTAAATATATATATTTTAAGTACTTTGGTGTTACCATTTTTTAATTTGCGAGTATATATTATAATAAATCAGAGCAGAGTAGTTTTTATTTTAATTCAATCGTACGTTTGTAGAATGATACGTCTATCGTTCTAACTTGCATCCCGTCGGGTAAGTTCGGAACACGAACGTGAAACGAAATTCTCACTGAAATACCAACATTTTACACGTCAAAGCGCCGCCGAAACGAATCTGATATACAAATGCTGGAATTTATTCGTATAATTGGATAAGGATAGATATATTATTATGTGTAAGACTTTTCTCAGAAAAAAGCTCAACAGCTAGGGAAATATATATGTTACAGAAATGTCAACGCGACGTGAGAATTTAGTTTTAACCAGGTAATATCGTTGTTGAAAATGTTCGTGACAATTAAATTCTATTAAAGTTCTAATCTTTAAGTATGTAGATTTTGAAACTCGCATATAAATCGCCTACATTTTTGGCATTTGTCTGCGACGTTAATTTTGGCTCTTTAAATAAGAGCGTCGTTAAATCGTACTCAATCCCGCCGATATCATTAAAAAGATATTTCATAAGGAAAAATAAAAACTTAATTTTTAAAAATAACTAGAAATAAAGAATTAGGCTGGCTCCGCATAAAAAAAAAATACACTATACACCTGACAGTCCCCACGCGCACGCCTCTACACACGCGTATATACGTAATAGGTAAGTATGGCCGAAATTGCCAAGTCTGCGCTAAATTATTATACGCTACAGCATAAAACCGCAAGCCAAAAAATTAATTCGACAACAACAAATTACAAATTTTCAATTACGCTCGAAAATAATTTATTCCCGTCGAGTTCCTTCGCTAACCACATTAAAAGAATCGAGATGTTTACACAAACACTATATTATAACGACGAGCGGCCAAAGTATAAAAAACGTACGCGTTCGTTAAATTTTTACCACAGCTCGATATTATAATTGACCCACAACGGTCGTTTTGAAACGCGCGTTAATGTTTACACGCTGTGTATACACAAAACAATTTAATTATTATTAGGCGTGCGTTTTCAACGCGCTTTAAATTCGCACTTGAAACGAGTATATTTGACTTATGGGACCGCACGCCGATTGTTCGCACGAGTCGTGAAATATTTAAGGAAATTTAATACGTAGCAAGGTCGTCGGGTAATATTCAAAGATACTATCGAAATTTATTATTGTATTCCAAAGCCCAGAGCTAAATATTATTCGCTCACCTACGTACACACACACACACACACACGGCTAATCGCTATAACGCGCACGGCTCAGTAGCACAATAAACAAATAATTTACACGCATTAAACAAGAACACACGAGCCACGAGCGCGAGGTGTAGGTATAATATCTACTATAAATCATCGGCGGCGCGGGGTGTGAAGCGGGGCATAGGAGGAAACAACGCTTTGATAAAGATAGACGTTTGATTGCAGCTCGCGTGGTAGATACATAACGTGGTAGGTACACGTGTATGAATAAATAATAATATTATAGTCGATCGGGTCTTCCGACAATGGCGTAATGTGTAATTAACATAAAACAACGTATACGTTTCCGTTAAAAAGCGTACGCTATGAAATACTAGCCGACGCGGCAAACACGTTGTTTTGCCACATATTTCTAGTGAATTTTTTAGTACAAAAAATAACTAACTTATTGCAAGTACTCGGGGATGGTGTTTATAATATTAAAAGAGGAATGGACCGATGACGGCCTATATAAAAATAACAAGCCATTCGTTTATATGAAATTTATAATCTATTTACTATATGAAATCCAAATTACCACGCGCGCTCGCTGATCACGTTGCATCTCAAAATCTAGCCCGTGAAAAGTTTTTTTTTCCGGTACGAGGGAGAAATAACGCTGTTTTCATTTTTAACCCTCTTTTACCCCCTTAGGGGTTGAATTTTGTAAAAATTTAAAATGTAACACTTTAAATCACTTTTAATGTGACAAATTCAAGTACTTAATAACTAACTTATTGTAAGTACTCGTATATGAAAAGTATATGAAACACGTATCTATTTTTAATTGATTCGCAAAAAAATTTATAAACAACGATTATGGTTACTATGGTTACAGAATAGGTTTAAATATAAAACGTTAAATTATTAAAAATATTTGTGGTGGGGACCACCCTTAACACCTAGGCCACCTAGGAGTTTAAACAATAGTTTACGTCATATTCTCTGAGCTATCAAAAATACGTGTGTAAAAAATTTCATGAAAATCGGTCGAGCCGTTCCGGAGGAGTTCGATAAGAAACACTGTGACGGGAGAATTTTATTTATAAGTTAATAAAAATTAAGTACCGATTGATAACCGATCTGTTGGATTTTTATACGTTTCTGGTTCCAAAAACACGATTTTCACTAAATGTGACGAAAATCGCGATTTTTTTTTATAAAACAGGGCGAAAATCACGATTTCGCTACCTCGCGAAGAGAGGCGCCTATGACCTAACTTTAGACTGTAAATAAATATAAACGGTACTACTTACGGCTTGTCGGTGGGTCGCTGTTGAGTTTCGGCGTCGGTTCGTGAAAATACACATAGTAAGCACTAACAGATACACAAAAGTCACCATTAAAAGTTTCATCGGTCGTCGGGCCGGAGACGAAGAATAAACCGACGACATTATCGACACTATCACGGAGAAAAATTAAAACCGCGACGAAGAACTTTCCGAACCGCCGGTCGTCAGAGCACTGTGCATCCGGTTAGCCGACGTACTTCCTCGCGAGCGTCTCTCGATCGGTAGTAGGCGGGTTGCGCGCGCAGAACAGCTGTCATTGGTCGGGCGGCAGGATTTCATTGGCACGCAGTATCTCACTCGTTCCTGTTTATATTCCTCATTACTATTGTTACATAATCATGTTGTCACAATGAACTATCTTATATAATAATTGGGTAATACCTATGACTAATCTCTTCGATCGTTGTACGTTTCCGGTGCGAAAATCACGATTTTTTTTTCATAGAATAGAAAAAATAGAGGTATTGCCTCGTGTAAATGCAGGGTGGCGGTCACTACCCCTATGATTTAAGGGAGACTATAATTTATGTTTGATTTTAAGCGCCCCCGTGTCTTTTTAGTACACATCGCGGGAAAAAAGTCAAAGGCGGCACATAAAAGTTTGATCAGAAGTCGGGAGACCTGTATTGCCACTGCGTTCCCCTCCGATTCAACTACTACTCCCGTTAAACCTATTCTGCTCGCGAAAAAATCTCCCTTAAAATATTAACAATATATACATATATTATAGCTATTATATTACAACTTTTTGTCGAATTTCGGAAAATCCTTTCCCAAGGGGACTCCATTATATAAAACGAAACTGCCGACCAAATTTCATACTCAAAGCTCCAGCGGTTCCGGCCAGGCGAATTTTTCTAGTTTCACCCTTTTAACCCCCTTAGGGGTGGAATTTTGAAAACCGGGCGACGTGACGACACTCAGAAAGGTATTTGGAACAACTCTGTGAAAAAAAAAATTGGAAAAAAGTTAAATAGCGTCGTCACAAAATGAATAATAGATAATAGGTACTCGTAATATACGTATTAAGGCTCGCATGTTTTAAACCGTATTAAATATGCACTTATTTGCACGCGTTTGTGCACTTTCCCAACAAATTCAATTATTAATGGATAGAGTTCATATATATTGTTCATTGTGTATTTATAATGAAAATCAATTAACGAGACCGATTCTTATTACATACCTATTATTTGTATGCACTAATTTCGTTTTTGTACCGCCCGGAGTCACGAAGACGCGTGTCAGTCGATCCTGTTCAATTGTGTACCTACGAAAATATTAAAAATATATATACAATTATAAAATATACAATATATTTTCGAAAAATTTCAAACCATGTAAAAAATATTCTCGGTACGGAAAAATATGCGCTATTAAATTTTGCACACAAACTCATATCAATATTAGGCTCAAATCCGGGTGTGTGAAAATGCAAGTCCATAATATAAATCCGAGCCGCCGCGCGCCGCTCGTAATAATAGAAGCGTTATATTATTGTAAATTAATTCGTTTAAGCGGATTAAAATGTATAATAGCATTACTATGAGTAAGGAACATTCATAATACGTCCGAACTAAATAATCGCGGCGGGCAAGAGCTATATAATAATTTACTAGATTATTACGGGAATCGATGTGATTTTCATTTCTATAATGGGCATTTATTTTATATAATATAAAGGTTTTATGCGCGAGGAACAAATGACATATTACGATTCAACTAAAAAGCACACAATGCCAAAACGTTTAGTCTACTAGATATTTTGCGTGTTTATTGTGTTTCGACATTTGAATGTCCGAATTACGAAAGCGGCTGTATTGTGCAACATTCATATTTTTAAACGTCGATTTCACGAAAAATAAAAACTCATCCGATTCACGAAGTGTACAATTACATACATAGGTGCGCGCGTATATTAGCACTCCGTGAAATGGACAACAGCCATGAGCTCACGAATCGCAGAAAAATAGCGAATTTCACAATGCGCTTCGACCTGCAGTAATGCGCGTGTAAAAATCGCAGGATATCTATTCTTCGTGAAAATACGTCATGTGTTCGTGATGCCTAATAGTTTTACATGTTACGAGTGCAGAGATGATGCACGCGGAAGGATAGAGAGTTGAATTAATTGGCCCCCTTCAAAACCAAACGAAAAAGCGGCGATTTCACGCGTGGTCGCAGAATTAAAATATATTCAGAGATCAAAATGTCGCGTCCGACCGGAATTTTCGAAAACAATATCGGCTACATAGCGGCCACATCGTCGACGCGAGAGAACGGGGGAAAAGGCACTGTAGAGCAAGGCGATGAGTCGGCGGATGCATTTTCCGTCGAGATTGAGATATCGATCGTATAGATACGCCGCGTCGTTGTTAGATGTGCCGCCGACCCGTTTGCACAATTCCGGAGGTGCCGGAGTGTAGGTGATCGTATTAGGAGTTGTCGTTTTCAGTGCAAAAAAAATAAATAATGTTGAAAATCATCAGATATACCTGCTCATAATAAGAATTATAATAATAATAATAATAATAATAATATTATATTGATATTACCTATTATTATGTTTGTCAAGGCCGCGCTTATCGCGTTGAAAATCAAACAGATACTTTTCTTTTACTCGCCGCCGCGGCCGGCGTAAAAGCGTGCGGCTGTATAGATGAACAAATACAAACATTTTTTGTTATTGACTGTACCGACAGCTAAATTAACATTAATTTTTTTTTCATTTCATTTCAATATTGTGCAATTATGTGCAAGCGATGTGTTTATTTTCCGATTCACGGTCAGATCTGTAATAAAAATAAATCCAACTGAATTCTTCGCAACGATTGCACCCCGACACTTTCCTACGCAAACACGTCGACATAGCTATGCACAAATTATGTCGCACACGTATCACTATTATTATTATTATTATTATTATTATTATTACTACTACTAAGGTCACTCTCGGTGTAATATGTGTTCCGTTTCTTTTTTTTTTTCATGACACCATTTAATGACGTAACTGATGAACTGCTGCAGAAACATAATAACAATCAACAAGTCGTGTGTGCGTGTAATTGTTAATTTTTTTTTTACCATGTTTGGACACCGAACGTTTCATTTTTTATTTAACACCATTGTATGCAGTCATCGACGTATAATTTATATATATATATATTATGGGATGGGGTGTGAAATTAATAATATTATTCGTTTTCGACGAAAGGACACAGGAAAGGTTCTACTGAATTACAATTACGCATGCGTATTTACACAGGAACATTAATGGATTATACCTAGGTATTATATTATGTTATATCATGCGCGGACAAACTCGCACACAAACCACGTCTAAAATCCGATTAGTGTAGCGATAATGAAATTACACATTCAGACCGTCAACTCTTTTCTCGTAAGTCGAATTATAATTTCATCTCATAAACGACACACGTCCTTTATATTATATCGAATGGAATATTGAACATTATTCGTGGATACATTATCTGCGTATTGAATATAAATGAGTTAGGCGTACACATGAATACATCAAAACCTGCAGGCGAGAAACGCATCTACAATTTTATATTAAGTGGGTACTTCCTATAGTATATTATCAACAACCGTCTGGTTTTTACTAAGAAGAGTTAATAAAAAACATCGCTTTAGGTATTCCATACTAAATATAATTCCAACGTCGAATGAAAGTTTTTGTATTTGAATACAAGTGTGTATTGCCTATATTAGATACGGGGTCAAAGCATGGGTATTCTTCTTCGGAGACTGAAATTTAATAGACAATAGTGCGTTTGATGCGGTAAAATGTGAATGTGGTTGTGTAATAAAATGACTATGTAACATTATTTCACCGTTTTGAGTGAGTACAATTTCAAAAACTATTCCGAGTTCACTATCAGTCTAATAATAATTATAAAATATTAAATACATTATCGCTCACCATAATTTTGATTTTTTCATGATTGGCATATTCTATTAATAGCGGTCAATGTTTGTCGATACTATAGGTCCATCAATGCTGATAAACTGTTGTTGAAAAAAAACCTAAAAAAACAAAATCACAATTAATAATCAAACGTTATTAGAAGAAGTACATTAGTGTACACACCAAACATCGCACTGTTATATTTTATCGTTTATAATGCGTAACAATATTTTAAATAAATATTTAATCTTCGATTATATAATGAAATGTTTACGGGATTATTAATTAAATACAATATGAATATATCACGGCCAAGTATTAATTTAAGATTATAAAATGATATGTTTGTAATTTATTTATTTATCAATTCGATTTAATCAATTTGATATTTAAGTAGTTATATTGAAAATTGAGAATTGTGTGTATTTGTGTTGTATACAAAAGTAGTTATTTAAACTTAAGTGGCGGAACTTTGTGGGGGGGGAGGTTAATAGTTTATAACAATTTTGTAAGCATATGAAAAGAACTCATAATTAAAAAAAAAAAACAATAGAATATGTTGAATTAATTGATATATTATTATAAATGAAAACTGTAAACGCCTAATATTGTTGTTTGGAAAAGTGATCTAGAATATCTTCTGGTGTTACATTGATTTCTTTATGAATAGGTATCTATTGAGCAACGCTAATCCACTTAAACGATTTGTCCGTCGAGATTATTAATTCATATTATTACAACTACGGAAATAACTGTCGAGGGGACGGACCCTTTGGGGCCCCCTTGAATCTGCCACTGTTAAACTTTGAATATTTTGCGAGACTGTTATAAGTATATATTGTGTATACATACATATTATATTATAATATATTTATCGACTACAACTCACTCATTTTGTTAGTGTTCTTAATTTTTATTCTCTATATAAATAAATCTGATTTTACCGATTGTTTATGGTTTGACGTTTTGTATTATATAGAGTATATTTTCAATAAAACAAAATAAAAATGTATAGACTGTCGACGAATAGTTGAAAATCGTATACCAAACACCGGAATCTAAAAAAAATAAAAAAAATAAGTAACAATAATAACACTCTATATTGAATGTAAATCGTAACGACACGATTATATTATCTACCCACTGTCGGCTATGATAAAGCCCCTCAAAACACTTTCCATTGCATTATTGTCATATCAATTACAGCCGGAGTGCCATCTTCGAGATGTGCAAGTGAAACTCGTTCACGTAGGTGTGCTGAGCGCAACGCGCGCGCGTGCATAATTAGGTTAATAGACCTCCGTTGAATAGCGTATAGTGTTCGAGTCGAAGCTCTCCTCGAATATGTGGGATGGATTTGGTGTAGTTTTGGTGCCAGTATTACTTTCCAATTATGGTAGCTTGCCGACCTTGTGGTCTACCATCAGCGATTTTCAGATGCCAAACCTCAACACACATTATTTGTATATACGCACATATACGCATAAATACATATAGAGACGAATATATTATGTTGTGTGCGTATAATATTATAATAACGCCTCGGGTATCGTTTACGGCCGTCACGTGCGGGGAGATCCTTATAAATGTATTATTATATAGCACATTCTTTGCAATTCCCAAACAAATAATATATACATGCAGCGGTACCGTTACTTTTCCTTCGATTCTCAGCTGGATGATGATTCTTTTTTCCGTCCGATACTGCATCCGCGTATAGGCCACCACTACATGTAATATTGTACATAATAACATTATATTGAGTAATAATAATAATTGCTTTTCCGCGAACAATCGCGTTTGAATGAATGGTCCGCGCGATTTGTCATTATATAAATTTTAATGTATCCTATTACGTATAAAAGTCTTTTAAAGGATAACATACTATTTTATGAAGTACGTGCTACGTGCACATCGTGTACCCATTCAATTAATTCGACGCACACATTTTATGTAATTAAAATGTATAGCGTAATAATTGTGCCTCGATTGTTGAGCTAAAATAATCACTGTAAAAGCTGCATTATGTATAAAGGGCGTTAATATTTTTAAGTGAAAAAAAATCGACGTAAAATGTAAATACTTTAACGTAAAGAGTAAGTCGACGACGTCTGCTCGTTTTAGATTTGAAGAGAACCGATGAGGAATCTATTAGCTTTATCGCGACGCGTGTGTGGGTGGGTGTGTTGTGTGTGTGTTTTTTATGCTTGTTTGTCATTATTATTTCGTCCAGAAGACTTGGTCCAATCGTCGACTTCAGGCATGGTCGGATAAATGCACAGCGACCCGAGTCCCCGCCCAGGACCTTGCACTTCAAGTAATCATGCGAGTTGTTCGTTCGGATTTTGCAGTTTACGAATACAGTGGTAAATATACATTTTAATAGTTTGTAATATTATGCATTGTACTGTCAATGAACTATATAACAATGTTATTTAGAAATATAATCATATGACTATAGTAATCTAAAAAAGTCACTTTAGCTATTAGAAAAAAACATGATACTGAAATTTAAATAACGACAAAACAATTAAATATTCACGACTTAAAAATACGAGAAAATTAAATTTTAGTAGTTTTTTCTATCGATATCTATTTCATATGATTATAATATGAACAAGACCACCCGCATATATATTATACACGTACTTATAATTTATGAGATGTAATTGTAATGTAAACCTAATTTATAATGGAAAAAATTAAAAACAGTTCATTACGAACAACTAACTATAGTACTCAATAATTATTTCTATCGTTTATTTTAAAAGATGTATTTTTTATTTTTCATGTGGGACGGTTGGTAAGGAATAAAATGGTTTGTTCTATCGACCTGCACGAGAGTTTTTCGAAAAATTATATAATATGATAATTTGGTTGGTAACTGGTAGTAATTTTGTGTTCAAAAAATTACGTGTTCTTTTACAGAATTGGTCGAATTATAACAACATTTCAAAGTTGGATTGATTATAAATTAAATCAGATACGTTATTATACACAAGAATACCAATGAAATCATTTTTTAGGCACGTGTTTTTTTTAACTTTATTAGTTATTATAATATATTCTACTTTAGAACGCAGGTATTATTACACATAGATAAAACAATACTCTTCAATTTAAAATATTTATATTACATTTATAAGTAATTAATTAGAGTAATTACAGGACATTTTGATATTAATAAGTTAAAGTGATGAGGAAATGTTTATATTTTATTATCTTTTGATAAAAAAAAAATAATAATAAAAGAAAAGAAGTATTAATTAAATTTTATTGTTTGGATATTAAATTAGTTACATTAGAATGTTGGCAAAAAATGTATATAAAAATATTGTGTACATAAAGATAAATTAAATATATATATAAATGTATAACTATTAGACCAAAACAATCTTAAATACTTACTCTTAAAATCCAAAATGTCTATAAACAACTCAACTAATTTTGGCTTAAGAAATGATTCATTTTACATTTTAGCTCGTTAGGTAACAAAAATGTATTTTTCAAAATCTGAAACACAACAAATATAACTAATAATGAGTAATTGAAAAGATGTAGTACCTAATTTATAGATTACAGTGAGTAGATACATAGCCGACTATAAAAAAAATAGGAATTATAACACCTAAGCGTCTCAAATTATTTTTGGAGGAAATAAGTTGCTATGGGGCTGTTTTTTTTCCATGTTTGAATACTCGCTTTACCATAAAATCATGGAATTGTTATAATATTTATTTTCTTTAAAATGTTTGTGAATGTTGCACTTGCACATAAGTATCAAGTTGGCCATAATAATTGTAAATTTGATAAATGTATTTATGTTTATACTAAATAAATAAACTCAGTTAATGAAATTGTTAATTAAATACATTTTGGTAAATAGTTTTGGAAAGCCTTGGAAAATATTAAGCTTAAAAGTCTATGAATTATATCAGTGCTTTGCATGTTAAGATCAAATACGCATAATATATAAATGTGATATAATATTATAGTGTATAACTATAAAATAAAAATATTTACAAACCATATTTATAATAGTTTTTGCTTTTGATGCTACTTCACTTTTTTCATAAATTTGACTAACTATTGTTTTTGAAATATAAATTATAGTTTTATCAAAAAGGCTAGGACATAAAACTTGTACTCCACTTGTTGTAAAACTGTTTTTTCTCTCTATACAAATAAAATACATTTATATTAATAATATAGAACAATCTGTGTAAAATGAAATATATTTTATTATATTTCTATTTTAAATTTATTATTTTATGTATTAATCTGCGATCATATAAAATGTATTAGTTTCATATATAATTATACTTAGCTATTGAGTATAAGTACATTGAAACCAATATATATATATCGGTTTTTCTAATTATATTTTTTTTAACATGTATTATATTATATATTTACAATCTGTAAATTTTTTTTTACTATAGACATATGTGATTTTTTGTAATTATTTTGGCTTGAGATGCTTGGATCTCAACAGAAATACTTTTGATAGGTATGTAAAAAAAAGAATTATCTAAGTGTTCTTTTTTAAATATTTGAATATTTAGTTCAATTCAATACTTAACTCAATACAAAATTTGTAAACCAAAAATGTAAAAATTCTAAACATTTTTCGTTGAACGAGTTTAAGTTTGAGAGCAAAAAATTAAGCCAAGGATCAGTGGCGAATTCGATTTGAAGTTCTGGTAATTTTTGTAGGTGTTTTGAAAGTGACGCTGACAAAATCGTTTTAATACACTCCCAAATATGATCTGATACCATATCCAGTCCCTATGAATGTTATTAAATATTATTGATGGTTACATTTTTAATGACCATTGAAAAAAAAAAAAAGTTTTATTTAGGTTATATTATATAACATTTCTTACTTGAGATATAATTGTTTCCAATTGAATAAAAACGGACTTAAAAAAATCTATAGTTGGTACTTCATCAAACCTAACTGTATCATAAATATCTTCTTCGTAATAATGAATAATTATTTGGAGTAACGTAGTAGATGATATAACGCAGTTTTGACATGATCTAGACATTGCATTCAAAATATACTCACATTTTAATGTTATGGGATACTAGAAAAAAGTCATCACAAGTAAATTAATATTATTCGGTTTTTGAAATCTACTAGAACAGCAAGTATTAAGCGTCATACTAAAATTTTGTGCTTCTTTTTAGTCTTTTCTTTTTCAAGTTGGCATAATTTTACTATAGTATTAAATGCAAGAAAACAAACTTTGTTATTCTCTGATAAACATAAGTTTTGAAGAACACAAATAAAGTCCTGATGTTTTGTTATTGTATTTAAAGCTAGAAAAAAAAAGTTTAATCATTGATTAGTGTTTCATTTAAATCACTTGAAATTGAACCATAAAATAGATTAAATATTTAAACTTTGAACTACCTACCATCACCATCAGATAACTGAATTAGGGTTAAAAGATGTTGCAATAAAGATGATAAAAGAGAATATTGTTCAGTAAAAGTAGATTGATAACTTTTTATAATAGAAGATATTGTATAAACTATATTTCGGTGTTCATTTATAGAAATGTTGAGTCCGTGAAAAGTGCATGATTCGGTTAAATTCAATAAAAACATTAAATTCGTTGCTAAAATATCAAAAACTGCTTAATTAAAACTAATTAAACATAAAAAATGTATTTGTATTACCTCCCATTATTTTAAGATCTTCAGTGCAACAGAATGAACCTAAATTTGTTGGTAACATTTCCCAAATGATTAATAATGTATTGTGTTTATTAAAATCATTTTCAATTGTAATTATTTTCTTGACAATATTGAATCCTATCTGTAGTTTATTATTTTCAATAGTTGTATCATTAATAAGCAAATTCTAATGAAAAAAAGCATTAGAAATAAAACATTTGGTAATGAGTCATTATTAATGACAGTTATTATTATTTTGTTAAATTTACCAATAAACATAACTTTGCTTTGTTATTTTTTAAACAAAATGTTTCCAATTCAACAAAGCTAATATCATCCAAATTAAGAATCCATTGTTTAATCTAATAGCAATAGCCAATAAGCCAATAAAAATTAATTTAATTTAATTACATGAAACAAAATTGTATTAATCATTCTTACTAATTGCAATTGGATTTCTTCTGGTACCAAACTGGTTGCAAACAAAAAATATAACAAAGATGGGTGGTAAGTAAAAACTAAACCAAACATTTGACAGTTAATAAGTGCAACCAATCTTTTTGTTGCTAAAGCTAATCCGGAAACTGAATTCAGAGCTCTATGTGATACAAAAGAAATCTAAAAAATATAATATTTTTAGTATTTAAAATAATACACAAGGTAAGATGTTGCATTATCAAATATTTACAGAAATATTATAAAGAATTGCTTTAATAACTGGAATAGGCATTTCATTCTGAATTGAACACAAGTAAATGCATATTGGTTCCAAGTATATCGACTCATTTTCAACGCTAAAATCATGTGTATACATTTGTCAATATATTTCCGTTATAGTTAGTTGATAATTTAATAATATATAAAATACATTATTTACTAGCCATTAGGACAACAATATGCTGTAAGGAAGATGTAGTTAATCAAATACTTATAATTTTATAGACCTTAGAATAAATATCTTACGGTTGTTGTGGTTTTAAAAATTAAGAGTAATGATATCATTAAAAAAAAACCAAATATAATTTGGAAACCAGAGATCTATATTTTAATGAATTTATAAAAAGTAAACTCAATTAGCCAACTGTTTTTGTTTTTTTTTATTTTTATATAACATTAAGTTCACCAAAAATATTGAGATATAACAGTGCAGATGATAGTTTTATGCCTTTATATTTACTATTAATTTTGGAATAGTCATAACAAAGTTTTTATTAATTTTAATCTTCATAGTCAATTACACAAATGTAATGTGTCACTATATATCATTTTTTTTTTTTTTAGTAAATATTTTGTGCGAAATTAAGTTTTGACTTTTAAAAAAAATAATAAAAGTTTTTAATTTAGGATTAAAACTTACAACTTATATAAAAAGAATTCTAAAATATTTGAATTACCTATATAACTTTTTTAATAGATATGCATGAAATATATAAAATATTTTCAACCGTGGCACTATCTCAAAATATTTGCAATCTTTTTACTAAAAATATTCATTATTGTAAGACTAAAAGTTATAAAAATACGATTTTGCTACTTCAAACGTTTTACAATGAATTTTAAGGTCATACGCTTTTCAATACACACAACGAACAAGTAGATGAATATAAGACAGTGGCGTATCCAAGTGGTATCCAAAGGGTTATAACCCCCTTCCCGAAATGTTTTCAACATAAAAAATACAATTAATAGATCGAATAACTTGAAATTAAAATTTTTAAAGTTTGTGTCACATAGTCTATCTCTATATCATTAAATTTACGTTCAGAACATTTTTAATTTTTTACACCGATGATCACCATGAATGCAATCTGTCTTTAATGCCATTTTAATTTTGATTTAATGGTCAGTTTTATATACATAAGTATTTTGACAACAATGTTTTTATAATCCACCTTCTCCCGAAAAATGTCACTCAACATAATTTGGAATTACTTTACAAACAACAATTTTGATAATTAATAAAATCAAATTACTTACTTGGAACAAGTTAAAAGATAGAAGTACATAAAAATGAGAATAGAATTTTTCAAATCGGTATTTTTGCTATTGATTAAAACTGAACAAATATCTTTTGGTGTTTTAGGAAAATTCTTAAAGCTCCAAACCATTTGATGGCGATACATAACAGTACCACCAGGCCAATGAGAATTAATTTCAAGATACTCTGATGAAAGATAAAACAAAATTTCAAATAACAACTCTTCAGCTAATATGCCAATCTCACTAGTTATGAAAAAATACATATTACAAATAATAGGCACAAATCTATAAAGAATACAATACTTTTTAAAATAATTAATATACGTGATTTCAACATATTCATGGTTATTATTACTATGAAAAATATAAATTAACTTTATAATTACTTGTATTCAATTAATTCATACAAATTTCTGATAATTTTTGACGCTGCATAATGATTAGCTATGTTTTGGAGGACCCGAGGAGGTAAACTTTCTTTGAATGGATTAATTAAACTTTTAATTCCTTTTCGATAACTTTTATAATAAAGATTCATATTCGTTTCTTGCTGTATGGATAAAAATAAAATTATGCTTTTTGAGTATCAAATGTCTATTAGTGTTATTTTCAGTTATAATTAATACCTTAAATAGGGTAAATTTTTTTAGAGTGTAACATTTACTCACTATAATAAAGGGTAGGACTATGTGTTTAATCATATACCAAGCAACGTTTTTTAACAATTTCGCTTTCTCTCTATGTATTGTTAAATGTTCATTTATTAATATTCGACTTGTTATTGTTGAATAAAGTCTAAATTGAAATCAAATTGTGCTAGTATTAATAATAATTCATAGCACTAATCAGTAAATAATTAGGTACATTGTTAACAATTTAAAAAAATAAACATGAAATCACAAAGATTAGGAAATGTTTATAATTTTACAATACTGCATGTGAATTAATAATTTATGATGATGGAGATAAATAATTTGACTGAACTCTGAATTATAAGTTAAAAAACGAATAAATTATAAAAACTGGAATTCATCACTCAGACTCGGTAAAAAGATATTCTTTCAGTTATTTAATGAAAAATGATTAAGATTACCCAATAATATTGTATATATTGTAAAAAAATTATAATAGTTGAAAATACAAAGTTTAGATTACATGCATTATAAATTATTTAAGTTTATATACTTTTGAAAAATAAATTAGGAAATCATTAACAGAACTACAAAAAAAATTGCGAAATTCTTAAAATTCAAGGCCTTTCAACGTGACGGTCTTCATAAAAAATATATAATTTAACGGATATCAATCTAAACCTTACACAAAAACATTTGTATGTATATTTACATATTGAAATTAAAATTGGGATTAAATAAATTTCACAATAAAAAAATGTATTTTTAAAATATAATAAATATATTGTATAAAATATTTTTATTGTTAAACTTATTAATGTACGAGAGAATGAATTAATCTATAGTGGGATTGTGGTCAACTCGTCAAGTCAGGATTTCACCCCATTGTTATGCTACTGATTAAATTGAAATAAATTGTACCTTAATAAACTACTAGAAAGATTTGATGCAATGTCAACCACATGAGGGTCAATGATACAGTTTCTAGTGACACTTCTACAAATTGCTTCTGAAATGGTCATACTCGTGTTGTATAGTTTATAACTAAATTCAATTGAAGGACACGATAAAAAATATGTTAGTATAGAAATGGCATTAATAACACAGCGACCGGGCAAATCTTGTGATTTATTAAATATCATTTTTACTATGGTTAAAATTTGAGGCATATTACAGACTTCTTGAAGGTTCGTTCCTCCTCTGAAATTCAAGTATATTGTTGTTATAAATATGATTATATAGTATTACAAAATATATTATGAAAATATATACTTTTTAATAATTATTTCCAACAATTGAATCAAATCAGAGACAGATTTATCTTTAGTGCTTATCAAAAACACAAGCGTTCGCATCAAGCAATTACATGTGTACAATACATCATTTCTTTCATAAAATTTCTTATTTTTAGATAACATCCACACACATAAACATATGCTTCTGAAAAAAGAAATTGTCATAATTTAATATTTAGATAATTCATTATAATGAAGCATTTTGTTTCAAAATTGACATTTCTTTTACTCTAATAATGGAGTATTTATTGAAAGTAACGGTTCACATAAGTATTGAATCATATCGGCATTTAAATATGTTGTACTTATTAAATCAAACTGTTTTGGATTTTTTAAACTGCGAATCATATACTGAATACTTTTATCCTGAAAGCATAATAATGTCACATCTATCAATATTATTTAATTTAAAATTCCGGAAAATTTAAATTGTACTTTTTTAGGAATATTTAAATCATTTAAATTAAGACATTTTTTTATTGATAAAATGATAACCAAATAATATATTATTCAATTTTATGAAAAAACAACTATATCAAATTATAAATTATTCAAAGCACTTAACTAGGGCGCTTTGGTAAAGTTATTAAATAATAAAATGTTTTATTACACCAGCAATGGGAGTGATCATGATTATAAATATAATAATGATAAGCACATGTAAAATATATATCTATTATTTTATTTGTTGAGAAATAAATAAATAATAATAATATAGAAGCGTAGAAGGTAATTACTTTTAAAAACATTATTATTGGTTACCAACCGCAAAGTTAAAAAAATGTTTAGGACCACACGGTAATAGGCAAGTAAACTACGTTGAGATCTCGACTCAAACCCATAATAATTAAAACAGTGTCTAATTGTTGTTTTAACTCGATGAGGTCAAGCATATATAAGGCAAATTGATAGGTATGATAAACAATAATTAAACGCGCAAAGAGAAAATTTAATTGCGAATAATAAGTAACGCTACTTTTCTCGACCTCGTAATGTTTTATTTTTTTAAATTTTACCTTTCGAATCATAATGTACCGAATTTTAAAACGACATAAATTCTAACTTCTGTCTGTAATACGCATAATATAAAACACCGGTACTCATTATTATGTATAAATACATAGTCAACGAATCATGGTAAATTTCCACTATTCGTGTGTTGATATTATTACGATTACGATGATCTCATTGTACAATATTAATGGTATTCCGTTCGAACATCGGACATTTTACGTTGGTGATTCTTTTCACTCGAATCTATACAAGTAAAAGTATAATATTTGAGATTTATTCTAATTGGAACATTTTTTTTTAAGAAGACATCAAAGACTTGAGACGTAGTGAGAGTAGAGTAGGCATACGTTTTTTCTTCACTTCGAGAAGCTTTGTAAACCCGCAAGTAAATATAAATATCGAAAGAAAATCTAAATCGCCCGCATTTTACTCGACGTAGTTAAATTCAAGATAAAAGAATCGCCGCGTATATAAATTATACAGAAATGCGCCCGTATGGGTTATAAATTCATAGTTCCACATCAACGCGGACTAAGGACACGGCCACATTTAAACATATAGCGACCACCGCCAAATATACGTCATACATAGGAATAGTATGTTTTAAAATATTAAATTAATCGTTATTATAGTAGGTACCGACGACGGGTCGCAGGCGCAACGCGAAATAATAATAAAGTACATATTATACAGATACATCATAATACATCTCACGTCACGTAATAATAATTATCAGCCACAATAAAAACCCATTTATTCTTTTGGTTAAAAATATCAAGGCGGGCAACGAATATAATATATATATATATATATAATAGGTAACGAGCAACGACTAACGACCGTCGAATTCGCGGTCGGCGCTAATCGCGAGCCAGCGCTGTGAAAAAAAAAAAAAAAAACTTATATGAAAAATAATTAATGATATTAACAACTCAATGGCACGCACGCGTGTGTAACAGTCGACACGGCGTTTATAACGAATATTATATGCGTTCGAGCGAGGATGAATATATAGAGTGCATGATGTTATAATTTATAGCTCCGTTACGGCCGATATTACCGGTAGGTCGACAAGGGGGCGAACAATTTTCATTGCGAGCGCGCGCCGTACGAATCATAATATCGTCATACCGGCGCGAGTTTCCGCGTTCTACAATAATATTTATAATGACAACGATGAGAATTTCATTCGCGCGTACGTGTAATATATATATTATGTAGGTATACCTGCAAGACGGCGTTTCGCGAGAGCAACATTTTTTTCAATCTAACAATCATGGCGTCCATGTTTTTTTCCATTCTTCTGCCGTCGAAAGTTTCGACCGCGGGTCGCCGCGCGACGACACGGCGATTACGAATTTATCGAAATGCAAAACAATTTCCGCGTGTACGACGACGACGACGAACGGCTCGAACTGCGCCCCGTCGGTTCCTCTTGACAAAATACGCCGAAACTCGATCCGCAACGGACGGACAAAAGGGCGTCGCGAGCACTAGGGTTTTTTTTCAATTTCAATTGCAAATGTCCGCTACGTCCCTTACCTAGGTATGGGTTTCTCCTCTGTTTCGTCTCGCGCACCGGTTTTCGATCCGCGTCATGGAACAGTCGACGACGCGCGCACTCGGTGGTTACCGTTGGTTTTCAAACGCCATCGGTTTCTCCTCCATGGCGCGCGACCCGTGCAATATCAGAAGAAATCGCTGCCTACTGGCCTCTTATCAAACGTGCGATTTTTCTTTTCAATGTCGTTCGCGACATTCGCGGTCTGGTCTTTTCTTTTATTTCACGCTGAAGCCGATGTTTTTGTTCGACTCGCCGTCGTCGCTGATTACTGATAAAAACGCAACAATGAACTCGGCGCGCACGGCGTCGCACTGAAGTCGAACGCGCGCTAGTGGTGGCGATCCGTCGGGCTCCTATTGAACGCGACGCGCGACCAGCACAAATGTTAGATTTCCGCGATCCTCGAGCCTGATACTCGGTTGATGGGACTGGTCGACGAGCACAAAGTGTTCAGAACATGTTATCCTACGAGTGAGTTTGATTTTTTTTCCGCGTTCGTTCACAATGCGATCGGCATTGAAACGCTGTACGCTGTCGTCGGCCGAGATGACGCGCGAGAATTATATCCCTTTTATGTTTTATCGTGTAGGATAATCAATCAAGAAGACACTGCCATTATACGAGAGGTTTATGACAATGACAACTCGCAAGAAATGTTTGAACAGGAACTAGACAATGCCCTAGAAGCTGGCTATAAGTATATTATTATTGAGCCAACACAGCTGGCTGACGAAACAGTCAGATGGATTACTGTTGGAAATTTTCTATCAAAAACGGCCATCATATCTAGCGCTTTGTCCACAGGAACAGGTTTGTACATTTCAAATGATATGCGTTTCCTAGTATGGTTTCCTTAAATTAATCTTGTATTTTAACTATTGTGTTCTACATATTTTGTTGATTATTATTGATATTAAATTTGTTTGAAATACCATCACCTGAAAAATGTGACTGTTAATTAGAGAAACAAAGAAAATAGAACATTTTCATAGAATTTTATATCTCAATGTATAATGTTTACATCAAATTCTAAAAGAGAAACTATTGTGATATTAAGATGTTTAATAAATTTACCCTGTTCAGAATATATACTTAATGTTATTTAACATTTTAAACATATTATTATTGATCGGAAACATTGAAGTAATTTTTAATTATCAGAAACATAATTAGACATATCAGTTATATATAGTTCATAATGAGTCATAGTAATAAATAAAATACAATTTATAAAAAATCAATATAATTTTTTTATTATAAATTAACATCAATCTTATGTTTTTAATAGTGTCATTACTAATTATTACCATCTTAATATATTATTGTTTCTATTTTCTGTTCCCATTTAATAGGATATGTTTGGCCTTCCAAGCCGTTTGTATATGGTCCTTTGTGTATGGTTTCGTTCGTATGCACCGGATTGTATATGATCTCGTGGCAGTTTGATCCATGTTGCAAGTATCAGGTGCACAAAGACCCAAGATTGAAATCACTCCAGAAAGAAGACAATACTCCGCCATTACCTGTGGTTATTGAACGTGGCAGCGATACCAAGCGGAAAGTTATACACACTTCAGTTACAGTTATGTCGACCGCCTATTGTATTTGGAAATTATACGAATATTGCAAATAATCTTTCAACGAGAGATCAAATTTTTTGGGTAAAGTGATGATGGTACAAGAACAGTCGGAAAATTTTTAAAATAATATTTCATTAACGTTCACTTGATTTTATTTTATGTACCAACTTATGATTGTATGTACCTGATAATGTCGAAAAACACCAGTAACTATTGGCTATCTTCTCGAGTATAGAGTAGGTATGTTAACCCTACTTTTTCTTTTAATTTCTTAGCATTGAATGCAAATTCATTGTAAATTAGAAGTACTTTATGCTTTACTTTCTGGGAATATCAAAGAAGTTAAAAATGTCATTAATAAAGTAAGCAAGTTTTAACACCATTTTTAGATCCATCTTTCAAAAAGAAAATATTATTTACTATTTGATAATATATTATGATAGAAATGTTTTAACGACCACTGTTTAGTCTTATTATTTTTTTATGTAAAACAAATAATAACGAGAAAAAAAAAAAGGATATATTTTCTATTTTCCTGATATTTACTAATTTAATCAAAATAATATCCATGTAATCAGCCCCATCCTATATTTTTAATATTATAGTTTATTATTACTCATTGTTACACAAATCATTGCATTGTTAAATTACAAAAATAATTTAAACTCAATATTATTTTTCATACATTTAAATTTATTATTATATTATAAATAGATTTTATAAATTGAAATGTTTATCTTTGTGGCAATAACTTCTTTAAAACCTTGATGTTTACGGACGAACGAACGGATACATCTCAAACATCTAAATAGGTGTCAAAAGTTTTAGCACAGAAATTCGGTCATGTAAAATGTTGTCTATAGTTCAACACAATTGCTAACATCATGCTAGTTTGCCATTAAAATAAAAAATAAAAAAATGAAACGACAAAAAAAAAAAAATGTTTTATTTGTGATACTTTATATTTTTTATTGTTAATTAATGCGATAATAATTATATTTCATTGTTCATATTAAGCTTTTTATTGTAATTAAAAAAAAAAAAAAAAAAAAAACTTATATGTGAATTATCTAATGTAATATAGAGGAAAGAAGTTATTTTGTTCAATAGCAAAATATTTGAAATATAATACTTGTATTTTATTAAAAAAATATTAGGTTTCATTTTAAAGGCAACAAAATAAATGTATATTTTCATCTAAATATAAGGTATAGTTCTAAAGGTTTTTAAACTAATATCTAAAAACTACCTATAATCGTTCTATGGTTTAAGGGTGAACGTAGCATGCCAAAATATATAAACGGAGCATAGTTTTAAAAATAATCTATTAAGTTTGATTGTATTTTACACGTAGATTATAATATAATATCATACTATTTATGCTAAAACATTGCTCCCTCGTGGAAGTATACATCACACATTGATTATATTGCTACCCTATCGTGTAAGCATTGATTATAAACACTACCGGTATTTATAATCAATGGCGTACCAGTGATCAAAATTACGAATTCCATTGTCTGTAGTTGTTGTTTTTTGTTTTTTTTTTTTTTACAGACTGATTAACCATTTATAAATAGACTGAAAAAATATATCACAAAGTAAATTCTTAACATTTTACAAACTACAATAAAATTGTTTTGTGATTTATTGTTTATAAAAAATAATAAATAATGTTTAAAGAACAAAACAAAATTAAATGTTGTATATCGTAATAAAATGCATTCTATATTTTAATTGATTAATTTTGTGTTTGTGGTGTAGCTATCGGTAAAACAAATATATAGTTTTTTCCAATAAAACAAAGAATGTTTGATGTCGAAAGGAATGGACGTTTTAAAAAGTTACATATGTATATACACACACACACACACACACACATATATATATATGTGCTCGATAGTTTTGAAATAAATAAAAAATGATCTACAATAAGCAAACACAGACAAAAGTAAAACATAGTGTGTTTGTGTGTGCATATATATATATGTACGTACGTATGTTTGTATATAAAAAAAACCTACATTTACACATTTAATTTGTATAACTCAATCCGAAAGTTGTTTTTAAATTAGTTTTTTCAAACATTTAAATTAAATAGTAAACCTTGTTAAAACTAGACAACAATTTTTTTGAGATATGTTAAGCGTAACAATTACATATTATAAGAAGAATGTAAACTAGTTCTTTTCGTTGTTTTTCTATCGTTATTTTACTATTATATCTACATATATTATAATATGACGGCTACAAATACTTTATGGAAAAAAAAAAAAAACAATAATTAATAAACATCTAAATTTATCGTAGAACTTAATTGCACACATTGATTATTCATCTACTATGGTATAGTTTCTTAATCGTTTAAAATGTACAATCTAATATTAACTGACTAGAAAAAATGTTATTCTAAAAATAGCTAACAATGTTTAACAGTACATAAGGTTTAAACTATTTCAACAACTCACTATTAAGTATACATAAATAATTGACAGAAGTCAGAAGAACTACATATTATATTATATAATATATGAGCTATATGAGATTTCTAAAATGTAATTGTCGATACGCTGTTGTCATTCAAATTTGTAAATAGCTGACAATAAAATTATTGGTGATTGATTATAAAAAAACGTGGTAAAAGTTTATATAAATATTGTCAAACATGTAATAAAAAAGAACACAAAATGTGTAACAACAAGCACCATCTTTAAGCAACCAAAATGTATCAACGATAAAAAAATTGATCTTGTGGAAAAAAAAGGAGATCATTTATAAATTATAATTAAACTTTTGTTGGAAAAAATCAATTGCAATTAATGTACGTGAAAAAAAATGGTGGTAATTGATTAATAAACTCTAAACCTAAAACAATGTTTAAAATTTAAATTTATGTAAACCTAAGATGTTAATAGTATTCAAACCTTAAGGAATGTACAATAATAATAATTATAATAAAAAAATTCGTACTACGCTAATGGTAGCAGTGATTGTATATAGTGGTGGCGCGAATATCTTTTGTCAGAGAAGCACAATTCATTTTTTTTTATTTTTTTTATGAACAAGGATACCCAACACTTGTATATTTTTAATTCTCATTACACATATTATGTTTATAGTAAAAATATAAGATTGTGTTTCTGTTTTTGATTAAATCTACAATTCTATATTTACAAAAGTATACCCTAAGCATTCTTTTGCTTACATTCAAAGCCAATGCCTTATGAGAAACTATTTCGCGCCACCACCAATTGTAAATTATCAATGATCTATTTTTGTCAGTGATGCACAGTAAAAACTTAAATGACCAATGGTGATTTAATCCTAATTTTATTAACCTAAATTAAAAGCTCATTATGTCATAGTTATTTATATTAAGCAATAAAATTGACACTATAACAATTTGTCACTTAAAAATTGATTAAAATCCTTTTAGCATAAGTTAATAAATAACATTGAACAAAAGTTTAATGTTTATTCCATAACTCTCAAAGCAAAATTAAGTGAAAAAGATCATATTTTAAGTAATGACCCGTTTTAAATTAAATTATAAATAAGATGCCTTATTTTCTATCTTAAAAATGAATAATAACAATTAATAATATACATTTAATAATGACTAATGAGATTTTATGAATTATAATCGTGTGAACAACGAATTTGATGGTAAACAAATTGTATATTAATATAATTTTAATCATTAAAAAGTAATTAAAATAATTTGATTTAATGTTGAAGAAGAAATACAATTCAAAATTAAAAAATTAACATAATAAATTATATTTTACATCTAATGTTGTGCAATACAAATCAATTGAACCGAGTGATTTTCTTATGAATAAATTACACTTTAGAAAGAACCGAGTGATTTTCTTATGAATAAATTACACTTTAGAAAATCAATTATTTTTTCTAACTTAGTACTTAGTAAATATATAATTGTATTGGCAACTGCATATTTAATATTAACTCAATATATTAAGTTTATCTTAAAATGATCAAAAGAATATTAATCACAAGTTATATGGTTTAAGAAATTTTTCATTAAACAATTTTTTTTATTTGTATTAGAATAAGGCTGTTTTATAATTGATTGTGAGTAAAGACTTGCTATAAGTTTCTTAAAATATCTGAAAATTATCACTTAATGATCATATAAATATCTCATAAATTCCAGCAATTAATTGTTTACTTTATGTACTTATCAAACAGTTTTAGTATGTTTTTTATAAGTAAGCATTGTACAATAATTGTGAAAATTCGTAAATTAAAAAAATAATTCATGTGAAACTGTGCACCACTAACAACTAAGTATTTATAGTAAAAATAAAAATTATAAGTACTCAAAAATAATATTTAATAACTAATCTCTAGAAGTCTAGTTGACTGACCTGGCTGTTTGTCAAATGTGAGATTCCCGTATGCCGACGATAACGGGCTGTAGCCGACGCTCGTCCGTCTGATGGCGGGGAATCCTTGAATCCTACATTTTCTGACTAGCTTGTCGGTCAGCCCTACATTTCATAATCCAAAAATAAAACCGTGGCCAAACATAACGTAAGCCAATTGCTAAACGAGCATAAAATGGTGCTATGATAACTTCTTGTTCATCATTAACTACAGCATCCACTATTCGTTGAGCAACATATTCAGCAGAGTATCCTGACATTGTAGATTCATCCATAACTGTAAGAAAAAAAATACAAACAACTCAAAATTAAATGCTAAGTATAAGGCAATGTCTAAAATATTTGAATTAAAATTAAGAATCAAAAAAAAAAAATTGCTATTAATTGATTTGAAATTATGAGATAGGGATTTTAGTTTACAAATGTAATTTTATTTGTCAGTGTAATTTAATAATTAGTTCCTAGTGTTTTACGAATAACAATATTTAAATATTCAAATGATTCGAGTCTGGTGGAGATTGCTCCAGTGTAATCCACATAAATCCAGGCACTGTCCAAGGGAACTTACAAAATCAATAATATGCCCATACGGTAACAATCAAATGGAGGAGCACAGAGAGCCCATAACCTAATGGGCAATCTCTCTTACCACAGATAATAAAAAAATAAAACGAGAGGGTTATTATATGTAAAAATTAATATGTTATTTTTACTGTTGTAAAGGTCTTTTATTTAATATGCAACTATTTCCGATAATATTTATAATATAGTAAGACCTGTTTAGTTAATTAAGAGAAATAATGAGAATAATAACAACGATGGAATAACATGAAAAATTAATAATAAATTTTGAAATCTAATGAGATTTGCAACATAAAAATAATAATAATGATTTGAAATTGACTGAGATACTTAATATAAATAAATGATAATATATGATTGACCAAACAGGTTATGATAAAAGTGAACCTTTGATTGCAATAAAGAAACAGAAAATAATTATTATGAAAATGAAATCTAAAAATAATTGACTGTAAAACAACTGACTATTATTCACATATTAATGTGAATACAACCACAAAAAATAGAATTTTATGATTATCAATCTCTTTTAAGCTGAGCTAGTGTTAAGCTGCGTCCACACCTAACCGACATTTGAAAAACGTTCGTCGAACGTTTGTTTGATGTAGACGTATTTCCAAACAAATTTGTTTGTCAATAATCAAAACAAAAATGTTCGCTCATAGAGCGAACATTTTACATGTCTGTTTGTACTTATATACCGAAGTACCTCTATTTAAATAATTATTATTATATAATATTTATTAAAAAATGTTTTAAGTATAAAATACTTTTGAATATGATGGGTATTATAATATATATACAATATTATATCAATACGTATCAATATGTGAGACTATTTAAACAATATACTATTTTTTGTCACGACTGTTGGCAAACATATAGCAAACAACTAAATTATGAACAAACGTTTGTTGTCATTAATAAAATGTATGACAAACATTCGAAAAACGTTCGCCCAAATGTTTGTTAGGTGTGGACTTAGAGATTGAGGGTATACATTTTAGTAAATATTTTTGTTGAGCCCAGTCAGGAGCTATGAAAAGAACCTTTTATATAATTGAAATTAAATATTAATTATTTCAGTCATTGTATACTTCATAATAGTTTTATTTTTAATGCTATTTAAAATCAAATAACTCTTAATTTTAAAATATTTCAATGTTCTATTTTGTAAATATTTAATAATACTCACCTCCATATTTGGATCCAGATCCAGTTAATGCATTTAAGGACAAATTTGTTTGAATGTATCCAGGGCTTACCACAGTTACTTTTACTTTATGATGTGAGATTTCAGCTCTAAGAGTATCAAAAAATGCTTGTAAAGCGTGTTTAGATGCAGTATATGCAGATCTATAAATAAAATAAAAACAGAAGTTATAGTAAACATTAATTTCATTATAGGAGGTAATATGATATTAGTTCTACAATTTATGTTGATTTGATAAAATAATAATCGGTGATTGTTAATAAAAGAAACATAATATTGTCTATTTGTTTAGACATTACAATAGTATATTACCTAAATGGAATAGCAATTTTTCCTTGAACACTACTAATTGCTATTATATGCCCACTTTTATGATGAATCATACTAGGCAATATTGCTAAAATAAAATAAAAATCAAAGTTATTAAATATTGAACTTAGGAAAACAAAATATACTTATACATTTACCTTTGGTCAAAGCAACTTGGCCAAAATAATTGACCAACATTACTTTATAATCTACTTCAGCCATAGTTGCTTCAGCTCGACCTCTGTAGCTGATGCCAGCATTGTTGATGAGAATATCGACGCGGCCAAAAACTCCTAAAACTTTTTGACTAACTACTTCTATTGTCGATTGGTCAATTAGATCCAGGACAAGAATACATGGTTTGTTTACATTTTTAATCTATAACACCAATTAAAATTTAAAATAAGAAATTATTAGGGAATAATTATCTCCAACATACATCACTTCGGCTCAACAAATCATTTTTGACTCGTTCTAACTCGTTGCTGCTACGTCCAGTTAAAATTAGTGCACAGCCATGAGAGTAAAACTCGTGTGCTAATGTCTCGCCTAATCCGGAACTGGCGCCCGTTATAAGTACAACCTAGAGTGAATACAACTCACAGTTAAAAATGCAATCAATTACATATAAATTCTAATTATTAATAACAAGATAACTAATATGTCTAGAGTATAACATTCGAGCAGAAAATGATTGTTTTGAATGAGAAACAAAACTGTACACACTACAAAGTAAAAGATTGGTGAACTATAGAAATAAAACGGAATCTAATGGTTGATGCGAAAGTTCAAACTTCAAATCAAATTCAATATGAATTATAAAGCACGAAATGAGAGAATATGTAGGTCTGTTTGTTTGGTAAAATTGTCACAAACCAGGAAATTCGATAAAAAAAACAACAAACGGATCGGACAATAATTATAATAAGCGTGTACAAAGTTCTAAACAGAAAAGCTCGGGGGGTCACACAAAGGTCACAAACAGGCATTGGTTTCGATTTCGCCGGCCGAATTCTCGGTCGTAAATCGAAACGGTCGGGTTTACCTTTGAGTTGAGCATGCGGTATTTGTTGGCGAAACATTTCTTAAACACGTAAACGGACATCGGTATGAGGATTGGCAGTGAGTAACAAACGTACTGCCAGGCAATCGGAGTGGCATGTGCGTCCGACATTTTGGTGACGATTTTGATTTTACCTCGTTTACAAGTGAGAGAGATTTATTGACTAGACTCGTTCCGATAAAATGAAAATAAATATAAAACCGCTAACAATTACGTTGACCGGAATTGAATAGAACGTCAACGACGAACGGCAATGAATTTGATTTGAAATTTGTGTATATTATTATTCTCTGCTAACTCCGCGAGAGTCGATAAGAGCAATCGAACTGTGATAACAGCCCGCAGATACGTACTACCGCTGGCTATACCGTACATAATATAACACTTACAGTGCCGTTTGTGTGCGGAAAGTTAACTTTTACAGTGGCGGCACAACAGACTTGCCCGGTGGCGGACCGCGCAGTGGCGGGTATTATTCCGACGGCCATCGTATTGAGCGTAACGGTTATTATTTGGCCGGAATTGATGCTCGGCAGCGGCGTCGTTTCTTTCGAAACGTGAAAACATCAAAAATATTATTACAATAGTATGATCGTGGGCGCCGGAACAATGGGGGCAACTGGGAAAAAACGGGAAAAATTCCGTGAGGGCATAGCCCCCCCCCCCCACTGACAGTCTCTTAGAATTTATGACTAAAATCAGTGGCGTAGCCAGGGGGGGCTGATAGGGCTGCAGCCCCCCCCCCCGAAATGTTAAGGAAATTTAAAAATTAATTTAATGGTCTATGAAAGTCGCTACAAAAATCTTAATTTATATATTACTAATCTTAAATTGTCATCTTTATTTTGTTCGTTTTCTATAGCTTCGGCCGTGCTAGTAGGTATTTATTTAATGCATATATCCATTGTATAACCACATGAAATGTTCATATAATTTGTGGTATAACATTGTGCATAGGTCGGTTTCATGATAAAATCTATAAATAAATATTTGTAAGCGATTAGCGACAGACAGTATTATTAAATCAATATAATATATTAAGGGTTATAGCATTGATTATATAATCTATTATATAATCAATGGTTATAGGAACCAAAGTCTAAAACAAAATTTCGGTATTTGCATGTTCAAATTATGGAAGAACCTAGGTAAACCACCACTGAGTAAAAAATTGATCAGCCCCCCCCCCCCCCCGAAGAAAAATCCTGGCTACGCCACTGACTAAAATACATAGGTCATCTTCTATAGTTTTTAATTTTCATGTCGAATATAGAAACAAAACTCGAATATATTTGATAAACTGTCTGTTTTCAAGTATTGACATACACATACAGTAGACCAGCGGTGTTCCCAAACGAGCACTTTCTAAGGGCACCCCACAAATAGTTTAAAGTGTATGTATGGTTTTTTTTTTTTTTTTGAAGTTTAAAAATGCATTAATTTATAGTTAAGTTAGTCGTGTACTTGGCTCGGAATGCTTAGATTGTATTAGGTCTAATAAAATCAATAAAATCGGCTGTCGATGAGTATTTTTATTTTCGTTCTGTCTTTCGCGTTATTCACAGAAGGGCACGTTTTATGTTTTATTTAGAAATAACTTGCGTGTACTGGTAAGTAATCATTTTAAAATTAAATCAAGTTGGTGGTTTTTTTTTTTATAATTATTAAAGACTTTCTATTTTCTACTATTATTTTTATTTAATACTAACCTTAAATCGTCTCCTTAGTCAACGTGAGAAAATCCTTCCTCTGAATTTGCTCCTCTGGTTCAAAAATTGCCCCGCTGAGTATGATTGCAAAAATCGGTGACGAAGCCCGTGTGAAAAATTTTCGAGGAGGCCCTGTTGCTACGAGTCTGTCCCGCGTACTAACTTCAGCTGGGATCGTCAGTCCGATACCGGCACACGATTCGTTGCAGATAACGAAATTGTCGCTCGCGCGCGCGCGCGGTAGGGGAATTAGACGAAGCGCGGTGGGGTATGCGCGCGAGACCGGTTTCGGTCAAACTCTGTACCTTTCGTCCGTGGGACAGACTGAAATGGGACGGAATTTTTTTTTTATAATTAAATCAATTGTAAAATTATGATATTAATTCGATCAAAACGGAATTACATTTTAAATTATTCTATATCCGGTAGAAATTTTATTTTGTTTTCTATACGAATTTCGAGTTGAAAATTCGACTTGTTTTGACTTTATCGAGATAATTTTTAAACCTGTAAAACGTGTGTCAACTATTAAATTTTTACTGAAAATTAAATGTTTTCCCGTTTGGTTAGTTATTATGATGTATAAATCGCAGGAAAAAGATGTCAGAAAGTAAAAATAAAAATAGAAAAAGAATGTACTCATTTAAATTTGCAAAAACTTCTGCCCACGCTTTATGTACATATTAATATATTATAATACAATCATTATTATCGTACTACAATTTTACAAATGATATTTTTAGAATGCAGTATGCACTTAAACATTTTTATTTTATTCTATTTATTGAAATATGGGCAGGTAGCCCATACAAATATTTCCTATAAATACAAGAAATAAGTTCTGTGTATTTTTAAAATAAGATGAAAACGCTCATATTATGATTTATTTAAAAAATTTGAACAATAAGTAACAAAATAATTATTTCAATAGGTATGCCGGTTGTATCATTTTTCATCTAAATTATTTATTTATTATATTTTAAATTAAAAGAATGATGTAAGTTAGTATGTTTCGAGTAGTTGACATTATGAATGTTTTAAATAACAATCAAAAGGAAATAAGAAATTATAAGATTAAAAGACTCTGTGATGTTGAATGGTTATTGTTTCTCTCATTGATATTTGTATTTAAAAGAAAGGTAAGAAACTCAACTAAAATTACAAACAAATTAATCAACAATTTCATAGACAAATAAATATATATTTGTTTTTAATAATAAAAAAAAAGTAATAACAGAAGAACTTACTTTAACTGTAAGTAATTACTTACTTTCTTACTTAAAGAACTTGGCAAAAGCTTAATACTTAGATAATTTCAATTTCAATTGGTTAACAATATTGTTTGTAAGTAACCAAATCATACTTGGTACTGTAATAGATTTGATTGGAAGTACATTGTACATAATAATTACATAATACATTAATAATAATAGTAATAATAATTGAAATATAATATAGGAATCGAATATGTATATAAAATTTTAAATTAACCTAAAACAAAAACATTGTTGGTGTTATACAAAAGTCTAAAATATGTAATATATATATTATGTGTGTGTGTTGATGACCAGTCAAAATATTTCCTATTTAAATAAATGTTTGGTACAAAATATCTTCAATTGAAAATATTTCTTTAAAAAAAAAAAAAACAATACTCAATCATTTATTAAGTGGACGATGATAACATATATTTGTAGTCTCGATGTATAGACGGACCAAGTAAAGTCACAGTTGGCTCTATCACTACACAAAAGTTAGTAAGCTTTATACAATTTCATTGTATATTTTATTATTTGTGAGTGACAACTGATCAGTTATTGTTGTTTCAAAAAAAAAAAAAAAAACTGAAAAATTGTTATTTATCATTGAGGTACATATGTATAGACCGAAAGTATTTTTTTTCAGAGATATTTTGACATGAAAACTATACTTTATGAGAGCGTGAGCAACGAAGGTTCAAAAATCCACCTTTTAGCATTTCGCAATAATACTATTTAAACTATGAACAAAAAGCACTATGCGATTATGCCCCTAGTGACAGCTATCACTGATTTTTGCCATTATTCCGCATCGGTAGTGACTATTGTTGTTCCAAGTCACTGATGGGTGATGGTGAAATCGATTTTGATGTGGTGGCTGCCTCTGTGTCAGGATGTTGTAGTTGCTGTGAGTCTCTTCTCTGCTCCAACAATTTCATCTCGTATTTGAACAATACTTGTTCTATGTCTCGTCGGGCCATGAGCTGAAGGGCTTTATCGGCTTTCAGGTTACGCATCCGTTCCGCCACATAATCTGAAAAAGTGTGGAATTCATCGGACAACGAATCTGTTCTTGTCATTCGCATCATCTTTCTGTGATTGCCATATGCTCCTCCTCCATCATCATCTGAATAGTCGGCACCTGTACCCTGCAGCATACCGCGATATTTTCGGCACAGCGATAGCGTTTGTGATTCGTGGACATCCACAATTGGCTCTTGGCTGTGATAGTCGTCCAAAGACTCTTGCATCATCGACGCCAGAACACTGTCTGCTTCGTAGCCACACGCATTGCTGTCGTTTCCTTCAGCAAAACTGTCTTCAGATGTATGGCCCCATTGAAAGTTTTGATTTTCCGTATCTCCTTGCTATAACATAAAAAATTATACTTCATTAAACAGTGAATTAAATTTTATCAAAATGCATTCACATCCGTGTACACTTTAATACTTCAAATAGGGTAGGTTTTATTTTATTTTTTAATAAATATTTTACTGTAAAAAAATACATATTATTTTATATTATAGCTGATATGATTAGGCTTTCTAACTCGAATAAAAGTAAATATTATTTAAAAAATAAAAAATAATAAAAATCTATTAGTTAATAACTATTCTTGGTAATTAGACACATACTTTCAGTTTTCACACAGTATAATAATTGTTTGAATTATTCTGTTTCATTTTGTTATTAATTTTTTTTTATTGAAATAAGGTTTATTATGTTATTCGTTTATAAAATAGTAGCAATTTTTTTCTGTTCTCAGTTAATCTTCATAATTATAAAAGAAGATTCGATCAATTAATTTTATGCTATGACTATGAGATACAGTGTATTTTGTCATTAAATTCTTGGGTGGGTGGTTTAGTCATCTGAGGACAAACGGTCGGAGGAGTGGCTTAACTACGTATAACCAGCTAGACTAGAATCGAGAGACCACATGATGCCATGTCAGTTAAATATGATAAACAATTTTAACACTTTTCTAATACTAGTTTTAAGAGTTGAATACATAATTAATTGACAACAAATAGCTAATGGTAAAATCAATAAAAATAAAATACTTCTGACAAACAAGTTATTTTTTTCAATAATAATTTCAATGCCATTTAGTTCAATATATTTACAGACTACAGTAGTATGGTAAGAAAACATGATAAATAATTTGGATGACATTTTAATAAATAATCAATGTCTTACTTTGTTGTTTACAAAACCAAAACTAGAAAAAAAATCAATAGATGTTCACTCGATGAAAAACTAAGCTGAGAGTAATTGCTTATTTATAACACAAACATGAGTTTTCTTGTACGGATCCGATAGCAACAGTTTTAGATTATTTAATGATTTTTGTATTCACTGTATGGTCATTGTTTATAAACTTATTCATAAGATCAAATTCATACTTCAGTGATTTCTTCAATAGTTCACATGTCACATTGAGACTTAAAAATGGTCGTACAGGTTTATTCAAGCTGGTGGAAGCAATTTTCGGCATTCGATTATTAAATTTAAGTCATTTACTTAATTAATTATTACACAGTCTATAGCAGCATCTATTTTTATTTAATATATAGCTATTATATACCAGTTTTGGAATTATAATCGTTCAAGCATGTTTACAACTGCGTTTCAATTTATTTTCAATGGTATATAGAGAGTTTTTTCTCTAAACGCTACTTCATACGTTATTGTTTCTTTAGAACTTCATCACATTTTTCAAATGCTTCAGGTATTTGAAGATTTTTTGACAATAGATTTAATATACATGTGAGTTACCACAACTATAACCGAAGGTAAAAACATGTGTACGTCGCTTCTAAATTAGGATATCTAACAAAATGTACACATTACATGTGGTATTGACATCACAATAATGATTGGTAACTTAAACGATTACTTTAAAATTAAAAACGTTACATTGATGTATATTGTATAGACTTTGCAGCTAGATGACAAAAGTATTGAGTAGAGTATAGGATGTGTCTGGTTTTCGGCGCTGCTATTGTCATATAAAGTGTACAATATGTTTGTCAGTGTTATAAATTTAAATTTAAATTGTTGAGTCATTAAACCTAGACCATCTGTCAATGACCGTTGACCATACGCACACACATTTACCGTGCACAGATACAGTGTGCAGCATATTTTACAAATATGCTTTGGTATAAGTTTTATTTAATAACTCATTTGTAATTTTAATCTTGCTCGGCGTGTTTCGCAGTACCCGGACACGGTAACATTTCGACCGTTAAAATAAACATTGAGGTTTCAACTAATTTCAAAGAAGAATAATTTGTTGAAGATATTATCTTTTCGACTAGCTCGTTTATTACCGTTTTTCTTCTTCTTTTTTTTAGTGTCTGTAATTTTTTGAAACGGCTCAAATGACTCGAATAAAAAAGAAAAGAAAAAAAAGTGTTTTTTAACAACAAGGGTAAAGACACATTTGTGCTATGATTTATAACAACAAAAATAAAAACAATTTTAAGGATGTGAGAAAAAAATTAAAATAAAAAACAATAAAATTCCACTCAAATAAATATTTGATTTCTACCATACGAAATACCGCTGTGTGCGCTATTGCGTACTAAAAATATATAAAGCACGAATATATTTGAGCAGCGAACAAAATTATGACCAAATCGATTACATAATATGTGAAATACGCTATATCCTTGCAAAACGCATAAACTGACGTGTGTACCGAATAAATAAAATTTCAACAAAATGTAATTAGCCGTGGGAAATAGTTTTTGTGTCTTTCGACAGCCGATATACGGTTCGTGGTTGATTAATAGCAATACGTAATTAACTGAAAATTATCTATCGTGAAAATTACCATCGTTAAAATTGGAATCTAATATCTCGGTCTCATAATGGCTATTGATTATTTCAATGTTGTTCTCTTCAACGGCGTTATCAACACTATAGAATTTTGTTCAATTAACTTGTTGTTTTCACTTTTAAACGTGCGTGTAAATTCATGTTTTATCGGCTTTTCAACATTGATGCAACTATTCGATGTTTACGAATCGTTCGTTTCGTGTGTTTCTCTCTGTAATTTGCTCGTCAAAATCAACCGTCCGCTTGGAATGCGTTTCTTCTACGGATCGATTTCATCGTCATTCGGGCCGATAGCTCGAGACTTTTTGAAAATATTTTATTTCCCAACACCCCCTCCAATGCCGAATTATCAAATATTTAACGACGGAAAACAGATAAATAATAACTGACAATAAACGTAACGGCCTAAACGACGTTTGTTTATAATGCACACGACGAACAGGAGCGGGATTTGGGAGAGGTAAGTCGACCCGCAGCTTATTTTCTCGATATTGTGTGGCTCCTATATTTCGATTACTAATACGGCTACACTTGGAACAGTTTTTATTTGGAAAGAAAAAAAAATGTACAATGTAATATAATCATTAAAACACGCGTGTAACCCGCGGGTCCTTTTCGAATCGTACCAGTATAATACAGCGTTTCTTCGATAGACCGGTAGAAATTATGTTACCTTTAATTATAGATTCATAAATAATTACCAAACATATTTTCTGTCATGTCACGTCTGGGGGTACCTTGTTAATTTTAAACATGGACATTGAATTTCCATTCGGTAACTCATTAGGCTATTACTGTCGGTATAATAATATTGTCTTTTACGAGTTACACTGGACGTTTTACCATAGTAAATTGTGTACACGTTGTACGATTTACGATAGTATTATTTTTATTTTTTTGACAATAATATGTACGTATATTTTTATATTTTACCGTTCGTTCGTCGACAATTAATATGGTTATGTTTTAAAAATTTACTTTTGTTTGTTTCGAAAATTAATGAAAAATAAACTATAGATGAGCAAAAAAAGTGACTTTATAATACACCTTAAAATAGTTGGTTGATATCGCACAGAGTATTATGCTTCTCGTGAATTACGCCGACCCACGGTACTAAAATCCTATTAGTACGCTACTGCAGGGGCGACGTTTCAGTTGTTCAATAAGGACGAATACGTGTACAATCATTTCCAAGTCTTAAAATGAACACGTTCGAGCATGATGAAAACTGACGAAAATCCCGACGTACTTTTCGATTCGTCGATTCGAAAATATTTATAGTGTTTATTATATGAAGAAGAATAAAAACGGACGCGTCGGATTCAAATAATTAAATTTGGCACTAAATGGCTTTCTTTCTTTCCTCGTCTCTTGGCCCTCGGGTATAGTTTTTTTTTTTAAATTAATATTCTAATATTTTATTATTATTATTATTATTATTCAAACGATTAAAATATTATTAAGAGGCAATAAACGAGCTTGTCGGTCAAGGATTTCACCTAATCCGTCATGAGCTTTGAAAAATGTATAGGTACATTGATTATAGAGAAAAAAACGAGCCGAATAGAACAGACGGCAGTTCACGAAACGATTAATCATTCTTAATATGGAAAATCGTTAAAAAACACGAAACTCGTCGATCGTAATGAGTTCGGTTTTTAAATTATAACAGCGATTAAGCGGTCGAGTTAAAAGTTCGATTAGTAAAACGAAAGGTATTTATTTTCCAACCATTTCAAAACCCTTTTCTCTTTGAACAACTTTTGGATTCGCTACTGCAAAAAACGGCGTTATAACAACATATGCACAACATAAAATAATATTGTTCGTTCGCGTACGTTGTGGCGTGCACACGACGCGTATTGGAAATTGTAAATATTAAATTATAATATTTTAAATGTCTAATATTATGTGTTTTTATCGTTCACGTTAGGTAAAACAGATGTGATGGGTTTTCTAGCTTATTATCTATTTATTGTCCGATCGATCGTAATTATACACTACATTTTTAAAATCACGTCACGGCCGTATTCAATAGAATTGTTTTCCGTTCTTTCGGGGAGGAAAAGTCACCACCTCGTTTGTCGAACCGATTCTTTGCGCCGCCGGCCGCGGCACCCCGGTCATTTCGAAAGTCGACTTTATTTTTTAGCGCTAACGTCACACGAAACAAAAAAAAAAAAAAAACGACGATCGTATTATTCGGTCAATATATAGTAATCACGAAGGTCAATGTCATAACGTCGAATAAACTAATAACGTACGCTCGTGCTTGTTTACGAATATCGCCGTGGTATATCTAAATACGAAACGAAATAAAATACTATTCAGGTATTGGCCGCCTAACTATCTGCCCGCGGCGAATACAACAAATTTATATAATGGGAGGCGACGGCGAGAACATTTAAATTATGTTTTTTTTTTTTTTTAATGTTATCCAATGCTCGACAAATAATGTCCAAACGAAAAATGTTGAGCTACGATATTATATTTGGCGTGATTCGATTTCGTTCTCGCGCAGGAGACCTGTCTATATATCATATATGTTACATAATAATATATATATATATGCGTTATTGCTTTTGACAATATTGTAATCGTTGAGATTTATATTGCCAAATAGTCTGAAAAAAAAAAAAAAAAATGATTAATCGTACAAAACCATCGGTCAACAATAATCGTCGTTAATTATAATAAAACTTAAACGAAACGATTTCGAACTCGAACGACAAACACAATTATTCCATGTACACAAATCTCCGTGCACAATGCGAGCATATAACAATAATATGTACATCGTGTAAATACACGCGCGTTTAATTGTATCGACTTATGGCCAATTCGCGTGAAACAATATTAGTCGTCGATTTTGATGACTCGCATAAACATATTTTATCGATAGATTTTACATTTATTACTATCTGATATTTACAGAGCTTTTCGTAAATGGTAAACTTTATCAATATGTATTCGTTAAAATTATAGTTTTAATTTACGCTCTACATCTACAGTGTTATTCCGAGGCGCTAATAATTATTAGACAGTACGATTTAATATTGCGCGCAGTTTCGGTTTAATTTCAAACAATGAAAGGAAACGGTTAAGTCATTATTATAGAGAATATTTGCTTTACGTTTCTACACTACTGGCGGTGGCGGCCTGTTAATAATATTCAATAGATTCAGAGATAAACGAGCCCCCCCCCCCGAGGAACTCTTTAATGATGAATACGAAAATACCATCATAAACAAGTGGAATTCTCTTTTTTGTCGATTTGATTCTGTATATACGGTTCGAAATGATGATAAACAGAGTAATGTCGAAGAAAGCGATCGTTCATTCGAAGGAAATTATTTCACAACAATTTCAGTATCGAATCAATTGAATTATAAGACCTTGTGTTTTCAACAGTTTTTAGGTCTAAATAATGATAAGTAGATTTTACGGAAACGAAGTCGTTGTTTTCTAATGGGATTAAATTTCAAAACTATACGGATTACGATCAGATCACGTACCAATCTTATATGAGATCGTTGAAAAACGATTATCTACAAAATTATAATACACGAATGACGTTGAAAATAATGAAGGTAAAATCGAAAAATACGCTTAAAAGCTAAAACTAGGGGTTTTATCGATTCATATTGAATACACGAAAAGAAAATTGTGAATATTATTCCGATAAAAAAAAAAAAAAATGTATATCGTAAAAAAACCGAGTCGTTAGCGAGCAATGCAATATATAGATATGAATAAGACGAATTATAATTTTTAATGAAATTAAAAAATGTTGACATTTAGACCGCCTAATCAAGAGGGGGAAAATGATTGAAAATTTTAATATTTACAACACAATATAATTTCGTTAATGGTAAATCGACAAATAAACATAATTTGTTAAAATTATGAAATTAATTATAAGTTATAATAGTCGTAAACAACGTCGTTTTGATTGTTTGAAAATATTTATTTAAATCAAAACGAAGATTATTGCCGATTTCGTGACATTAATATATTATGACTAACCATACTTGGTTTGCTCGCGTTTAAAACGAAAACAATGCTAAAATAATAATAATCGTCTTGTATAAATTAAAAACCAGAGAAATATAAAAATAATTGTAACGCGTCGCTCTGGCGACGGACAAGTGGAAATCATATATGTGACGGTTTTTTCTCAATGAAATAACATCATAATAATTAGTAGATATTATGTAAGATTTAATCAATAAATTTATAATTTATTTTGAAAAAAAAAAAAAAACACAAAGAGACTATTAAAAAGTATCGATTAATTTACACGACGCGGCGACCGATTTTTATGCTTCATTATGTCAATACTGCACACGAACAGTCGAAATAGCAAATCATAACTAAATACACGTGCACACGCACTGATCGAAATCGATCCGTAGACGTTGACAATTCGAGACGTTAAGATTGTTTAGGGGATTATTTTCAGTCAAAACATTTACATTCACGATTAATACATAAGGCCGGAAGGAAAATGAAATACACTCGGATTGTAATGCGCCCGGATACTACCGGACACTGCCGCCGTTGTACTGTATTATTAACGACAATAATATATCGAAATGTTTATTATACGATTTCTTACGTCTTATCTAAAGAGAACGTTTAATTTTCCGCGTAAGCCGGTGGTATCGATTTATATAATATGCTAATATTAATGATCGGATAAATTCATCGTCGTTCATGTTTCGATAATGGTTTAATGACAAGATAAAATCAATAAGAGGCTACCGAAAGGCGAAAATATCAAAGGTTCGAACGAACGTTCCCGCGTCGATCGACGACAATAATATAACGTTTTCGGGTACGTCTTCGATTCGAAAAGGCCAACTTTTATGCGTTGTTACTCGAGAAACAATATCGCGGGGGACGCGAACGAAATGGCGTGTGGAATTTTTTTTCTAAACTCTAGATCGGACCCTCGCGTTTCGCCGAATGCGTTTTCGTACAATACAACAAAGAGACACGCCCTTGTTTTTGCCAGAAAATGCAAGAGGAAAAGTGCATAGTTGGTTTTCAATAAACCACGCGCCTCATCGTGTCGGTTATACCATTCGTATAGCATTTTAATCAAGTACACACACACACAATTTAGAGTCAACCTTTATGTGAAAACTTTATGAAATTTTCTTTTCCGTTAAATACACGAAAACGAACGGGGTCTTATAAGAATTTCCAACTTTTAATAACGTTATTATGCCGTGTCAGGGAAGAATACTAAATAATAACAACGCCAATGAGTCATTATCCATTTTAAAGCGCAGTCAAGGTTCAACTTCATCAATTTAAACATTAAAACCGAAACGTTATTACAAAAATACGCAGACAAACGTTTCTACACGAAAAAAAAAAAAAAGAAAAGAAAAAATTAATAAAAATATTCAATTATTTAAGTTTTTCGATTATTTTTCTCCGGTGATATCATAAATTATTTATAGCGTCATATATTATATAACTTAAATGAAATGTACATGTACAGTGAATTAAAACCGTGCATTGTACTCCTGTAACGAATACACCGTAGAAAACAATAAATATAATAATTGTACGTGTAATACGTATTTGATTAATAATCAAACTCTCGGAATATAATATAGTTTATGCGTTATTTCATATTATTATAAATCATAAACAACACTGACAGACAACAGTCGTTCTCGTTTCGAAGAAAAAAAAATCATATTTCTTTGTCGAGATTTTTCGCAATTTGGTGTATTTTATAAATTGGCGAGCACGTCAAACAACATATCGATATATAATCTTCTTGGCACGACACGGCGTTAAATGTATTCGACCGTTCTTTCCACCTTTTGTTGTTGTCTTTTTTAGATTCTTAGCGAGGAAGCTATTGATTTATCTATATATTTTATTTGATTTTTTTCAATTTGTCATCGCTATAATTTGGAAGACTTGGTCCAATCGTCAAGTCCCGGGGTGATTTCTGGTAGAAAATGGTGTCTCCTCGGTACAATAGGGGAGGTCATTTTTTTTGAGTTTCCCGACAATTTTCTTAATGATCGCGAAAAACCGATGGAAAATTTCAAAACAAAATCACCTCATCCGAGACCGCGAATCTCATCTTTTTTTCTTTTTGGAAGGCGCATAGTTTAAAACCAAACGGGAAAATTTCGCTCTCTCCCGGCTGCTTCGTGAATCGGCAATGGTCATAAACATTTGAGGAATTATATAATTATTCTACTGTCATTATGTAAATGGAGATTCTTTCCAAGTTGGGCTACCCTGGCTTTTCTTTGAGATGAGATTTTTTTTCTTTTTTAATTTTCTGACGGTCGTAAATCAATTCACGTTTGTTTGCATAGTCGAAAGAGTACGATAAATAAAAAACAGATAAATTGGACGATAAAAAGTTAGTCGAACGATTTGAGGTACTCGTCAAGATCGACGGCTGCAGTGTAACGTGACATTACGTATAATAAATTAAACACGAAAAATTCACTACAGATACGAAACATAAAATTTCGAACAAAACAACACGGTATAGACTTGGATGAGATATCGATCGATTCAAAATTAACCACAGTGGTGTAAACCGTATAAACGACGTATAACGAATATAGTTTTCGTCGGACGGATGCGTGCGAACGAAAATCGGGTAAAATTATTAGACGATTGCGAATTTTCTCTTCGCGTGCTTTTGAAACACAAGAATAACGTTTTTTCCACATTCAAAAACTTTTATCAAATAAAACGTGGCATATATTTCGTATGACGGATTGACGTCCCGGTGTTTCGGATCCAAGCAATAAACGTAGACGCACAGAAACTACTTTTGATTCGCAGGGAAATTTATTTTCGAACCGATCTGAGGAAATCAAGTTTGGTCCGCCGAAAAAAGTGTGAGTTTTTCTCAACACCAAGATGATGGGCGTGTGGCTTTCACGGCATTCCTGGGGTAGTTTTCCAAATGAAAACGATATGACGTATTATTGGTAAACGGTTATTGTTATATTCCACAGTCAAGCAAGATGATATTACGAATAGAAGAGTCTCGCGAGTGTAGTGTTTACGAACGAATATTATTCTTATTCCGAGAGAGACGATATAATGGTCGTGGAAACGAAAAACGTCCTATAACGTTGTAACGTCATACATACTATGTATTACGTTCGCATGGGTATTTTTCATAAACTCCGTTTTTCGTTAGATCCATAAAACAACTGAATTCAAATTTCAAATATTATTGTTTGCGTGCGATTTCCCAAACGCGGGTTTTGTTCTAACGCGCAACATACACGTGTATACGTCGTCGTACAATATATTTATATACAATTCTAAAATAATAAAAACCAATTGGTATGTAGATTAACGTCGCACACCCCCGGAGGGCTAAACCGCCACATAAAGGTAATGTCGGAAGATAAATAATAGATACGTTGCTATTGGCAACATAATAATTAGAGTTTGCGAGCACGGCTCGTCGAATAATTTATACCGCCGCGCCGCCGTAACGTATACGTATTTACCGTGGGTTTTGCGTTTTTATAACGATCGTCGCGAGTTACTTTAAAATGTTTGAAGTACAAACAACGCGACTATTCATATATTATAAGAGTAATAATACACAAGTTAAAGTACGCGCGCACAACTTTGCGCGGATCTAGAACGATATTACCCGCCGCCGCCGCCGCCGCCGTTGTATTCGAAACGCAGGTATAATGTTTAATATTTAAAATATGACGTAGGTACGTTGTATTTTGTTCAAAACTTTTTATAACGAGACGAAAATAAAACATTTGTGTTTCTCTCGGTCTGTTTGTCCTCGTTTTTGTTTGGAAGAAAAAAAAATCTATATATATATATATATATATATATATGTATTCTTTAAAATGTAGTTAATAATATATTATATATAGTTAAGACCGGTAGAAACGATTTCAATAGAACACATATTAAGCAGATGAACGAACGAGCAACACGACGAAAATAATATTATATTTAATTATGATTAATAACTGGTTCAGTCAACACGGCGGCGATTGCCACACATGTTTGTAAATAATTGCGATTATTTCCATTTTTTATTTTACTCGTATAGAGAGGAAAAAAAAAATTAATTGAAATCAAAATTACAATGCCGTATTGTTACGACTCGAAGACAAAAAAAAAAAAAAAAACAGAGTATCGTAGATTGCGACGAACGAGAAAACAATTCGAATAATAAATATTTCTCTGGCCCGTAAAAATATAAAACGCGGAACGAAATTGCAAAGATTTTAATGAACTTATTCACGCGATCGATAAAAAAATTGTTTCACTACCCTCTTTAAACATGAAAGAACGAGCGCGCACAATAATACTACGCTAACGCGTGACCATAAAAAAAAGCTACTTTAAATTTTAATTAATTACCCGATAAATCAAATAAAAAAAATAATATTTCGACGGGAAATATAATTCCGAGAAATTTAATTTCACTTTTGACGTTTTCATATATATATTATACAACGCTCGTTGTCGATTCTTTATCGTTTTATATGCGAGTATATAAATATAAAAAAAAATTATGATTAGTGCGAGAGGTATTACAATATATTTATTTTTTTATATCTAACGTCCATTTTATTATTTCGTATATAATATAATTAATTTACCATTAATAGTTAATAAAAGAGAACAATTAAAATCAATTTAACTTTCGATCTTCCACCCGTCACGTACGCATACATTAAGTAGGTAATTGATAAAATAATAACTATATATTTATTTACTTCTCATTCATTTTTAGATTCTGTGTGAAACGAGATAGAGAGAGAGAGAGAGAGCTATTATTGGTTTTACCACGACGTGTATGATTTATTTTCTCTCTCCATCATTGCGATTTCAGCTAGAAAATTCGGTCCGATTATCATTTTCAAGAGGGGGGAGGGGTTTCTGATAGCAAATTTTGTGTAGTCGACGAGTTTGGGAAAGTCAATATTTGAATTCCTCTACAGTGTTTTTCATAGAATTGAGAAGAATCGAAGAAAAGAGAAACATTTTCAATTCGCGGCATTTTGGTTTCGTCGTAACTCAAAAATAAAAATCAGTCTGAAAACTTATTATATTGACATTATCTATATTCGATATAATTTTCAAAAGATTTTTTTTTTCTGCGATTTATAAACATTTAAAACTGTTCGAGTTTTCATAAAATGTGTCTTCTATGAATAATACGAACAAACAATGTGGTCATGATGCTTATTCATTTATTTATTCACTAGTACGTTAGAACATTAATCTCTTTTAAACTTAAAAATTATCCTACAAATGCCATAAAGTGTTGAACACGATTTGGAAATACTTGAGTAGTGTTTTTCAAAATGTCTCGAACTCAATTGAAATGTTTTAAATGAAAAACAGGAACATCTTGGTGAAAATTGATAATTAGGAAATATGATGCCGCTGCAAAGTAAATCGCTAGTACCGAAGTATACTTTGATATACCTTTTATGAGGCACCTACAGACTTCAAAAGGATGTGAGAAACGGAAAAAATCATTGCCTTCGAATTGATACTATCAAAAATATATTTTCTGAAATTTATAGTCTTGTAGAGAGCTTTTGAATCGGAAAAAATCGCATTTAAGTGGCTAAAGACCTTAAAATATCATTAATAACGCACTTAAATAATCCAAGAAAAACGGAAAATAAGATTCTGTATTCTCGGACAACAATGCACGCGAGACGGATTCGTGGTAAAACGAGCGTAGTTGTAATGAACAATGCAAAGTTTAAAGCGAACGCTTTGAAATCCCAGCCCAGATTATTATTATATTACAAGACGTTATATAATTTTTAATCTTTTATAATACTATTTTCTTTATTTTTTTTTTATTTTACAATTTTAGTTTTATTACTCGTGAAAAACAATCGAACGAAAAGATAAATAAAAATTCACCGAACACTTTGGCATTTTCTAAATACTGCACATGCCGTTTTAAGCCTCGTCGGGACGACGACGATTTCCAAACGGTTTGTAAATCGTTGAAAACATCATATTCACGAGGGAGTGTCGTCACTGAACGTGTAGTTCGAAACATTAAAGTAATTAACGCGTTTTCAACTCAATTGGAACAAAATAGGAACAATTCATACAAATAAATTGCAATACCTATATAAACGCATAACGTATATATTATTATATTCAATGAGATAAATTTAACAGTCGAAGGCGGTTCGACTCCGAGGTCATGATGGAGACAGAATCGTATTCTACATATCGGTCGGTCTCTTATACGGCGATCATACGCGCGATAGAGCTCTAAAGTGTATGCACAATGATTAGTTAATTATTATTCGAGACGTAGATACACACACAGTATGGAAACCGAACCGTTTAGTTTTTTTTTTTTTTTATTCGACCAACAGTAATATTAGCGACAGAGAATCCTAACAACGCATTGTATAATGCGAGATTTAAATTTTGAATTAATTAAACAATGAAACAAGTTTATTGGCATTGAAACGAAGTATGAGAATTTGCAGTAAACAAGTAACGCGGTAAATAGACGCGACGCGTGCCAATATTAAAATGTTTGCCGTATTAGAAATTTGGATACATTTTATTAAAATATAATCGAAAAAAATGTAACACTGCGTACAGCTATAGGGGAAACGAATATAAATTCATAAAAATCTACGAATTAAAAAAAAACTACTCGACGCCATGAAGTTTCGACTTTACCGAAAGCAATAATCGATACTCGAGTTAAAACGTATATTTATTACATTTGAACCTTATCAAATTATTCTACTAATCATACGGCACTTAAAAGTTTATAATCTAAATTAGCGGTTCTCGATTAGCACTGAGTCACGGACCCTTTTGCTGAAACTGAAATAAAACCGAGGACCTCTCCTTTTTTTTTTGTTTACACGTGAACGCCTATCCTCGCTTTTTGGACATGCCTACGTTTCAATTATATTCGAACGCAAAAACAATTGATTTTATACGATTTTACTCGATTTCACGCGATTTTTATATTACGTACTAATACGCAAACTACATATTTACCCGACAAATATGTAGAAAAGATAAAAACGCGAATCTCAACTAAAAGTTACCTTATTCGAGTAAACTTCTACACCCCGACGACATTCTACTTGTGATATTCGAAATTGTTTATTTGTAAAAATATTAAATAAAATCCAAATTGAAAATCCATAATCATAAAATACTCCTCGGTGGGTTTCTACGAGTTTTTCCAACTTTATTAAAAAAAAAAAGAAAAGGTTTATAGTAATAAAAGTAAAAAGAATATTGATAGATTTTTTTTGTCGATAATATATCAGACGTGTAAATATTTTCAACAATATAGCGTAACTATATAGTTTAATCGATCAGATTTATCGTCGTTTATTATTCAATATTATCGGATATTCGTGGGCGATTGCAGATAAATCAGAGTAAAACGTCCGACGGGACACTGTCGGAAATGTCCGCTATTCAGAGGTGTCCGTTAGCGGGACGTTTGACTATATTACATTTGATGAAAAAACTCACTACAGATATTATACACTGATTAATATCAATAAACGCAGAGCATTACTGCCCGAAAGTAAGAAATATTTTTCGTCGACGATCGCATGATTTCGGTAAGGTAAACTCGAGGCGGGAACCCCTCGAAAACTCGGGGCCCGGCGGCCGGGTACGAGTCCTCCCCCCCTCATCCTTAGGGCCGGTCCTCCCCTGTCCGAACGCCGGACGGCGCCGCCGACCCCGCGCGTCACAGAGCGCAAGCGTCGCGCGGCCGATCGTCGCAACGGTAACGGATACAGAAAAACAGTGCATTCGGCGTCACCGGCGCCGGGCGTTTCTCGGTCGACGTAGCCGCTATAGCTAGGTAAACGATATCGTAAAATCACGTATTTCTCGCCGTTTCGATCCGTCGAAGCGGCCACAAAAATCGCAGCAGCCCGTCGAGTATACGTGAAAGCATAAACCGTCCGTTCCCACTGGTCCCCACCCACGCCGCGGTCCGTCCGGGTTCGAGAAAAACGTTATTATTATAATATTGTCCCGACATCCTCTCTCTCCGCGTTCCCGGACGGCCTAGATATAGTGAGTTTATTATTATTCGGACGAGAGTAATCCTGCTCCGGGTCGACTTGGATTCGCCGAATAATGACGCCGACACGGATCGGCGAGAGCGGACCTCGAAATAATTGACGGAGAACACGAGACGCTTTTCGGGTTATATACGGGTGTGCGCGAGCGAACGAAAGGGTTAATTATTACCACCCGCGAGTGCGGTGCGTCCCCGGCCGGAGCCTCGGTTCTAGCGACCGCGAAATTTCTTAGGTTTTTCGTATAACGCGGCGGAATCGAGACGAAAAAGATATAAAGATGATAATATATGCCTACATAAGTTCACTACTGTTTTAATAACATTTGGTTTTTGATTATTATGTAACTTTTCGTAAAAGTATCTCCAAAGTATTAAGCTTATAAATATATCGAACGTTGTTGAATTTAAAAAAAATTCCACGAGGTTTTTTCGTTTTTTTTTTTATTTCCCTTTAAAAATGTTTTATTCATAACGAATCTTTTTTACTTTGCGATCGATTTAAAAAGTTATCACGAACGTGTGACGCGGGCGACCGAAATGAAATTTCGAACAAGCTACCCGTAATTTCATCTAATATTTACCTCGAAAAAAAAAAAAATTGTTTTTGCTAGACTCGACAATACGACTGTGGTCGGGGAACCCAGAGCATCGCGCTTTAGGTGAAAAAAAATAACATTAGAAAATGTTTTCGATTTCTCATCAATGATGAGTCATCATCGTACCAATTTGAAAATAAAACGTTTTGCATACGATAAACGAAACTACACTTTAATAATTTTCCAAGCGATCAATACGAACGGACGAGCGCCTATTTCAATGACAACATTACCGCGCGAATGAAGTGGGATCATAATATTATTAAGGGACCGGAAATCGTTCGTTTTCAACGACAAATCCCACGGGGACGGTCTATATAACTGTAAAATATGTACTCACGTTTTGCGATGTCGCAGACGACGACGTGGTCCCCGACGCCCCCGCCGTGGCGGACGACATCGCCGGATAGTTGCCGGCGACGGCCGGCAGCGCCGGCGGCGGCGCGGCGTACCGGGACTGGTCGTTGAGGAAGCACAGCAGTTGGTAGCCGAACCACTTGGGGTTGTACACCGCGCCGGCCTCGCGGGCCCGTTTCACCTTGACGTTCTCCCGGCTGAACTGCACGCGCAACGTGCAGATCTTCTTGGCGATCTCCTCCTTGGGACACTTGAGCTTGCAGCTGATCTGCTCGAGCGCCTCGTTCTTCATCCGCTTGTTCCGGTAGTGCACCGAACTGGTGTCCCACAGGGCCGGACGGGCCCGGAACAAGTCGATCAGCTGGATCGTCTGTTCGCGGTACCATTCCATGACGGCGTCTCCACGACCGCCCCTAAGGGGCGGCTGCGGCGCGGACGGGAGTTTAGAGGAGACGGAGAGAAAAAAAAGGAGAGAAAAAAAGATAAAAAGGAGAGAAATAGAGAGAGAAAAAGAGGGCTTCGTCGGCGGGAAGGACGAGCGGAGGCAGCGGCGGCGGCGGCGGCGGCGAAACCGTTAAAAAACTGTATTTTCGAATTTCGAGTGCGTCGCCGGGGCAGGGTGGGAGATTTTTCGAAATTTCTATCGAACCGCGCGCGACGAACGACGTATCGGAGAGTAAAATCGGGGAAACAAGGGTAGCGTGGAAAAATAAAAACAAAAAGCAAAAGAAATAATAACAATAACGACGACGACGATATTAATATCGTCGCGGGTCGTACGTTACAAAAAAAAACGACGACGACGACGACGGCGAATAGTCGTCGACGGCGGCAACACGCGCTCGCGTTTCAATGGTTGATGGCAAACTGCAGCGGCCTTGGATTTAGTTCACGTTATAAAACAATGTTTAGCGAACAACTGCCGGTCGCGGTGCGTTGTTGCCGCGGCGCATGCGCACCGGGTTTCGATCAACAAAATAATGTTTTCCGTTTGTACTTCGGGAAAACAAAAACCCGGTCGCCGCCGCCGCCGCCGCCGACGGTCGCCCCACAGCCACCGCCGTAGCTTCCCAAGGTTGCGTAGAAAAAACATTCGCACGCACGCACGCGACGGCGACGGCGGCGGCGGCGGCGACTACCGAGTGCCCGGCGACAACAATGACATCGGCGACGACGACCGAGCGACGGGCACCGCGTTCGGCCGGCCACTATTATGCCGAGAGCGCGCGCGTATTTATTGTTGTTGTCGTCGCCGCGTCGCCGTCGCCGCCGCCGCCGCCGCCGTCGAGGCTGCGTTCGCGCCGAGGAGTGGTGTGCGCTTTTTTTTGCCCGGTAAAAATCCCGCTTTACCCCACCCCCCGGACGGATGATCTTTCGCGGGGGTTTTGTGATTTTCGCCCGAAAACGGTTGAAAATCTTTGGGTTTTGTCTTCCTCTCCCCCCCCCCCCCCCGAGAAAAGCGAGAAACGTGTGTGTATTGATTTCACCGCCACGACGACGCGTGTGCGAGAAGACAGATATTACGTTTTCGACTTAGCGCGAACTGTATGGTGACAAAAAAAAAAAAACGTCCACGGTGCTTATCGGTACTCTGGCGGTTGAGTGTGTAGACCCCCCCCCCCCCCCGGGATGTTTCTCTAGCGATCGGGGGAATCGACCGAAAACTTCGTTGGGGCGAGGGGAATTCTCTAGAAATTTTGCCTTTTATTCGTTTTGTACATTACAGCGCCGACAAATAACGGATTAATATTGGAGGGGGGCTCACTTTCAAGAATGTTCTTATGCCAAAAAAAAAAAATTATTCCGTAATTTCTGTTTTCAAAAACTACGCCACGGTTTCAGATGACGGCCGCAGCAGTAGCGTGTATAAATATCTCATTTATATTTAGAAAAAATATATTATACCGAAATAAAATTGAAAACGAATTTGATGATATCATTGGATTAGTGAAAATTAAAGTTAATAATTTTTTTCGCTAATATTCAAGTCTTTTGAAACTCTCCGTTCCACCTCCCCCTGTGAAAAACGAAAAAAAAAATTTTAAAATACTCCCCTAATCCGTTATTGCCGGACACGTAAAATAATTCACAATTATAGATATGGATTACGTGATTAGGTTCGACGACGGTATTCTCGTGTAGGAAAAATCATATGTACAACTGCCACCCGCGTCGACTTGCCATTCCACGACCACGGTCAACGGCGTAATGGTTGTAGAGCGCGAGGCGCGGTGGTGTACGTATGACCGCCGCACGTTTCTCAGCTCGTAGGATTTCCGACGCGTCCGAAAACACTCGTTTATGAACGACAACGACACCAACCCTGGGAATTTTTTTCCTCTTCTCGATTTTACAATTGAAATACCGTCGACAGCGCGACACGGCGGGGAGTACTCCTAGACACAATGGACCATTATATTATTATCGACAACGTTGAAAGAATAAAGAGAAAAAAAACATAATAATAATATAAATTAGGGGACCTCGAGGATATGCGTATACGATGCGGGCACCCCGCTAATAATTAAAATATACGACTGTGACGTCGTCGGCGGCGAACAAAAATATAATAATGGTATAATGATTATAGACTGAAAATAAAATCGATACGGTCTGGAAGGCGCCCGCGATGAGATGACGTATGCGAAACGTGTTTTTATTTTTTCTTTAAATTTCATCTCTGCAACGATTTCGAATAGTATTGATTTATTGTTTACTGGCTGCTTTTTGTTAAGCAGCGGTGGACGGAAGGTGATCGAGAGGGGCGGTGGAAGGGGATCGAATGATTATTATTATTATAAATTCTTCTTTTTTTTTTCATTGTAAAACGAGTTTGTGGTTTGTTTTTTCTCATCGACAAGTAGAATTTTTACCATTATTTCAACACAGTAGACCAAATCATCAGACATAGTAAAATAATCTCTGAACAGTCCTTTCTCGATAAATAACGACCAACAGCCAACATTAATAATATGGATATTTGACGGTATTGAGTAAATAAATTGAGTTTATTAGATGTATCATGCATAGGAATCTGAAAGTTTAAAACAAACTAGATTAATGTAAATACAATAATCATATGAATGTAATAGAACGAAATATATGTAAAACAATCACAAAAAGGCACATTTTACACAAACATCATGGTTTGACCTGTAAACAAGGGTTTAATGTAAAATTAAAATGACAACAAACTGAACCCAGTATTCAAGAAATTTAGAAGAAAATATTTTCAAAAGATCAATGTATTCTTAATATTAAATAAATAACATTTTTTGGGAGTATAATTTAGTAAAGAGTCTATGTATATTTAGCTAAATACATACCTAAAAGATGAATCAACCGAGAAATTCTTAATAGGTTGTGTTGGTTGTTATGTAAACGATTGTTACTTGATATTGATTATTGGTAAACACAGATGAAACTTGCATTTTACTTTCAACAAAATTAAACCTTGGAGAAGAAATAAATACAATATTATTATATAATATAACATTGACCAATATTGAAATTATTGGAAAGATTCACAAATAATAAATAATAGTGATCAATTTAGGTATGGTTAAGTTTTTGAGAAATATACAAGTACTGTACATAACAAATAAATTGAGTAAAATAAAAATAGATTCATTATTAACTTTTCATTTATACTAAATCGATCTAAGTAGAATTCCAACAGTAATACTAGAAAAAAAAATATGAAAAATGTAATATTTTAGCTATTTTTATTGCTTACCACTGACATACAAAAATACATTACAATATTGAAAAGTGTACAGAGTTATAATAAGTACATACATATTTTTAAACCATTCATTACATAATAAAATAAGCTTATTACCAGTATAGCGATGAATATATATTTATAGATAACTTAATGAATGGAATAAGGTTACATAATTGATTATATTTTAACAATATCTTAAAAATATGTATGAATAACAAAAACACTACCAGAGCATTTTGAAAATCTAATAAAATCATGTGAAAATAAAAACAAATAAATGTCAAATGCAAAAAAAAAAAAAAAATGAATAACAGTTATATATAAAAAAAAATTAACGAAATAAAGGTCAGTTAAAGTTATATTTTTATTCCTTTGAAACATATGATGAAAAATAAATGGGCAGTAAAAATAAATTTACAATCAATGGTGTTAAATGAAGACAAAATTAATTAAAAATAAGCTATAACATAAGTGTATAATTCATATTGACTATATTTAAAAATATAGACAATAAATGGTTTATTGTAATTCTTAAAAAACTAATTTCCTGTATTAAAATAATATAAGATAGTTAAAATACCAAGGACTTCATGTTTGCGAGGTATTATTTATTTATATTATATTTATAGTATTTTTCATTTTTTGTTGTTAAATATTTGATCAAAGGTCATACATTATATTGTATACAGTAGAAAATAATAAAATTATTTAATAGCAACCAGAATGAAATTCTATGAGGTATCAATAGCAGAATTACTAGAGTACATATAATCTGCAATGGAAGAGTAATATTGATTGCTTAAAGTTAAAAGTATTTACAGTACATTAACTAAAGGTCTTTTTCAAAACTAAAAGTTTTAATAATTAGTCTAGGAAATGTTGAGCTTTATAAGGAAGAGTTATATAAAATATATTTTATATGCGTAGCGAGATACATGGCAATAATTGGTAAAAATTAGAAATTTCTAGGTCACCTGTCAACACAATGAGTATGTATGTATGTATGTTATCGTAACACACATTGTGTGAAAATTTCTTGAAATTTTATTAATAAAGCACCATTAAAAATAATTATTATTAACAACTATTCATGATGTTTCCTTACTAGAAGACACTGTCAAACAATTTGTGTGTTTGGTGTATTTAGTAACAATCCATTTGTGCGCTCTAAGTCGCCGGCTTCAATTTGTTCTTTTAATAACTCTAACTGTCTGATGCCACTCACAGTCACCTCATATTTATGAGCTACCATGGACTGATAGAAATGTATGGCAAACGCCAAGAATATCACAAGAACAGGGATCAGCATAATTACAGCAGACCAAGCAGCATATTGGGATATATCGTAAAATTTAACCCAACATAATATGGCTATTTCAGCTAGGAACAACAGAAGACCAAGCAGTGTTGAAAATGCCCACGCAGTTTCAATGTACCAGTGTAGACGTTCATGTGGAGCTTCGTGGACGAGACTTACCGAATGAAGATTACATACAGCATCGATGTTTGGTAAAATACATGTACTTATCATCAAAGCCAGCATGTGTACGGCAACTAACAGAGTGGTACACACAGCAAACGCGATAAGCATTCCTTCCGGTACCTTTGAATCTTCACTTATTTGCATCTCTACCATTGCCACCTAAAAAAAGAATATTTTTAATTAAATACAACTTTTCTTTTTCTTTAAACCACAATTCAATAAAATAAGTACGACATACCATGGCGAAACCAGACAATAGAGCTGAAGTCTTACTAGAAGCCTTGAGTTTAGCTCTACTCAACTGGAGTTTACGCCATGAAAGAAAAGCAGGAGAATTGAGCGGAACACCAGCTTCTGTAACGTCGCATTGCGACATATTTTGGCACTTCTAAAAAGAAAACATATATTAATTATACACTACAATTATTATGATTATCCTAATAGATAATAAACTCATAGAAATTTAATAAAATAGTAAATGGTTATAAAATTAGATGCCAACACCATCATACTGTACATTATTATATATTTTTATTCATAAATAACAAACATCTAATGTATTACAATGTCTACAAACTGGCTCATTTTGTATTCAAATATAAAAATAATGACAACAACCAAGTATTAGGTATAATAATAATAGAAAATAAAAACAAAATAAAAACAGGTTTCTGTTTTGACCTATGGTGGTCAGCTACTACTGTTTTCATAATTGTTTGTGGTTAATAGTTAATAATTATAGTAAAACGACTCATGGTTAAACATAATATATTTGTACTTTTTGTGTAAAAGTTGACCACACCAAAAATAGTATAGGTATTATTAGTTTATTTTTACATTTTGATTTTGTTACATATATTCATGTATATACGGTGAATTGTTTAAGAAAACAAATATTGCCAACTACCTATTAATGGTTTCATACGACTTTTGTTCAATGAAAACCAACTGAAACAACAATTGGATTAATTCAATTATTCATGCGCAAAGAAAAATTAGGCAGCAACATCCAATTTTGATGTTTCGTTAAGAACTGAAAAAATCATCAACCGATAAGTGTTAGATTAAAATACTATTAAGTAAGTTCCAAGACAAATGTACATTCTTAATCACGGATACAGACGAACCTTTTGATGGTTGTTAAAGTTATTATAACAATGCCAATTAAAGTCTTGGTCCACTAAGTTATCTTTAGTGCCGTACAACGTGTGGCGTCCGGAACTGATCGAGAACGATGACATCAAGAACTGATCTAAGTTCCGTGTAGTTTCCAAACGCGTACCGAAAATACGTAGATGATATGAATATATATATATATATATATATATATATATATATAAGTATATTATAAGTAGTAATTATATAATAATATTTATCGAACGGAAAACAAACTACATGACAATAGTGTGTGTTCGGCAACAACAATAAACAACGTATTATGAAACGAAACCATCGACATGACAATAGGTACTGCTGTGGAATGTGGATGAGCACGGGAGGAGAGCCTTCAAAACCTAATGGATTCACTGACTGAATTTTAGTTAAAAATGAGTAATTACAATGCGGCGCGATATCTCAGTCCAGCGGCGAAACTAATTGATCAATTACATTATTAAGACCGTAATAATTGTATTGTTGTGAAAAAAAAACATTAAAAAATAATTTTAATATTACAAGTTTATTACTCACAGTTTAACACAGAACATGTATAGACACAAATGCGATTAGGAAACTGGTACCTCGGAACGTCGACACGTAACGTTATCACCCAGCACTGGGTGCAAAAACAAAATTCGCAATCGTCGTGTCGTCGTCGTCGTTTGTTCGCGCACACGATAATTAATTCGTACACTGATAGCCCGCAAACAGGTTTTCCCCACTACCCGCTCGGTGGTTGTTTTATCACCGCCGGAGATAACGAGCCCGCATTTTATCGAAAATTATAACAAAAAAAACGTACCTATATTTCGTCGAAATAGATAATTATTGATAACTGATAACGGCTGTTTGTTTAGAATTCGTTTCGTGTAGAACGATTTTTTTTTCCGTAATCCTAATAAAATTCCACATTGCAGTCGACCACAGTACTTGGAGCAACAAGACGATTGATTGTGAATGTAACCGTCGGATTCGTTAGGTGTTCGTGTTGGTATTTTATTATAATATCTTTACTTTTGCAGGAAAGCGGAACGATTGGTCAATTTCTATTAATCGCCGCCAAGATAGAATAATATATATAAATAAATAAATATGGTTCATTTGCACTACACGAATAACTACGAAGAATTTACGGCGTTGATGAAAAGTCTCGAAGAATCTAAAGAGCCCATTTTCGTCGTTTTCTCGGGCACGCCTGATGAAAGCGGGCAGAGTTGGTGTTCGGATTGTGTTGAAGGTACATGTAGTTTTTACTTGATACGTTGACTCTATAGTGTCTCTAGCGATATACTAGTATAGTAGTGTTTGATTAGATGTTCAGTCGATTTATTTTTAATTGTTTCATATTTCTCTAGCTCATCCGGTCATCAAAAAACAGCTGGAAGTCCATGAAGAACGTTTGAAAGAAGCAAATATTGTGTACGCCAATGTTGGAAAACGAGAAGAGTAAGTTTTAATCATCGAATATTGTTTATTTGTATTGTGTATATAATATTGTTACTGTAACATATAAGAATGTATCTGTGTTAACATTGGTATTTTATATTAAAAATCAGTAAACAAATTATTCGACGTTTTGACATTTTTTTTTTTCAAGAAAGTTTAACAAAATATTGAAAATAATATAAAAAAAATGTGAAATTATTAGGTATTCTAAATCAAAAGACTCATGTATTATCAAAATAATCTATGCTAGTTATGTTATTCTGTGTATGAAAGATATTCCTTCTGTATTTATTATACAAACAATAGTTTTACATGTTTGTATAGTAATACTTATAGTGAACTTAAGTTAATATGTACACCTTAAATTAAAAAATGTTAAAGTTTATTTTATTTTAGTGTAGAAGGGGGAAGTTCTAATTTTGATCAAACATTTTTTTTAAATATAATCCATTTGAGTTAATAACAGCATTATTAAATAAATACTAAAAGCATATATTAATAATGCATCATAATAAATTCATAATATATATCATAAAATAGGAAATAATGAATGTATTTTTATTTCAAGTTAGAAAAACCTTTACGCAATGCATGCATACATAATTTGTATTTTAAATTTATATTATCATTTAATTTTAACTTTCTTAAATTATTTATTTTAATAGAAAACCACAATGTTTAAAATGTTTGTTTCTGCGAGTACTATTGTCTTATATTGTGTAGTATATTAGCAAATACATTTGGGGTCATAATATGTTTATTGAAAATATTTTTTATTACTAAATTGTTTACTCATTTTACTTAAAATGTAAATTCTAAAATTTTATCTAAAATATATTAAAGTATAAATGTTTTATCTAAAACTACTAATGCACAATTTGTAAATCTTATCTCTCTATGTTGGTAGAATAGTCTATTCTATAACCAATGGTATAAGATATAAAACCAAGAGTTCAGTCATATTTAATAATGTCTTGTGTCGAATAATTTTTAAATTAGTATAAAATACATGTTAATATACATAAAATATTAATATTGTTGATGCCAAAATAACATACCACATGCCCGCATAGTATACCCTTCAATCTACTCCTGCTCATGTCTACGACTATATTAATGAATTAATGATATATGATTTTTTTTTAATATAGATGGAAGAACGTCAATGAAAATCCATTTAAAGTGGACAAAAAAACTAGGTTGCAATTTTTACCTACGCTGCTTAGATGGGGTACATTACATAAGCTTCAAGTAGAAGAATGTTTGAAACCAGATTTGCTCAATATGCTCTTTGAAGACGTCGATAATTAAGAATTATGAAAATAATTGTGTTGATAACAAATTAGAAAATGTTTAACTTAAAATACATAAGTTAATATTAATCCTATATTATAATATTATTGTATCTCATCGATTACTGTACGCTAATATATATTATTCCATTTTCATATTATGTAACTATTTGAAGCCATATTAAAATCAAATTTTTACCTTTGGCGCAACTAACTATATTCAGAGATCCAGGGCCCGATTCTTTTGTAATTTTTTTTTTTTTCGAGTCACAAACATTTTTCTTCTTAGTATCCCTTCTACTACTCACACAGATAAAAATGGAGAGAAAGAATTGAATTCTATATTCTATATATTATGAGTTATGACATAAATTATGATTGATAAAATATTAATGTTTTCAAATATACAAACGTGTTTTAATTTATATAATTTTTTTTTTTTGGTATATTTCTGATTTACTCAGTAACATGCTTTAATACTTTTTTCAACTATTACTAAACGAGATCGTAATATAAACATAATATTATAATGTAGGCGCCTATTTAAAACATTATTTACCTGTATTTTTGAATTCAAAAATTTATGTCGGGTATAAATACTACTATTTAGTATTTTGTTTTATTGTCGACTTTATTTTTCAATTTAAATTTGGGTTTATATTCATTTTTTTTTTTTTTTGTCATTATTTTCACTGACATTAATTATTATTTGTAAAATAAGAGCCTATAATATTATTTTATGATTTGTGTTGATTAAATATAAATTTTGAAAATATACAAATAACAAATAGGTACTTACTGTTGTTTATTGTAGAATCATCATTTTTAACGACTGATTGTGTGCCGATCAAATGTTTTTTTTGGCGAAATTTCTTTTGGAAGATTGACTGACGACTTGAATATTAGGTTAATCAATGATATATATTAATATGAACGAAATAAATTTAAATATCACACATTGGCACGACGTTCCCCAAGACATTTTTGTATTTTAATAGACATATTTCGTTGTTATTATTTCTTTATTTTCGTTAATAATTACTATAGTTGTTATAACTTCTTTATTGCGATCCACCTTGAAATTTGGTGAACCGAGTTTTTGTACTCATGCTCTTTCCCGGTATGTTCTGAAAGTTAAAATATGCCCGTTTATTCAATTGATCTATCAATAATATGGATGAAAAATATGGAGAGCATATTCTGAAGAAGAAAGACAAAAGTTATTCTGGTAAATCAAAAGTAATTACAGAGCGTGGTGAGATCAAACATACCACGCCTACTTTAAAACATTGACCTTTGAGAAAAGGGACATGAAATCGGAAAAAAATATGGTAAAACATAAACAATAGGAAACAAAATCTACATAGCAAAAATGTATGCCAAAAAGAAAAGCTAAAAGAGAAAGTCGTTTCAAAATATAACTAAAATGTCTGAAAAAAGAAACCCAAATGTGTACCTTTTAAGAATGCCTTTGTGTGTTATATCAAAGTAGAAAGAAACCAAATGAAATACATTCGATTTTAAACTAAAAAGAAAAGGAAAATAAGAAGACTGTCAGTCGGCCGTTAGAAAAAGATATACAAATTAATCATATTATAGGTATTATTATAATAATAAACCTTACCTCGACCACAGGTTTGTTTGTGGCGGCATCACAATGCAATAACGAATGAATGCGATGCACCTATTCTGGCCGGCCCGTATTGAGCGATCGCGAATATTGTCGCAAAGAAATGTTAAATTTTATTTAAAACGCACACTCGAAGCCTTTACCGGCTTGGATTAGACGCCGTCCGAGCCTCGACGGAATCGTTGAAAATCCGAAGGCGACGGCCATTACACTCGCGTAATGGATCGCGCGCACCGGACGCGACGGCGCGGCGGCGGCGATACGATACGAAAAATACCGAATGTCGATGGTACGGTAGTATTTTAGCGACGAAATAATTTGGTTGCGCCCACGCGACCGCCGTGAGACGTGCGATTATTCGTCGATAAATACTATAACCATCGCCGCGAAAGGAATTGTAGAAACCGCGAGACGAGACTTTATGGCGGTCGGCATAAAGTTCTCGAAACACGGACCCGTTCGGAGAGCCCCGGACATAAGCGCGAACCGACGAAGACTGAAACAACGAGAGGGAATACTATTCGCCCCCGCGTCGACCGAAGCGGTTAAAAAAACGAACAGCCCATTGGCTGATAATTTACGAATTCATGGAGAGTAATTTGGTTTTTTTTAACGGTCGTTTTTTCAAACGACCTCCGGACGGACGACCGCGACCGCGGTATCCAGAGTTCTGTCCGCAGCGCGCGACCACGTCGTCTTCGTTCCGTCACGGTGGCCACGCGGCCACGTGGCCACGGCGGCGGAACATTCACACTGCCGCGCGTCGCCTTTTAACATTTCAATCGGGAACGGAAAATTCAAGTGCCGTTCGCGTGCTTCGCGCCGCCTGCAGTGCTGTGATTATAATAATATTCTGTTATTAGTAGATATAATCCGAACATAGCCGAACGCTCGGCGGAACGTGACAATGCTTTTTCGTGCATGCATCCAACGTTCATCGATTTAGGTACGTACAGACCAAGCAACATTTTGTTGTCAACATGTTGCCAACAGTGTTGTCAACATGTATCCCAGCAACTGGTGAAAAGTTGAAGGATACACGTCAATGTTGGGCGGCATGACATCAAAGAAATTTGTTGCGTGTTGCTTGTATCTGAGTTTTCCAATCGAAATGGAAAACATCGCTCACTATGGACGATGTTGTCAACAATTACTGTCGTTTGACATCGATTTGTACACACGTTCACATTATATTATAATATATTATAAAGTTATACTTTTTAATTTTTCGCATTATGTTGTGGTCAAAAGAGCTCGTAATAGAACTTATAGAAATGCTGAAAGCTGCCCCTGCCTCGTGGGACATACAATCCAAAGAATATCGGGATGGAAACTTGAAGTTTGATGAAACGGCCAAAATAGCATCGCACTTCAAAACAAATGTGGATGAAGTATCAAGGAAAATTAAATCCCTAAAAACTCAGTTTAGCCGGGAACGGTGGAAAATTGGAGAAGAAAGTAAAAGTGGAGCAAACTACAACAAACTACAACAGACTGATGTGGACTGTTGACGCGCAACTACTATTTGGTTTGAACGCGCCACACTGTTGACAACATGTAACTAGATACATGTATCTGAATCCAACAAATTTGTTGCCAACAAAATGTTGCTTGGTCTGTACGTACCTAAGACGTTGTCACGTCAAAAACAAACCAATTGATGCGTTAAATTGACTCAATGAATAATGTCTAAAAACTGAACACATCGTGTGACGGATTCATGTTTGCCGACTAGAAAAAGTGTTAAAGTTCACCGACAGCATAACAAATAACCGACCGATTTGTTTAATTGTTTTTTACATCGTAGATTTAGAATTAATTTAAATCACTTACGCTATACAGGTGATATGTTCATATTATGGCGTGAATGTGTGTTCATAACTTAGTTCATAACGATTTGGTCATTTCTTTATTTATGAAACGATTCCCCATTACAGCGACGAACAAAAAAAAAAAAACGAAAGCTAAAAAATATTCTATTTTATTCAATACATGTAAAATACTATGATATAAAAAGCTTATAAATAAAATATATAATATCAACACGAATGAATGAATACGTTTTTCGGAAATACATTTCTAAAAAGATTACCACAATTGATAACATTAATGGTGATAATAAGTGGTATTCGAAATAAATTAACATTACATATAGACTTATAGATACTTAACCCACCAATCACATATTAAAATTATATTATAATCGACCGCGTAGCATAAAATATTCGGTTTTTGTAATACGCCAACTTGTTATTTTTGTATTTAGGCAGCTACACAATATGTACGTTATATTATATGTATAAGTATGCGTTAATTATTCAGTAGGCGTAACTAGGTCTTAGAATTAGGGCTGGCTTTTTTTTATTGAAAAATAAGTCGTGGCAGTCCTCGTGGCATACTTTTCAAAACAGTATTCAATTATAATATGAATTACGTAGAAACACGAGGAGACCAATTTCGAAATTTCTAATTTTTTTTGTTGAAAACATTGTAAAGTTAATACGATTAATACTGTATCGAAATACTTTTTGTTTTACCTTTAAACGAAGTCGACGATATTCGATATCAAATGTTTTATACGATGTTTATTGTGCGATAACTTAAAACATAAGTTGACCCATCGTTTTACACCTACACAATAACAGCGATTGACGTTAAACGTTTGAATAAAACGCTATGAAAATATTACTAGTCCTCGGATCCAAAATCGATTAGATTATTTTCCGATTCGATATTTGTTGAAAAACGTATTTCAATACGTAACTGTAAATCTGTCCGATTCATACTGAAATAATTTAAAACGATAAAAAATAAGTATAATTAATAATTAAATTTAAATATAATACTTTTTAGATTCTGTAACGAAATAAGTGTGCAGGTACTTTTTCCCGACAAATCTGAGTCTGAGACTTGAAATAATTTTCAAGGCCACCCTAAAGCCCTCTAGTCACGCTAATAAATATTACACAACTTTCTAGTTTCTAGTTAAATTTACATACTTACATACATATATAATATATTCATAACTTTATTTATAAAGAGTACACAAAGTATAATTTAATTTTCTAACGGTTTCAACTCGATAAAGAGTTTTACGCGTTACCGATGAACAACAACATATTTTATTCTTCGATTTCCACCATCTTCTCGATTGTATTGATGGTTTTTTCCTCTACGGGTAGTGTAACGCGTATGTTGTAAGCGAGCTTCTTGCTGCGTATGAAACTGTAGCTGTTGTCGAACACCACCGTATCTGTCGGGCACACAAAACAAAACCATTTTCCGATTACATTACGTAATAAAGATTTACGCCGAAAACGCGCGTGAGCGCGCGGCAAAGCGGAACCGTCGCCTTTGGCTTTCCAACTATAGATTAATTATTATTAATTCAATAACAATGGAAATATTACATTCGCCGGGATATTTGCACTTGATGACGCCGATTTCTTCGAATTCGTGACAGGAGATTTTCTTTATTGGCACCATGACGGTCTGTATGTTTTCCGAGTCCGTTGCCAGTACGCCGAATTTGATGTCGTGTCTCTCGGTTTTGAACTGCCACCTGTTTTGTACGATACAACGCGTGTAATAATTATAGCTATCGTCACTGACCACGGTCAAAACCAGCGACAAATTAATTTGAAATTCAATTATTCGACAAGTTTCGAGTTTAAAATTTAAATATGTTATTACTAGGGATGAGAAGTTATAGGATTTGCATATTTTTTTCTGTATCTTCTATTTATAGCTAGGTGAGCTAAAAATCTGTTCTATAACCTAATGAATTGAAATTTGGTATTTAAATTTTGCATATTTTTGCATATATTGGTAGTTTTCTTAAAAGTTGCATATTCGTGTTTTTTTTTGTGCATAAAAATGCATATTTAGTAAAATTATGTGGATTTTAATACAGTTGACATGAAAAATGTATTACTTTATGGAATTTTATATGTTTTTAGTCAATAATCAATAAAATAAAAATGCAGATAGCAAATTTGACAATTATTGTAGAATTGTCAATGTAAAATATAATATGTAAAATAATTATTAAATATATTACAAAACTTATAAAATTGTATTTTTATAATTTTAGATTAAATCACCTGACTATCAATATAAATAATCAATACACCTACCAATCATTTATCATCTCATATTTATAACTAGTATTAATTTTTTACCACTCGGTTAAAAATTATTTATGTTTTAATAGAAAAAATTGCATATTATAATATATTTTTTGCATATTTTCAAATTTTTGATGCATATATTATCATACTTTTTCCTTGCATATTTGCATGAATATTTTGTCTATTTCAGCTCCTATAACTTCTCATCCCTAGTTATTACGTATTAGAATTATTTCATAGAACTAATGACAACTATCCGAATCGTTTGATTTGATTTAAAATCGAATCTTTTATTCGTTAGGTATACCTACCTTAGAAAACACTCCGGTATAGTAACTGTGTATTTTAAAAATAGCTTGTCGCCTTTCTTTATATTAGCCAACGTCATGTCGTCCGATTGATTGAACTTTTTCTCGTTCTTCAAGTACAATTCCTTTGGAACTTTTCCTCCTTGATTTATCTGCAATCGTAATACGTTCGATTTAAATACGAAATAAAGGTTAATTAATACGTATACGTATATGTGATTTCTATTGTTTATCATTAATATTGTTGATTTTTTCGTTTTTTTTTGTAGACATTATGAGTTGCGAGATGTATGCGAGAAGTCGAACTTTTTGAATATCAACAGCTGGCGCGAGAAGCAGATAAAGCAGATTATACATTATTGACTTTTGCGAAATGGGTATTTTATTTTTAAATTCGGTAATACTCATTGAAAAAAGTAGTATTGGGAAAACAAAGAAAAATAAAAGAAACGTACGGGTATCTATTAGAAAGCGAGAGGCGCCGAACGATCAGACGTAACTGACGGCTCATACGCGCGAGAAAACAGAGTACGCTTATAGGTATAATCCAACGTCTCGAGTGGAATAAACCTCGAGGGTGGAAATTGTTGTTTTGCGTTAGACTCGAAACGTTTTCGTTTCGGGTAAACGATTTTTCGCGTTCGACTCGCCTTGGTGATGTATCTCGGATTGCCGTCGGCGTCCTTTTGTTCGCCGCCCAAGAACGCTGGATACTGGTCTCGGTCGATGGTGCTGACCAGCGCGGGTTGCCATTTGCTCGGGTCCGCCTTGAATATGATGAACTTGCTCATCGTGTTGCCGGTAAGTATGTTTTTCAGTATGTTGAACGCGTAAGCGAACACTTTTGGAGCTGAAAACCGTAAACGTTGTGTTCAAACTCGATGGCTATACAGTATTATAATATGTTTGTGAAAAACGCTCGTTTTAAGTATTCAAATACAGTTGTTATAAACGAGTTAGTTGGTTGCAGATTTTCACGAGCATTGAACCCAATAAAACAATATTATTCGAGTTTAAAAATATAGATTATTTTTTGGAAGTTTCCAAATATTTCCAAACACTTGTGTTTAGTTTACCCGCATCGTGTCGCGTATAATATTAATATATTATTTTTCTGAATATTAATTAAACTAATTTTATCTCGATTTCAAGAATAACTTTTCAAAAAATATATTTATCGTGCCCATTAAAATACTCAAAAAGTTTTCGAACACTTTTATTGGAATACTTCACGACAACGATCACACACACCTGCGTCGGTTTTTTAACGTAGTTGTTAAATAATATAATATATTGTTTGAAAAAAAAAATGATTAGTAAATAATAAATACAAATATTACGTACCATTAATTACATAGCACGCCTTTAATATTTCCGGATAATTGGCTTCGTACATTTGCAACAAGTTGATTGTCATTTCAGCCGCTGTGGCAAATTTACAAAGTCATTGTTATTTAAAACGATCGATCAAAGCGAAGTACGATTAATCATCGCACACCTAATTATGAGATTAACGTCGGGAAGTTAATTTGTTTAAAGTAACACATCGTATTATGTGCATCGTATGCGAAACAAATCAAAGCGAATGCAATCATTACGGTGTCGGTATTTCCGTGAATTAGTCAAGTCGAACAAAACGAGTGAATTCAAGTCACAGTAAGGGCGATAGTGGAAGTAAATTGATAATGTCGTATAAAAGTACATCATAAAAATGCGAAAACAATTGCGATATGTCGCAAAGATAGTGTCTATATATTGGCAGTTTTGAGCGTTTTTTTATCCCTGCAGTACCCCCGACCAAGACCTATAATTTTCAATTTTTCTTACAGCGCAATCGATTTTAAATACGATTTTGTAGCCAGGGAGATACTCATTTCCATCGAAAACGATTTGATCACTGAAATTATGTATATTTTTCTTTAGAAAACCCATCCTGTACTTTTACTCTCGTCGTCGATTTACCAACAATTATGTATTGATTAGAAAAATAATTCTACTCGTTTGTAATTTTATTGGAAGTACGATTTATGCTTTTACAAGAAACAACACGAAAACGGAACACTTATTGTGAGTTGAGTTTCAATTTTTGAATCACACAAACCGTGTGTCGAACAACAATATTCCGCAGCCGAAAAATTCTGAAAATATTCGCGTGCCACTTGAATTTCGAGTAGATTCAAATATTCACTCGTATTAAATTGAAATGTGACTTGATGCTGTGACTATTGCTATTGCTTTCGACGCGGCAGAAAAACGCGAGGCGCGATGTCTGAGGCCGAAAATGTCATCTCCAGCGAAACGAACCGATTTTTCAACGTTTTCCGATTCGGTTCCGGGAGAACAAAGGAATTCCCAAGAGTCGTGTGGGCCTGGTAATTTGCAAATAAGTTACAGAACGCCGACGCGAGCTCGTGGCCACATTTAATGGTGATTTGTTTATGCGTTATTTTACTACGCCGCGCCGTATCAAAGCCCTACCACGTGACCGCGTTTACGATGGCGTGTCTTCTGAGTACGAATATTTACAGCCGGCGTAATAACATTGCCACTGCATTTTCAGTCGGTCGTCTCGGGGGGGACCGACGCAAAACTAAACCGAATTCGTCGACTCTCGAGACATAATAACTTAGTTGTATATTTTTCACGCTGTACTTAATACAAATGTCGGCTGAAAATCTTTTGTGCGGTCCGTGTTTAGCCGGTACGTATAATAGCTGGTTGGTTATAAAAATACTAGCCGACCCGGCAAACGTTGTTTTGCCATATTATATTTCTAGTGAATTTTGTAGTATAAAAAATAACTAACTCCTTGTAAGTATGTGGCGACGGCGTCTACGATTGAAAGAGGAATGGTATGGAGCGCTCGTACGCACGCAATATCGGTAAAAGTTATGTAATAATATGATATTGCAAAATCAATACTTTTTGGTAATGATCGTCGGGTTTTTTGATGACATAATAATCTGTTTATATGAAATGCAAATTACCACGCACTCGCTGATCGTTGCATCTGAAAATCTAGCCCGTGAAAAGTTTTTCCCGGCATGAGGGAGAAATAACGTTCTGCATTTTCAACCCCTTTAACCCCCTTAGGGAGTGAATTTTGGAAAATCCTTTTTTAAGGGGCCTCTGCTATATAAAACGAAACTATTGATTTTTCATCCGGAAAGAAAGTTAATTACGTTAAATACTCGTTAAAAATAACGAGAGTCGGTCAGGTATGTACAGTACGAGTGGAATAAGTCGTCAAGGATTCCACCGTCCGTCGTATATTAGAGGACGAGGTCCAATCACCTGGTCTCCACGTGAACTGTCTCAGGTTGAAGTCGGTCAGGTCGACGATGCAGGCCACTTGCGAGGCTTTCGGGCCGTGCTTGAGCGACGCGAGCCTGGCGACTTCCAGATACGAGTCGAGCTTTTGCGCCAGGAACCTGACCATGTCCTTCGGAGAAACCGACTTGAGCAGGCCGCACACGTCGAACCCGGAGAACGGAAGCACGACCACGGGCGAGCCCTCTTTGTCGTAGCCGCAAATGCCGCTCGGTATGTAGTCGACCAGCACTTGGGGTGCTTTCCAGCCGTCGTCCTTGTTGATCGACCATTCTTCCCTCCATTTCATCGACTATAATATTATATCAACGTAATAATACGTTAATGTTAACAATACGGCGTCGCGTAAACGTGACGTTTGCGAGTAACGCAATAATATCCGAATACGCGTAGTGCCCCTATATCGGTCCGACAGCATCGATAAACCCGATCGAATTAAGTAGTTACGCCTCATTTGGGTTCGGTCGAAATACTGAAAACAGTTTGTCATTTTGTAACGACTCACTCAGAACTCATCGTTGAGTTTTTTCTAAATTCAAACACGATCGCGCCGACGACGAATCGCTGTTACTTAACGTCTGGGACTTGTTTGAATCGAGTATCGAAAAGCCGTAAAATCAAACATTTGCTGTCGGAAATACGAAATGGGTCGAGAAAATATGAAATTTCTCGGTTTACCTTGTCGGATAAGATAAATGATTTTTCTTCGCGATGATTAAATTTTATGAAAACTTTTCATCACGACTCGGAGAAGTAAATCGTAATGAGAAAACTTCAAATAAACCCGTAAAAGTCGATATCGTTCGACCCGAAAGATAGAAATAATTATCCCTTATTTTTATAACTATGTCCGAATCGATACGCGCGTGGTCAGTTATTATTTCTGCTATCTCGACAAAATAACTCGACGCTCGGGGTAGTCAATACTCACTGTTCTCAACATTTCTTCCGCGCCTTTCGGGTCAAAGTTTCGAGCTGTAAAATAGGTAATATTATTAATTATTATATTATTATGACCAGCCATAATGTCTACCGCCAAGACTGTGTCGACGTAATATTTCAGTTAACAATAAACAAATGAAAAACGAAAAATATTCTGTTCTCATAAAAGGAATGGTATAGGTGTTATGCGCTTCATTACGACCGGGGGGACAAATGTCACGGGAGGCAATGTCCGCATTTCTTTGTTTATTTGATTGACTTTCAAGTGCCCATGCATCCATCACTTTTGGATAATTCAAATCAAACGAATTCGTTAAAGCCAAAGGTGACAGTGGTGAATGCAATTATTATAATTTGCTATACAAATTGCGTCCACTGCACTACGATAATATTCTCTAACGAAAATTTATTAATACTAATCGTATTGTTTTCGAAAATCATAACATCCGGATTCTCTGATAACAAAACGCATTCGCCTCCAAAATGTATTGGCAAATAAAGAAAATCAATCGAATTATCGTATCGTCGTTCAATCGAACCCGTTTAAGAACACTTAATAATTTTGCAACACGAATTCACGGTGCTCAATAGTTTATCATTATTTTTATATTAGCGGTTTAATTGTACAAATACATGACGTCGTAGTTAATATTAGTGGGTTTTATGTTAATTATATTTATTGTAAACATTCGTATTACGCATAAAATAACAATTATGTATATATTTATTTACATAATCGTATTTATTTACGATCGATAAAATTGATATTTGTTGTACGCAGTTTTCTTAATAAAAATGAAAAAAATGTAAAAAAAAAATTGCTATTTTATTCCTATCCGACTTCTGAGTGTTCCTAGAAATCCTATAATATGGCCCTGGAGTTGGACAGATCGGAGACCTCGGAATTCCAAAACAAAGTGTTTTATAATAAAACAATCGAATTTCGAGCTCCGGCGATGACTCAACTATGCGAGAAAATAAATACGATCGGTAAACTCGCGCGTTTCTATGATTCAATATTTGACAACACTTTAGACTTACGAGTTGTGCGGGTACATAATAATATATAAAAACGTACACGTGGTGATTTTTTTTAGAGATTTTCCGATTAGGGAATCTTTAGAGTTGCAATAAAAACGTATGGAGAAACGTATTTAGCACTCGATTCGTACGGGAACGTTTCGATTATTTTCGCACGCGACGTTCTTCGATTGGAACGAAAATGATTTCAATATTCGATAAAATATTATACGATTCTATTTATCTGTCGAAATTAATTTCGATGACTCGAGAGACCGTAGTAGAAGTCGGTAACTATACTGCAGGTGTTGTTAACGACGTCGTGTGGTTGATTTATAGATCGTAATTCGTAGTTCAGCGTTTTATTAACGACTAACCACGACCTCCGAGGCATGGCGAGTTAGAAAAATATAATAATTGTGATCGTAATAACTGGAATAAATATATACTTTACGAGTATACACGAAAGTACTCATTTTTTATTTTTAATGTCCTTAGTTGAAGTTAGTTTTTGAATCAGTCAATCATTTAAAAAACGATAATAAATAAATAATAATAAAAAACGAAATAATCTTTACAGACGACGATTATCCCAAATGTTCCCAAATTGAAATCTCACTAGTCGATTTGCTAAATATTCAATATCTAGCTTTGATCTAGAGGGGGGGGCAGAAAAACACGTGATAATAAATAATGCGTAACAAACAGAATTGAGTAATAAAACAACCCTCGTGAGTTAGGCAGAATCTTATTGTACCAAGCTTTTAAGAGTACATTTTTAATTGGAAAAGGTCAAAAACCTTTGTGTTTTCTGGTTTACGATGCGCTATAAACGGCTGTCTAACGACAAGTAAATACTTTCGGGTATCCAACGTTAAAAGTACGATGCTAAAAGTTACTAATGAAAATGTTTCCTTTCGTGTTTTTTGTTTAAAAAAAAAAAAAAATCATTAAAATGTTATTCTCGATGACGTTTGACGTTCGTGTAATATTTCGGTCGTAGACTTTTTTCAAGTGCGACGTGTTCTATGGAAAAAAAATATATGTAAACTTTAAACTAAAATCATACCTCCGAGCCATCTGAGCAAAAAGCAATCGTCATATCTTTCATCCAAGTGTAGATCTGCGACACTCCTTCTCAACTGAAACGATAAAAAGAACGAATGTAGTCGATTGTGATAATTTATCGACTAAATCATATTATTCGTTTGTGTGCGCGTGTTTTCACGCGTTTCGTTTTATTCTCTATTGGTCACGGTACGCGGTCGTAATATTTTTTAAAGTATTTCAATTTAGCGCGTCCCGCGCGGGTTGCGAAAATAAAACGAAACGACGAAACCGGCTATCAATAATATAACATATTAATTGCCCGAGTTCAATACGTTACGAGTGTGTTTGTGCCATGTGAAATAAATAGAAATGAATATAATGTTTAACGACTGTTTTCTAAGTATCGCCGAGGTTGCGAGAACTTTTACCAACACGAAATATAATAAAAAAATATAAAAAAACAGTGTTAAACGTGCGTTGTGTTATGCGCTAAGACGCGAAACATAATATTACTTAACCGCGAGCTTAAAATGAGTCGGCAAAAACGTATTTTAACTTTTGTTTTCACTAAAACGTTTTCCTCGGCGGCTATAAAATATCATAACGCTTGTTATATACCAGTGTAATATATTTTATGTGTTCGCGTATAGAATAATAATATGGCGTATTATAATGTTGCAGTCAACAGGAAGATATTAATTTCCTCAATAACCACGTTATGATATGTATACCAAATGCGAACGAATGTGGTACACAACCTAATAGTAGTTCGAGTTTTTTTGAGAAGTATTAGGTGATGCGAGATTGCTATTCACTGCGATTGGTTTACGTTTTAGGACTCATGGTCTTGCTTCTGTATTTTTCGAAAAGACCGTTTGCGACTCGTTTCGATTAAACTGTTTTGGCCGACGATTACAAGTCGATTTTCACTCCGTTTCGACGACGGCCGATTCTTATTCGAATAAAAACAAAAACAAATTAAAAAAATTACGCGATTTCTAATACACAAAGAGTCGTGTCGCGCGATAAGATGTTTGAACCGCGCGCGCTCGTACGAGATGATTTCTTACGCTATGCGAGTTCGGGTGTCTTCATACGTGAACGGTCCGTGATTTTAATTTGATTGCGAAACGAATCGAGTGGGTTTTCGCGTTATTGATGTAACCGACAAAAAACAAAATCCAGAGCAAATATTTTCATAACGAAATATGTTATATACGTATATATTTCATCGCGACTAAAAGCAGGTATAGTAATTTGATCTGAACCCGGAGGATAAAAGTCATTTTAGAAGGAAACGGCATTCGCGTTGACGGTGTCCGGCATTCGACGACTATTTTCTCGCGCGTTTCCCGACCGGCAAGCGAGAATTTTTTTTATAAATTCAAAACATAATCCTAGGCACAACGTCAACAATAATAATTAAATATACGCGCGCGTGTGCGAGTAATTACGTTCCACGGGTTGTCCGTAACTGTGTACGGCGGTCGATTATATGGGTGTATCCGTGTGTACAAGCGTGTATACGTCATAATATTTGTGCGCGCTCAAAACGGTTGCACAATATAAACGTCGGGTTTGTTAATTTTTCGTTTTTAGAATAACATCGAATTCCAATTACCCCGGCGCGTCGTCAGATATATAATATTATCAAGACGCGGCGGCCGCGGTAAAAGTCAATGTTAGGTATGAAAGCGACGTTAATAAAATATAAAAACGCATACGCAATACGAAAACACCGGCTGTGACGATTACGGCCGTGTCTACCTGCCCAAGTGACTGTGTGTGTGTGTGCGTGTGTGTGTGCGAGCGCGCGCGCGCGTGTGCGCGTGTAGCAGTTCCCGTTGGCTACTTCTGCAGCAGCCAACAACGCGCGCGTGGACCGACCAACTTCGGCGGCAGTGAAAGTCATAAAGATTGTGTTTTTTTTTTTTTTTATTATTATTAAAGACGAGACTTGTTACACAATCGACAACGTCGTAAATCATTATTAAAAATCATTCGGCGATTTAGGTCCTCGCCCCTCCGTCAAAACACACGTCGCGCGGAGAAAAAAAAACACACGCACAAACACACACACACTGCACAGCACACTTCAAGCTGCTGCGAGTAGTGGTTACGCGCAATTACTCAATTTCGTTTTAAAAAACGTTTTACTATTATTTTACATCGGCGTAACAGAAAGGAAAACAAAATCCGACGACCTTGACCCGTTTGTCGACGGTGGACGAAAAAGTAACGTCCGCATAATATTCGTGTCGTATAACAGGTGGGGCGCCGTTCTCGCGAAAAGTCTCCTCGCTGGACGAGTCCGAAACGTTTTCATATTTTCGTTTCCAAACGAACGTCGAGTTTCGATTTGGGTCGCGCGGTTTTCAGACGTTTCGTCGTAGATACGAAAAGAAAATAATACACAGCAATGTATAATTGTCGTTAAATGACACCGAGTTTTCGACGTAGATGATAAATATTACATTACGAAAAATCTCATCGTTATCTTTCAGTTTAATCTGCCGTTCAGTTGTCGATTACCGATTTATTTTATCTAGTCGTAGGAAACGTTTGTGTCTAATAAAAATGATCGCTCTCGGCGCGGTCGAACTAAATGTCGATTTCAGTGAAAACAATATTATATTCGTATCGAGCCGTTTGACTCGAACACAAAACAAAGTATACGTAGGTATGACGTGTACCCACGGCGAGTAGAAAATGCGCCGAAAGACTTTTTCGAATGGCGTGCAATGTCAAACTCAAACATCTAGGAAAACGTATATAGACAACGAGAGTACGTCACGACATTTTTTCAGAACACAGCATATTTTTTTTTCATCGCGTCCTTTAGCTTCTATTATAATGTTAACGTCAATCACATTATAACAAAGTATATTCACGAACGTAAAACTCTATAACTGAATTTCATTTGGTACTTCGTACTAAGTGAGACCCGTACATTTCTCGCCAGTACAAAAATACGTGAGCTGTTTCCAGCGCGTCGAAATCATTTGCATTTTTATGAGATGATAATAACGGCCGGCCGAATATCGTGGGTTTCTTTCGACCAATACAACACGCAACGTTATATTATTCCGAAATGCATAGTACTTTCTTTCTGTTGTTGAATTAAATATAAACGATTGAACGACTTAAACGATTACGTAATTTATAAGAGAAAAAAAAAATGTATTATTATATTCATACTACGACGGAAGTATGTTACAAATATTATACAACGTTAATTCGTCAATGTAAAATATGAATGTTCACATCCAAGTGCTAATATTTTCGTCAAAAGTATTAATTTTCGAAAATAAATTTCCGTGCGATTATTATTTGGAGAGTACGTCGATTTCGATCGTACGCGCTATTATATCGAAGACGTCATTTTTTTTTGTCTGCAATGCGTTTATTTGATCATGAATCAACATTTGCAATTATTTCGAACGATCAGATTTAATATTAATAATACGCACTTAAACAATTAAAACGACGTTTGTTCGATAAATCGTTAACGCCGTATCGCGAGTAGGTTATGTTTGAGTAGAGCCGATATTATTTTTTCACTATTTCAAATCAAACGAAGTCGGACAAAAATAAAAACACCAGATTATACGCTTTAATTGGAATAAAATATTACTCTAAACACTGACGATCAAAACACTGCTGTCAAATTTTAGTATAAAAAAAAAACAACAAACAATAGTCGTATATTAATGTATATTTTTAGTTTGCAGTCGAATCGTTTACATAATGACTAGTGTTTATTTCTCGAAACTTATTTAACAATTATTCATTACGTCGCAGCCAATCCGTTGTGACAACTCACAACAATGCAATTAAAATCGAACCGACTCACGTCTGGTATTTGAATGATACAAGGTCGACATTTTGGATTTCCTGTTAATTTGTCCAACACTCGGAAGGCACTGCAAATCGAACGTACAGTAGACATTTACAGGTACCGAAGGGGTTTTAAAACTGTAGTATGGAACTCGACAAAACCGAGACTTACAGGTGTAAGAGACTTTGGCACAGAAAACACCGATGGTTTTGAAACGAGAAAATGTATGTCAATGTCAACGGAAAAACTATATTTTTGAAATTATCATCGCCGATAAAAGATACAAAAGATATAATTTTTTTGTTTTGTAATTTTTGAACGAAATAACGAATGAGGTTTTAGAATTAATAACAAAATATTATTTTATTATTATTATAATATATAATAAGAGTATTATTAACCTTTAAACATATTATTTTTTTTTATTTATTTTATTTTTATGTTTTAGAATTGTGAAAAAAAAATCAAAATAGAACTAAGGACGGTCGTTTCGAGTCACGAGTCATAGACACGTGCGAAAATCTGTAAACGATATAAACAATAATATAGTAATAATTAAACGGTGTGTGCATTCACGGTTATATTTCTAACACGGCTTACCGAATAGGCAATTTTCCTACACCGTGATGTAATAACCATAATCAGATAATAAATATGATGTAGTTGTTACGAGTACGTTTTGCTCGGGGCCGAGAGAAGCAGTAAATTATTATTATTTTTTTTTTTCTTTTTTAAATGTTCGTACGTTACGATTCATCATTATTCTCAATCAAACTTAATTTAACTATCTATTAACCAGTTGTTATTTTATATTTAATTACATATTGTTTCGAATTACAACTGTTATTATATTATACAGTCATAAATGAACGTTTAAAAGGACGAGGCTTCCTTGATGTTTGTTTTTTTTTTTATAAATTTTTGTGAGAAACAAATAAAATCGTGTTGAAAAAAAAAAATGTTTTTTCGTATTTTGTCGGAACGTTTGGAATTCAGAAAAATATAACGTTATAACCAGGGCACGAATTTCAATGCATAAAAAACAATATACGACCTTAAAGTAAATAAAAAAAATACGAAAAAAACCAAATAAAACTTTAAATTTTCGAAAAAAAATTACCGATATACAGAATTTATGCTTGAAACCGTCGTTCGTTAATTTAATTAAACTATCGTTTTATAATTTCTCATAAAGAAATGAAATTTGCGTATAAATCCATTTCCTTTGGTTATGATTTATGTTTATGAAATATGTATCGAAACGATTAATTATACAAAAAAAAAAAAAAAAAACAATCAGCCGCATAAATGTGGCTCGTTTTAACTAGTTTGTAATGAAAAAAACTTGATTACTTAATCTGCAAGTCGATCCATCAAACGAGATTATTATAAAATATTATAATCGGTTCTAGTTGCACATTTTGGGCGAGGCGATATTGTTTTTAATAAAAATCACACGTCGACGTAATGGAGTAGGAATAGAAATTATCGCTAGTGACTTTGAGTCGGAAGAATCGCGCAATTCGAACGAAATAACAACAGGTTTACTCACTTCGATACGTTTCGATCTTTGGGCTTTCGACAGGCGTTCGCAACGATACAACTCGGGTGTCCATCACAAGCACAACTGGAACCATTATTATGGCAATTCGATCGGTTTTGCTCGATAAAAAAAACTATTACGGCGGACTAATTAACCAAATATTTCGGACGACGACGGTACTCCGACGACGACGGTTCGAATAAGACTGAAACCACTCGTCGATCGACTCGAGTAAATCAACGTTTTTCGCCCAAATCGTTTTCACCTCATCGTCTGTATTTACGGATCTACCATTGTAATGCCAGACAGTATGGCAGGCGAAACAATTAAGTTTTATTTTGAATGTTTATTTAAACTCTGCACACGATCCCTAGGTACCCATTGTATTGACGAGTATCAGGCGAGGTGAAAACAACAACCGAATCCTTTTGTTTTTGAACTTTAACCGCGGCTGTGACATCACAGATGATTGTTGTTTTCCTAAATTTACACATCACTTTATTTAAAAGTAAAGTGGCGGCGCGTGAGGTAGACAACTAAGGATATGGTGTTATATCATCAAAACAAGTGAATAAAGTAGAACCTATATTTTAATGAAATTATATAATATAATATTTATTTATCGATATTTATTAATACTTATTACGTTTTAAATAATTTATTAATACTTTTTTGTCAAGCGAACTTATAAACGATTACATATTTACATATTTCGGTATCACACCGCGAGCGACGACACCCGTTTACCTTGTCAGTCGTCCAGTTTATATTTTCGGGTAGGCAATGAGACATTAGCCATAACCTGACGCGCCGCCCCATTGTTAATACGTCGAGTGAAAATTATTAAAATACCAAGGTCGGCAAGGTACTTGGGGGAAAAAAAAAAAGAAAGAATATTATAATATTATATGGAATTAGTTTTAGAAAAATTATCGGAAAAATTACCGAGAACGACTGCGTGGCGGTAAAATTCATAACAAATTCGAATCTGACCGAAAATGGGTTACCCGTTAAAGACGGTTACGAGTGGCATACCAGCACGCGGTTATGTAAATATTATATCGATATTCACGTCGAATAAAAAGCGCCGGAGAACGTTTTTTCGATTTACGTCGTATTTATAATATCTTATTATAATATGTAATTTTCTGTCGTAGATGGTTGCCGAGATAGCGCGAAACACGTTCGCGTGCGCGTGTAGTTTAATCAGGTTCTGGCGGGCAAACGATCACCACCGACACCGCGCGGGTTCGTAGGACTTACGACCAAAGGTCCAGGTAAGTTCGAGGTTTAGCAAAAACGTATTATAATTTCGCCATTAAAGATTTCGATCGTAACCCAGGGATCGTAAACGGACGGCGATATCGGCGTGTTTGTTGATCAGCGTTTACAGTCAGTTAAGTGGTTATGCACCTACGCGCTTGAGGTCACGAAGCTTTACGAGACTTTCGAGTTTTCGAAACCGTATAATTATGATAAGTTATTTAATCTAGAACAGGGTGAGACTGACTCGAACGAGATACTGTAGTTCGATAGTGTAGTCCGAGTATCAGTACGATATGTGCGCTCGTTTCCGTTCGAACGCGACGCTTTTCGAGCTTTGTATTCAATTTTCAAGCCTCAAACATTTACCGACAAATTTTAATCGATATTTTACAAAGAATTTGAAAAAAAAAGAAAGTAACACAAGTATTTTGTGACAATTTCAAGTTCCTCAGATACTTATTTTTTGAGTTACGACGAAGATTTTGTCGAAAACAGAGGTTTGCCGTCAATTTAGTCGGTCGTTTTGTCATTTTCGTCAGTTTTTCTCGTAGCACTTTTAAACTGCACAATAAAATTATATGAAAAAATAACCGTTTTAACTATGCAGGAGTTGAAAATCGGACCTCCTTTTTCGGGTACTTATCACGTACAGTGCACGCGTAATGCCCACGGGCATTTTAAACATTTTTCGACGATTTTCTCCCCCACAGCAAAGTGAAAACAAAATGAAAATAATTATTTTTAAATACGGTTTTCGGGTCGCGCGCCCCCGCCGGGTCCTTATGACATTGTGCGCGGTATTCCGAGTGGGAAAGTGCCGCAGAATCATCAGTGTGGCGCGCGCGCGCGCGTATTTGTATGGAACCGAAAACACAACAATACATAATAATATTGTACAATGTATGTATTAAGAAAAATAATAATAATACAGAATACGTAACCGTACGGCCACCGCAGCCGGCGGTCACGGACTTTTCGTTTTCAGTTTGTGGTTCGTTAAACTGCCGCCGCCGCCCGGCCGGCCGACAACAGGTATGGCGGGTACATAATATATAATATAAATATATTATATTATATCATTATAATATGTGCGGCAATCGGCCGGATCCCGCCGTCGTTGTCGCCGCCGCCGCCGCAGTCCTCGGGAAAACGAAACCAGACGCACCGCAACAACACACACACACACACACACACACACACACATTGTTTTAATTATTATTAAAACGACGCTGTTATGAAACTGTAGTCGCGAAACGTACGTTCACGTTATTATTACTATTTTACGCGCGTCGAATACCGGATTTTTCAATGCGCGTTCATAGTAGCTGCCATGGTTATCGAGAAATTGTCAAGTCGGCGGGTGTCATTGGTTTCTGACGCGCGAGGTTATACCACACCGCGCGCGCGTTCGTGGTCAAAGTCGGAAACGCGCGACAGACGCGAGTGCCCGAAAAATTGTCCAAACGAAATTCCGGGTATACCGGGTCAGGAATAATTGTCGACAAAGTTCGCACGGTAAACTTAATTAATCCGACGCGTCGTCGTATTTAATATTCATAGTCGGAGACGTAATGTGCACGTATAGTTCAACGCACTCGACAAGACGTATATTATTATGCATATCGATAATATTCGTGCACTCGTTATAATATATCGTTGTAAACTTTGCACGATTCGTGTCGATCACCGTGTTTTCAATTAATTTTATTTGATAATTAATTCGACACCTTAACGAAAAGTTATCTTTATCCACTAAAAAAAAAAAAAAACGGAGGCCGAATTTTATTCCATACAATTTATAAAATAAATGAATAAATGATTAGCGTTTTTTTTTTTTAAATTTCTTTCATTAGTACCTTGGTAGTTTTGTGAATAATAATATATTAGTGTTTTTAATACGTTATTATTATAATAATTATCATTATTAATACAATACATTATCATTATTTATGAGTGTGAAATTAAACGTAAAATAAAATCAGCTCTTATGAAAAAATCATATCTACGCCGCCGGGGGTACCTCGTATAATGGTGTATATTATTATTTCATCACACATTTACCTGCGTTATAATTAACTCTACAAGATTATGAAAATTCATTATGATAAAGTAATCAATATACCTGTTGTATACGTGATAATATACTGTAATGTAATTGCAGCATGTTTTCGGGAAATAGATCAATTTTTTGTAAGCTAAAACAAATGCAGCTTATGTTATTTTCTAGTAGAAGATACGCCGATTTAACGTGTGATGTGATCGAATCGCTACCTATTTGTTATGACTACTAAATCGACCGATCGATAACTACTCGACTATAATAGTAATGTTAGGGTAACGGTTAACAGTTGACGAGTGATTTCACGCATATAGAGTTATGCGTCGACGTTACGACAACATTTCGGAAATACAATAATTTTGTCGTCGGGGCCTGAAAAAAGAAATCTAAATTTATAGAGCAGAAAACCGGACGGGAAAAAAGCGGGGCTCGGCCACGACACCGTGCCGAGACCGTGCTTTCGTCGCATTTCGAATATTTAACATATACGACGAGTATAATATCGTTCGGTCGCTATGCCTATCGGACGAGAAGGTTTTTTTTGGGATCAATAACGTCCGCCGGACGCGACAAAATAAAATATTATACCTTCATCAAGGCGAATCGCTGATCGTCGCTCAAATCCAAATCGGTTCTTCTGGACATGATGATGATGATGATGATATTACTGTGTTTCGCGGAAAGTCTGAACTGACCGGTCGTGTTGGACTCGGAGAGAGAAAAAAAAATGATATTACTAGACAGACGCGCGTCTTACAGAGAGAGAGTGTGTGACGACGCGCGGAACGACGAAAAAAACGGAACCTTATTCACGTTACTATTTCACTAGCCGACTGGCGACCTGCAAAAGGAACAGTAATACGATAAACCGCGTAAAACCTGACGAGGGACTCTTCGCCCTACCACGACGACACGTCTCTCTCGTCGGACGCCGCTCTCGAGGCCGACCTTAGCGCACTATGACCATTATACCGATACGATAATGAGGCGCATTTTTATTTATTTATTTTTTTTAATTTACGCGCTTGCGCCACTTGCTCGCGTAGACGACCATTATTATTGTAGTGTGTTCGTGCGACCGTCGACGCGGCCGATTTCGCGAAACACTTCGGTCCGGTCGATATGGAAAAATATTGCGGAATTCTCGGTTATTCTCGGTTACTTCTCGGTTATATAGCTTTTTTAGAGAGGTGCAAAACGTATTGGTTTTCTTGAATAATTTATTTTTTCGAATGTAGTTTTTCTTCTTTTTTTTTTTTTCGTGTTCGTTCGTCATCAAGTTTTCGACCAGAAAACCATACGGCCTTGTTTTCGAGTACTTTTTCACTCAAGTATTGGTAGCAAATGTTGTTTAGTTTATACTTTACGAAGGGGACAATTTTTATAATTTTTCGTACGGTTTTTCGAAAAAATCGAGCAAAACTGACGAAAAATTGCGAAAGACGGCTTAATTGATGGAATACCAGTATTCGAAAAAGCCAATTATTCCAACCCATTGTGACTCAAAAATGAATTATTGAAGAAACTTGAAATTCTTACAGATTATAACTTATATTTCTATTTTCTAGCGACAACGGTGTAATTTTTATAAGATTTGAATTTTTTTAAAGTAGCCACCCGCAAAAAGAAATCTATCGCTATAGATGCAGTTTTCTTTAGTATTTCATTTGTTTTTAAAATATGTATATATTATATAATATGTGTATTAATTGCGTTTAGTAGTGAAAAACAAATCAATCTCTAAGTATTTATTTAACATTTTTGTGAATTCAAATGCTTTGTTTTCGTTGCTCGTGTGCGCCGATATAACGATATAACCATGACGATATTTATATCGAAAACGAATAAGCCACAAGCAGTGTTACAAAACTATAGATTTACTATTGTACATTTGGCCTACACTATAGTAATGATAATAATGATGTGCCTACTTTGACGAAATCGGCGATATTATTCGACAATAATCGGTCGTTGTCGTCAAACGATTTCTATTGAGCTCGTTTTCTTGTACGTTCTGATGGATGGTAACAATGGAATTGTTCGTAAAAGCCTCCAAATAAATAGTGTACTATCGACTGTTGGCTTGTGTTCATCATCCATCGGTTTTTATACAATTAATTACATAATTGATATTTTCAATTAAACGAAAACACAAAATATGACCGTGACTTATAAAAAACGCGTTTCTATTTACACGATTATGATACACGTTATGCCGTACAACAATAATATAATTACGTCTTATCACCGAAACATCCTAATGATTATTGCGGCCGCACGGCGTATTTGCAGTATTGTTCGATCGAAACGTCTTCGCCGTACGTTACGATCGGTCCATTTTGTTCAAGGTACCTACGCGAAGTACGAACGCAAAAATAACAGCATGACTATGATTAGCAGTCATGTTCATTGTTGCTATCGAAAAGTGCATACACGCGTAGGTAAAGTGTGTGCACTTAAATAACATTAAGGAAATGGCGATTCGAGAGATTATTGGCGCAGGTCACCGCGAACGTCTTTGAACGGCATCGAGAATAACAACCGTACGTATTATTGATAAAAAAAACATCAACGATATGATAATAATATCGTCGAACGCAAAAACGAAACGAAAACCTAGAAAAGTCGTCCGCGATGGAAGTGACGCGCTATACCGCCGTCGTCGTTGTGCCATATGTTTGACGCCTTGAACGGCATCGCAGAGTGCATTTTATTGTTTGAAGACTATTGCGTTACTTACGAGCTGTTGCGGACGTAACACTCGGCCAGTGTGCATCGAAAGGTGTTATCTTATCAAAACCACTGTACCTTGTCCGCGTATTATTGTAGTAGGTAGCAATTATTATTTTATTTCAACTGGACGTTGTTGTTGTTGTTTTTTTTTTTTTTTTGTTTAATAACGCGCGCGCGTACAATATATTTATATATTTGTTGTGTATCACATTAACGCGCTCGCCGCCGTGTATGCGCCGCCGCGCCGTGCGGCTCGCGTTGAAATCGCAAGGACGATTTTATTTTCGTTCGTTTCGCAGAAGGACTTGGCCACTCGAGTTGAACTTGTACCGAAACATCCTGCGCGCATAGACCGAGTGGATTTTCGCGAGTCAACCGAGCGAAACGCCAACGTCTACGGTTACAGATACTTGCAGATTTTTAAATCGTTTGCTCGCACGACGACGACGTCGCGTCGTCGTCGCGTTCGGATACGGTACACATAATACAGAGTGTTTGAAAATGATTCATCCGATTTTAGTAGACTATAAATATTGTTCCTGTAATTTGAGGTAAACGAAACACCGACCATCTGAAAGGTGAGGCTATCGAGTTTTTATCGATTGCTGATAAGTCGCGATAATGTGCAGTTTAGTCATGTGACGTGACTTAATTAGTTGTTATCGAAATGTCGACCGAGCAATGAATCGGTCGCTGTAGTGCTAATAACGCTACATTTTGCCCATCGCCGGATCTTACAATCAGTGATTTTCTTCTCTAGGGTTACATAAAAAGCATTGTTCGTGTACCTGCCCTTCCAAAAGATCTTGATGAATTGAAAAACAAAAGTCGACATGCTTCAACAGGTTTATGAGCAATTTGAATATCGCTTAAATGTGTGTCGTGCAAGTAAGGGGCGTCATATTGAACATTTATAAGTATATTGTACCTAAAACTTAAAATAATCCATTAAAATGTAAAATTTATTTTAACGTGATTGATCAAATTTTGCAATAAATATGGTTTTTTTTGAAATCGGATTAATCATTCTGGAACACCCTGTATTATAATAAACGCACTCGTAATACGTGGTTTGAAAAATAAAAAATAAATTAAACTTGAAAAAAAAAAAATGAAAAATGTAGCCGTGACTGTCTGATCATTAGCGGTCTTTGCGCTCACCTCGGCGCAGGATATAGTGTGCATTTATTATAGTACGTTATTCAGGTCGGCGGGTCTGAAATTTGTACTTGGTTCGAAAAAAATATCTCCGAGGTTCTGCGACTGAACGATGCGTAACCGTGTTAACCGTACTCGGTTTTTGCTTTTTTATGCCGCCCGGTATTGTTAAACGACCCGGCGCCCGACAGATCGTAATGGTTTGTATTATTTAATATTATATTATACGTTTTAACGATAAGATGCGGCTCGCACGAGGATAAAAAAAAAAAACCGTTTGGACAGGAAAACATTACGATTTGCGTGAGATTTTACTATCGTTTTTGTAACACATACGTTTCCGACCATATTATGAATCGAGTGCCCGGACTCGGTGATGGTTTTTTCTGTGAGTATGTGGGGAGAGGATAATTAAAAAAAAAAAAACAATGTTATCCTCGTAAAATCAATGAAATATTCGTTTAGCGTGTAATATTTAGGATCGTTCAGACTTTCTTCATTGATACGTGACGTATACGAGTAGGTATAGCCAATATAAAAATAGCATTGTGTTTTTTCGAATAATTTTACTTTGTACGGCGATATCGTAGGAATATTGTCCTAAATAGTTACGATGATTTACTAAACAATAAGGCTCCGAGCGCGTTTCGCAAATATACTTGTGTGGATATCCACGGAAAACGTAATCAGGAACGGCCGATAGTTAGTGTTGCCTTTTGCCAGGAGGTATCCCGGATTCGCCATCGATTACAAGTACGGTTACTATGGTTGATATTAAATCTGAAAGAAATACGATAACACGAGTGTAAACAAAGACGTCGCGGACACATCGGTACGCCGCGCCGTGTTTCTAAAGGCTGGCAAAAACGAGTCGAATCCACATCTTGTTAGCCTGTGGTTCCGATGTCTCGACTTGGAATTATCTCGTCTAAAAGGATTTCGAACTGTTCTCGTCGACGCGATTAGAAAATTAGAGTCAATATATTCGATGATCGATTATTATTCAATTATTTACTAAAATATTAGTGTGTGATTTTTTCGAAATTGATCCAATAGGTACTATTGCATAAACGTATGTTGAACGTCTTATTGTAATAATTTCAAATTCATTCATACATCGACTCAACGGTATTAAATATTACACGAATGTTAATGCATATTTCGTAGTTCGATCACGATTTCGTTTAACGAAGACGTTTAGGCCAACTAAAATGGTTTTTTTAAACAATTTCCTCTGGTTTGTACTACTTTGTTTTGATAATCATATTTTTGTCGACACGCTGCAGCTCATCTGCAACTCGTCGGCTACACGAAATAGATAATATTATGTTATAATTCGTTTTTAGTAATTATTTTACGAACGAGCTTTCACCTTCTTTTATATTTACGTATGGCCACCGGTTAACGATAATTAGCGATTTTTTTTTTCGCCTACCACGATACGAACACAAACTCTGACACTCGTTCGACACGCGTCAGCATAATTTCACGCGACACGACACGATTGACTTGATTCGCATCAGAAACACTGCGAATCTTACCTGTCATTTTTGATTACGAATCTTGTTATGATCATATTAGACGAACGAAATCGATTGGTAAAGCCCGAGGGAAACGCGATTTAAACAGTCATAATAATATAATGGTTTGACCTACAATTCTCTCGAAAATATTCATACCGATTTCGTATTTGATCCGCAGTAAACCATATGTCACACTTTTTATGTTTCGGAACTCGCTTGTTTGAGATACGATAAATTCGCGGTAAAACTAAATCATTCATTACTTTGAATTATTTCTTTGTCCATCAAACCTCCTCTTTCGGGCGCGTACCAGCGTCGATCGCGTAATTTTATTGAAATAAATTTTTTTCTTTTCGCAAAACCATAAGGATACGTTGACACGACTTTGAGGGCGTTGACAACTTAATTTGGGAAATCGATTTTCGACAGTGAGACTTATAAAAAACTCCAATCGCTTGTAAATAAATCGCATTTTGTTACTTAATCAATTCGAGTAAAAATGGCATTGTAGTGATATCTACAATATTTTAAATGGCATTGGAAAAAACACACATCAACGCTAAGCTCAATCTTTTCAAAAAATCTCGGAATCTACGCTCGAGTTCTGTACGAAGGTTTTTAAATTAATCATATATTTTTCTCTTTTGTTTTTCTATGTAATTTTGGAAAACTAGACAAGTCCCATTTGCTCGTTGTTCCGCGATAAGGATTATTTTATACCATGTCTATATAGTATTTATACATGCGTGTATAATTTTATAGCACAAATTATGTTTCGTGGATTGAACGCAGTCGCGAGCCGTACTTTTCTCGTTTCTCACTCATGCCGTTGACAATAGTTTCGTTTATATGGTACAGGTGATGATATAATTATTAAAAATTATAGCGAAACGCTATTCTATAAACGTCTTTGCCGAGATGAAATCTGACGATAATATGTATGTATATCGTTTCCAGCTTTTCTCTTTGTAATTTCCCCTTTATGTAATCCGGCCTCGAGACCAAGTCCTCATTCTCGGGTGTAGGTGCTCGGCTAAACCGTCGCGATTCGGCGCCAAGGACCCGCAGGAGGCGCCGGCGTATGTCGAACCCGCGATGAATCCTTCTCCTGCAGGACGCGCGCGCGCGCGCCAGCGGAATGTGCGACGTATACGCGCGCGCGTTAAGGTCACGGTCGTCGGGCACATTTTTCACCGATTCCGATTGCGCCTATTTGTGACGCACGTGATTATATACTTTCCACGCGTTTATTTTTAAGTATATACCATGAAAATGTGTGTATATAGGTACGCCGATCGGCCGATCGACGGTACGCGTGGCCGCGGCGGCGCACAAGGTCGCCCGGCTTTGAGAAAATAATATTTACGCATAACACGACGCATTGTGTAACGCGTCCGTTGCATTAATCTTTCTTCTTTTTTTTTCTTTTTCACCTCTCGGGTGAAGTTAAGTACGCCTCGGCACGGGCGGTCGTGTCGGGTGAACGACTCGCGAACCCGGCAAAACGTTGTATAACACACACGTTATATATGCGGGGAACCGGAGGCGGCGGCGGCGGCGGCGTCGTCGGGACGAATAAAAAAAAACTTACTATCGCTCGAGTGTGTTCGGGTACACAACGTGTTTTGTTTTTTTTTTTTTCGCCAGGAGGAGTAGATCGTGATGCCGGGACAACAATCGTCGTGATTTCTTCGATCGCCGCCGAATCGAAACGAATTTACGTCATCGGCAGCCCCGGGGCCGTGTCCGGGGACGTTTTACGACCGCTATGGCTCGACGGAACGAATTCATCGCGTACTATTATATATATACGGTGGTGCGCCCGCGGCCAACACTTGAAATTCAACCGTCGTCGTTTCCCCGGTGGTTAATAAACTGATTTATCCTTTACGGCGAAACCGGAAAAGGACGACGATTTAGTAGTTGTCGCCGTGTCCCAGTCACGGACATTGATCCGGCGGCGTCGGGCGACAATTCGCGTGGTCTTATAAACGGTGTTATCACGTCTGATTACCGAACACTCAGATGGTCGACTCGGTTGTGTCGTCATCGTTTCTATTGTGAAAAAAATCGAACGCGAGGATGGACGCAGTCCGTAGTTTGTGCGGCGGCGTTTAAATCAATAGTTTCGCATCGAATTCAAATGAAAAATCGACGACGCTATTTCGTTGAATAGGAAAAAATAAAAAAACCTAACTATAATATGACTTCGAATGAATAAATAGTAATCCAAAATCAAGCGTTATCCTCGGCCGAAAAAATAGTACATACAAAAAAACGGTCGAATAAAGTAAACGTGACGCCGCAAAAAACGTAATAAATTATAATATATTATGATTTTACTCAGATAATATTTAACGATTAAATTTGATTACTTAAAGGTTTTAGTTTCATCATCGTTGCGTTTTAGTTTTGGTAAATCATGTCTACGACAAGTCATCGAAGACGATTGTTTACTAAAACGGGCATTTTCGCCATTGACTAGTCATTTATCGACATTGACTAATTGTCATCTTTTCCGGTAACATATACGTACGAGGTGATTTTTTTGTTTTAACGTGATTTTCTCGGCGCGTTTAATAACCATTGTGCTTCTATCGTTGATGAATACGACCGTGACTAAACTTTTATATTTTCACACAAACTCAACGAAACGTTCACTCTGACACTCGTCGCGACTCGCCAAATCAACAAACTACAAAATTATTACTATTGTAAAATATCGTAAGAGCGATTTGAAAACGAATTCAAGTTTCAGAAATCTGAAAGTCGTTTCTGAATCACGGTTATTTGGAAAAGAACAATAAAACGATCGATACGACGCGATAATATGTTTATCGTTGATAAATAGATACGCCCGATCGAAATAAGCGACGATTAAAAATAAAAATTCAACGCTTGAGCAATTGTTTTGATCGAAAAACCCGGTATTTTCAAAATCGTACCCAGAGCGTGTATATCGCGGTCGATAACTCTTACCTAAAATCCTGAGTCGACGGCCTCGCTCCGAAGCACCCGATGCAATTTTGACAATCGTAATTCAGTTGTATTCGAGTACTCGGCGGTGTTTTCGACTCGCAGTCAAATCTCCGAGATCATACGTTTCGAGTTCTCTTACGACGAACTCGGGTTTTGATCGATTTGCCAAGCAAATTTTGATTTCAATAAAAAAAACGTGCGCAGGTCTTATTTTTCGCCAGACATTATTTATTGCTCTACACGTACCTACGTCCGTCCGGTCGTGTTATTTTGACTTTCTCTTTTTTTTTCACGTATCTACTTATAATATAATATTATTATTATTATTATGCTGTTCGTTTGTGAATCGTCCGTCCTAAAACCAATAGCTCTAGGAACGAGACAAACAACTTTTGCTTTTCCAATTATATATTTAGGTTCGATTCGGCCGTTCGCTGACGCGTGATTTATAGTCATTACTGATTACAGTCTACGCGTTTACGATTTACGTACACTTGGTCTGATACAGCTGATATAAAGAAACACATTGATACCCTCCTGATGACGTAAAATTAAACGCGCGCAAATAAAATCGCAAAATCTAACCGCGATCAAAATAACATTGAAACGCGAAAATTTTACATCATCCGCGCGTTAAGATAATACGAGTATACAGTAGTTGGCGGTGGTGTCGCTCAAAACGTATGTAAACGAATAAAACGACGACGAGAGACCGCAACGGGGTTCGGTAAATATAGACATTTTCTATAAATTTGTGCTCTTAAATTATCAACGTATACTCAGCGTTTTCGTGTTTTTTTTTTTTTTAATCATAATAATCACGCGGAATTAATCACACTCGGCGCGGCGTTGAAAATAAGTAGTACATTTGTCACCGCGACGACTATTCGCCAAGTTTTCGGACTGAATTATTCGAACATTACTAGTACGTGCGGTGGTTTCGGCGCGTGGGTAGAGTGCTCGTTATACGCAAACGCGTTAAATTTAAGTTCTGATCGTCGGGAGCTTAAAAATTACTCTTGTCACGCCCCCGCCGAACGGTCGATACTCGCGATTCATTAAAATATCGTTTCGTAATATCTGCGAAAACAATGGAAAAATCAGTTTTAATTTACAGACATTATATGTCTGTATTCTGGAGTGGTCAGATGGGGCTCTGTCCTCTTCCTCGACCTCTCTGCAAGAGTATATCCTAAGCATGTTTTAAGTTGGTTAAAAAAAAGACTACCTAAATTTGTTTTATTTATTTGACATGTTTAAAAAACCTTTTTTCAAATAAAGAAAAAAACGCCCGTCAGTGCCCGGCCGGTGCTGCGTTTTCAAAATTACATTTAAAAGTTAAGATTTTTCTGTATATTATAATAATAATTAAATGTAGAAAATAATGTACGTCATTTGTACGTTTTATCGTCCTTTTTTTATTTCCAAGTTCTCTGAACCGAAAGATTTTCGCTTTCAAAAAATTAGCCCTCCGGTAGCGTCGAGTCTGTCGCCCGTCCCTGCGATATTTCATAACAAAACTTTATAAAAACGAAACGATTCCATACGCACAAGTTGCTACGCGACTAACTTTCTTTTTCGAAGTCGATTATATTGTTCTGTGTGACGCGTTATTGGTGCTTGATTATGGGGCCGCTTTGAAGTCGAAGCTCCCATACACGTTGTTCGGGCGCAAGAGTTTGCCATTGTATATAAAACGATATTTAATTCACACCGCACGACTACTATAATAAGTGACTTTTAACAGTCGCGCGCGTCTTTCTTTCTTCGTATACCGTAACGACGAGATAATAATTTTGTATACGGTTCCATATTTGCCGTGAGTTATGCATGAATAAGCGGTACGTTAGCGCGAGGAATAGCGAACGCGTAAAAGGTATTTTATCAACGGCGAAATCAAGAAAGCGTTTAACTATACACGTGTTCACGTCGACGTGCTAACCGATAAAACACTATGATCTTTAAATCATTGTCTCGGGTACATTCGGCTAATTTCTTCCCCCACCCACAATTCAAACAAGCGGCGAATAAAAAACACACAATTTTTGTTTTGCTCACAGCGCGATTACGACCGACGACGCCGTAGAATTCAAAACATTTTAAATATGAAACACACATTTTCCACAGACCACACAAAAAAGACGTGAGGTTTTCGGAAATGATTATCGTTCAATATATAAATATCAATATAATGTGCTCCGGATTCACTGTTCTATATAATATTAGTCATACCGTTATAAAAACAATCTCTCTCTCTCTCTACTAAATTATCCGAAACATTATTTGAACAACTCCCCGCTTTGGGAATTCGATCTAACCACAGTCGTGTATACTCATACAGTCATACCGACCAAGTGATGTGATTACTGCGGTGTGCAAAGTGATGTAGGAACATTTGCGTCTCCGGCTCGATCATAAATCGTATGTTTTTATCTCCGCGGTATCCGCACGGTTGCCGGCCGAATCATCGACCAAAGTGATGATTTCAGTTTTCATTCGATCTCCTACTGATTTCGCGTCGGCCAACTCGTTAGTAATCACGCGCGATTGCGCGCGATTGAAATCGGTCGACTGATAATGTCACGCGGGTGCATAACGCGACGACGACGAGCTGAAAACGTTATGATAATAATTGTACCGTTGAATAATCGTTTCGTACGCAACACTCGTAATTCAGAGCTGCTATTATATCTACCCAAACACACGCGTTTCGACCGCGAGTGACTCTAAGTTGCGTATTAGCCGAAAAAAAAAAAAAAAAAAAAACATAATCGATTACTACACAGGTCACACGAACGTGTGTAATCGATTTCAACGCGCGACGTATCCGCGGCGGATCCGACGGACTCATTGTGATGATAATCGTGCTTTCGAACGTTTTCGAATGTTTCAACAAACGCGTCGGTACGATTTTCGATTTGTGTGTCGAAATCGGCCGTCCAACGGCGAGCTTTCGGTTTTCCTCTGCGTACGAGTGAAAAACCGTATCACGGACGATTCAAACGGGTTTGTAATAATTATAATATGACCGTTTAGTTCAATGTCCCAGTGTTTATAAATCGCAATGTGATAATATGCGCGCGCTCGGCATACTCGGCCGGACCAACAAACGTTCACTTTGAAACCACTCGTTGGTGCGCGCGCACGTGCGACCACGGGCAGGCATTGTATATGAATAACACTTGCATTTTTTCGAGTAACAATGTGCGTATGTACGAGTATAATGTATAATTATTATCGGCGTTTACTTCGTTAGCCGGACGAAGGATTAATTTTATCGGGTCGCGTACGAGCGCGATTTGCAATATTTATGAATGCGATCGCGTGTAAATATCACGTCATAGCTCGACGCGTAGACCATGCGAACAACAAATCATAATTATACGCGACAGTGATCTACTTAATGCGTTTTAATCGGGTGTCGAACCTTTCTACGTCGGGTTCTCTCTGCGCGGAGTGTATTGATTTTATCATAAAACGGCCTTCTCTCTTTCTCTCTCTCTTCATCGTCTGTCATCGCGGTTTATTAATACTTGCAGAGTGGTCCGATTATTCTATCGACTTCGACGATGGTTCTAGACGGTGTGTCTAGGTGAATGTCCATTCGCGCGCGAGGTTGATCTTCGAATTCCCAATAGTTTTCTCGACAATAGGGACGGAACAAATGTTTACGAAAAATTATGGAAAAAAATATGGAAACATTTTCGGAAATACTGACGAAATTCGATCGAACGATGTTATTGAATTTACGGCTGTTTTTCAATCATTAATTATTATTAATGTTTATGAATCTTTGAAACTATTACCGAATACTTAAAATTAATATAATACACATACACTTGACATTTTTAATTCGCAACAATTTTTAAACAAAATCAACTTGCAACCTATATTCTGTGGACCTATAATGACACGGTTTATTTTCGTATGATATTTAGAAAATATTTAACGAAAACGTTATTATTTTAACAATTTTCGAAAATACAAGACGTTTTATTATATTTTTGATGTTTTGGTCGATTGGAAATTCTACGTTCTGCAAATGTTCATTTTTCCATTATTTCCCTGAAATCGAATCGCTCGCCGGACGCAAAGTGCGCGCGTCAAATATTTGCGTCTGTGACATTATGCTTATATTTTATTTGAATTATTCGACACGAGTGTCGTTCAACGATTTTCAAACCGGTTTGAATTCAATCTCGTATACTCGTATATACCATTTGTTTCGGCGTACTTTGAACGCGCACACCTCAACGGTAACGAGTGCATAAACGCGCGCGTATTTTATGCGTTTTTAAAGCACGTGTTTCTGGAGTCGCAAACACAGTCAGACCGTATTGTAAAAAAGTACCTGTCGGCCATCGGTGATAATTTAATCGATGCGGTTGTTATTGAAGCCCACGGTGTCCCGTGGTAATAATAACAGCACAGGCCCGGCGACGGGCAATACGAGAGAGAGAGAGAAAAATTATTAATAATAATAAAACAAGGACTCACTTTCGTTTTTATTTCGCAGATGTATATACACGTAATAATAATAATAAAAAAATCCTATTGCGACTAGTAACGCGACGCGCGTTTCTAAAATAGGTACACCTCGATTTCGACACGGACCCCTCGGGGCGAAAACGGATTCGCCGGCACCGTCGTCGTCGACGTGTATCATTTACGTTTTCCGCTTGCCGCGCGTGTCCGAAGGCTAATTTTTCGACAGTCGATTAGTAGTTGGGCCGGCACAGGTTTTTTCGGCGCGCCGCTTCCAAATTTAATTCACAAACGATACGTGATTATAGGTATAGTATTGGCGTATTATTACACATCGTATATCGCGCGCGGCGCGTCTAGAAAGTCTCGTAATCGTCTCCGGCACCACAGCATTTTTCTCGCGCGATTTCGTTACTATAACGTCGAATCACACGTTCGTGTTTTTTGTGTTTTTTTTTTCGGGGGGAAAGTCAACAGATTGGTTTTACGAGTGGAAAAAAAAACCGCGTTATAAAAAGTAACACCGCCGGCTGCCGAACACGCCGCGTTAGTTCCAGATCGAAAAACGCCAATAGTTTTTTCATCCGAACCCGCTGTAATTAAATTTGTCGACGCGGGTTCGATCGGCACCGGAGCTATACTGTGAAACCTACGCGTTCGAGCGAACTCTTAAATTTTAACGAACCGTTTTTCTGATACGTCAAGTACAGCGGCGTGTTGGACTGTTTCGCCGAAGATTTGTACGGAATACGTGCTGGTACCGTCTGCCAGTTTAATTCGATTACGCCCGCCCGCCCGACACAAATCAACTTGTTCCATCGGCACCACGTCGTCGTAACTTCAAAAAAAATTTAATGAGATAAAATTTAAAATTTTCACTTTCTTTCGTCTTTTTTTTCCCCCCAAATCGTAAAAAGTTATCGATAACGATATTATGAGTTTTGTTTATATTTGTGTTACATAATTATTATATTATATAATTACCAATTAGTATTCGGTAACTAAAAAACTACAATGGACAACTTTATCCGACGTCGCGACGATTCCAACGAGACTGAAACGAAAGTGATTGATATTACAGATCGTTTACGATTTTCGTTTGAATCGATTTCACCTCGTCGTCTCTATGTCCGGGTAGTGGGCGATGATAATAACAGGTAATTCGTATGTTTATTTGAACTTCGGACGTCTATTTCATCATCGCAGACGACAAACCGATATTTTCCTATTGTTATTGCTTGATTTTCATTTCGCTTCGGTAAGTTTTAGTTGTCGAAAAAGGAAAATTACTTACGTACGGGTAAACATTTTTTTTTCTCTCTATAAACTCTGACAATCGATAGAAGACAAGAAGAATATTCTTCACACCAAGACTTTAGGCGAGAAAACGTCTCTCAAACCCGTCACTGATCATATTATCGTTTTATGTTAATGTGATCTATATAATTAATTATAAACATGATACGTACGACACGGATTTTACTCTCTTCTCTGCGAACCTCTAATCCAATAGTAATTAAAATAAATAATTACCGTAAATCAGAGCCCTATTAATATTGCAAATGCGTATTGTGACATTTATTACAATGTTTTTCTCCCATCGAACTCTATAATTATTGTTTTTATTTGTTTACGGCGTGTATAATTACATAATATTATAATTTCAACATTACATAAAATATCCGTTTGGCGTTAAGATACACACTGCGACTAATTACTCACCGTCCACTTTCCAACTTTATAAATAGTTTCAACGCGTCGCTCGTGTAGAGCATTTTAATATATTATCAATCAAGTCTTGGCCTGTTCGTTTGTGACTTTAACGTGATTTATCTCTCGGATCGTCGTCGCAACGAACGTACGCCAGTTCTCTTTTTTTTTTCACGTGATATTTCACAGACGCGAAGTAATATTTATAAGCGATATGCAAAAAGTCATCTCGCTCCGTTATGGAATATCGACCTAATGTAAACGCGTGTAGACGCGTATTTAATAATTCTAAAAGGACGAACACCATAACAACGAAAAACACATTTGCATAATATGTGCATGACGCGGGCGTATTTGCACACTTATAAAAACACTTACAATTTATATTATGCATTTATAGAAGTGACGTCTAGCGTTGGCGTATTGGTGTGCGTAGGCAACGGCGGTGTACGAAATGCTCGAGTCAATATTTGTACGAGAGATAAAAAAAAAGGTCAGGTTAGTAGTGAAAAAAATAAAAATGTAATATCGAAAATAATATACTATACTTTCGGTGTACATATTTTCTTTTCGAAAACGGATAATGGTTGTTTCGGAAGGCGGCGTGTCGTATAGGCAATTCATTTTACTATATAACAGTGGTTGCCCGGCGGTCCGTAGAGTAACAAAAAAAAACTCGAGACACTCAAACTAGGAATGACTCGGAAGTTCGTCCGTTTCGAACCGTTCGAAAATCAGGACACGACCGACTACTCGAGTGATCGTCACGACGATTTTCATTTTTATACAGGATTTAAATGTAAATTTTAAGTTTAGATGTCAATTATTTCTGATTGCAAAGTTATATTTCCTTTGTGTTCAGTAGGTATTGGGTGAATTTGTGTCGATATTGTCTGTAAAATGTGAGTTGATTGCAAAAGTTGTTCTTCCTTCTGTTGTGTGGGTGCACATTTGAAAAAAAAGTTGCCATAGTTAAGAGTTCGCGGTCCAATGCCAAAAAGAAACTGCTGGACTAGATTATAGAAAAAATACATGGCAGTATAGTATGAAAACGTTGTCCACTTTAGACGTCACTACAGCAGCGGATACGAGGGTGGGAGATAGGGTGCCTCTCGCCCTTAGTTTTCCGATATTTTATTATTGTTTATACAATATTTTTCTCAGCCAGAGATGTTCCTTGTCAATATTAGGGTTGATCATGTCGAGTTTACCCAGTCAATATCGAAAGTGTCCTAGTATCCTTGAACAATACGAGTATAAATATCGGTCGCGCTTCATTAATATCTTGGTGAAAAAGACGCGTCGAACGATACTCGTTATGAGTCTCGCGCAGTGTGTTTACAAAAGAAACGACGCGGGAAAACAATGAAACCCGAGGTCAAGGTTCGCCGCGAGTAGGGGGAAAAAAGGTCACTCGTTCATAAAAACCGCCTCGTTTGGACGACCCTCGGATTGCCGCGGGTCACTGTGTCGCAGCACCCACAGCCACCTCGTTCCGCCGAGATCGCAGCGCCAACTGCATTACTGCAATACGGTACATTATCATAATCCACTGCAAGTCGGTCGGACGCGGTGTTATGTTTATTACACGTCATCGAGCGTTATAATTATTATTATACACGTTTTTATCGTGTATTGATTCCGACGACGCCGCGAAAAACATTTCAATTATTAATGACGCTGTACTGCAGGGAGGCGTGTGTGTGTGTCGACGTTTTTTTTGAACGGGCGCTTCGAGCGCCACCGACCTGTAACGTACGTTAGATAAACGTTAATCTGCGGCCTCGAAGAAAATAAAGCCCCTCGAAAGATGGGTTTACCCACTCCGACGACGACGACGGTCGTCCGCGGGATTTTCAACGCGCGTTAAAATATACATAATAATACATTTCTACGCGGCGATTTCGTTGCGAAACCCGCAACGACGTATTGTAAAATTATATACACGAATAGGTCGGTGAACAAAATGACTATGATTCCGCGCCGTGACATTGATATAGTAGGTACAGTCGAATCCGCTTAATAGAGACACCGGTTAATAAGGACAACCGCTTAATAGGGACAATTCTTCAATTACGAAAACAAACGTATACTCGTAGGGTAAACGTTCAACGCTTATCTGGGCCACGAGTCCGGATAATTGGGACATTTTTATCGAGTAATAGATCAGTAAGAAAATCATACCATCGATCAACAATTAGAACCAAATTCCCAAGAATATGATATTGTAAGAGTACTGAACAACGTAGAATTTGAACATCTGGATTCAAATGTGCAATGCTATGACCATTTAGTTATATTTAGGTTATAATAATTATGTTTTTCTTTTTGTATAATTAAAAAATTTCTATAATTGTGTTATTGTAATAAGTTATAATATAACAAATACATATTAGTTTATTTTTCTAAAGGCAAGAAACGAGTGTTTTATAATATTTCCTCTTACGGTCGACAATATGGGAGAGCGCGGGGCGAGCCTACCGAAAATCGATCGAAATCGAACGATCGTCCATGACAGCGGTTCTCAAACTGTGCTCCGCGGGAGTAGTCTAGGGGCTCCGTGGCTCCCCGGGCATATTTGTATTAATTAAATTCAGATTATTCAATTATTATTATACATTTCTTAAAATTACATTTTTAATTTTTATATTTATATTCAATATTATTTGGACCGTACCAATATGTATATTATTTTAAACGTTTAAACTATTTATAAATCCACATATTATAATATTATTTTGTGTCATAGTCAAAATGAGATTAGATAAAAGTCTGTGTTTCGTTCATTTGACATATTGTACGATAATTTAGTTAATGTTTTAAATAAAAAGCAAAATCATTTACAATATTGACAAAATTTTTTATGAATTATTGTCGTCTCGAATAGACATTTCTGATTTCTGGGGCTCCGTAGTTTTTTTTTTGGAACATAAGGGCAGTTCCGCGTTAAGCTATGTTGCCGCCCCGGGGAAAATTTAAATATGCCACCCTTAAGAAAATTTTTTTTTGTATATTAAAAATAAAGTTTACCACACTATTTTTATTACATTTTTTTTATAAAAAATATTAACGGGGAGGATACAAGGGTACTATGAAATAGCAATACATTTACAAATAAAAATTTGCCACCCCATCAAAGACCATAAAATTTGCCGCCCCGGGGCAATTGCCCCCCCTTGCCCCCCGTTAAACGCGGCTCTGCATAAGGGCTCCGCGAACAAAATAGTTTGAGAACCGCTGGTCTATGATAGAAAATCATAGACGTTTTGGTTTCAGCACGAACAACGAACCGGCGCGCCAGATTATGTCGATAGGAAATACGAGTAAAATAATCAAACGAATTCGGTCGACGATCGTTTTGCGCGCGAATCGTTCGACAGCACACGCAGCGTGCCCGTGATTTTTCAACGACACAATATCGAGAGAGCGCACTGCGTATTTTCAGTGCTCTAGGGAACTGAACCGATTGCAAGAGAGAGTATGTTTACGAACGCGCCGCGATTCCGCTCTGCTACCTCTTAAATCATTAGGTTTTTTCGATGAAACGTGGAAAAAAACGGATCAAAGCGTTTGCCGAGATTCTCCTGTTTGATTGATGACCGGCACCATTTATTATCATCCGTTCGAATATTATATTTATTGCGATATTCGGCGTGTTCGTTGCAGCCCGCAAGCGTGCCGCGCCGTGATTACTTAGAATCGGTACATTATTTATTTATATAATGACTTTATGCGATTCGATGAGAATTTTCTTAATAATATATTGGTTTTTGTTACTGAGATACTGAGGGTGACGTGTGACTTTTGAGACACGCCGTGTAAAAATCACTGTCCGTGATCAAACGCGGACTGACGAAAAGGAGCGCAAGGACGCTACCTATTTTCGGGGTAAACGATAAACATGTTTAGAGCAAACGCTCAAAAAAATAAAATACGTTTTATTATTGCGCGTTTAATTATTAATATTCCGTTTTCATGAAAAAAAGTCGAAAGAAATTAAAAATTGGCACCGCGTTAGTGTTCGAACGTGCGATTGGCGACTAACGTTTTACGATTTCAAAGACTTTGCGGTAAAAATAAATTTCCCATACGTCCCTGTAGATAATCACTCGACACTAAAGGACTTGAATTTTACATTATAAAATGATCTAATAGGTTATTTTTTAATAATATTACGTTTCAGAGTAAATATAAAATCATTCCTTTATTAATAATCTAAGGGCGGCGCCTCGTCGTCGATGCGTTACGTCGAATAATATTATTAATAAGACTCTTTTCGACGTTAAATATTACTACTTTTTCGGGTATTACATAAGTCTTCGTATTATAATTAGTATTAATTAAAATCTACGACCAACAAAAAAAAACGATCTACACGATCGTGGCGGAGAATTATTATTATCGCGTTAAAAACGCATGTGAATTTGGAGTCGTGTGAATTTTAATGGATTATAAGACGACGAACTCTCGTTGCGATCGCGGGCAATTTCACTCCGGGGGAAAGGACGCGTCCGTAATACATCGGATAAATCATACGCGCGTAATCCACGAGAAGACGGTTTAAATTCGCGGCGTTTTATATTTATTTTACTATCAAAACAAACATATTTTATAATCCAATCTCTTTTTGGCGTGCTTACGTTACGCTTCGCAAAAAAAAAAAAAAAAATCTCGCAATAAATCGACGCGCCGCCGTTCACGTGTCACAGCCACGCGCGTGCCCACTCGGTGCGTTTTTTTTTTTTTTTAATGTTTTCATAAACCGGGAGTTGTTTTATTCGGTTTTCTGGTTTTTTTTTTCTAAACGCGCGTCCTAGGACTATAAAACGCACGTGCGCGCGGGGTGCACGCTCGCGTCCCGTGGACACGATTCGACTTTCGAGAATAAATATCAAAGACGCGCAGCCATAAACCTAAAGATTATAATATGCAAATCGCGGGCAGGTACGAGAGGAGGGATCGCTCGATTGCGAAATAACACCGCGGCGGCGCCTGTACAAATGTAATGTTATGCGGTGCACTCGTGTGTCGCGCGGTAAAACATGCACGTTCGTGCGCTAATAATTTTTATTACGACGAGAACGCGTTTTGATTCTTCTCGTCGTCGTCGTCGTTAAAACGCCAACATTATAATATAATATAATATATAATACATTATGGATACGGTACGGGAAGATTTTGTTTTTATTCCGACGACGACGGTCGATTTATGCGTTTGAAAAAGAAAAAACGTATCTCGCGATTCGCATTATTTTTTTTTTTGGAAAAAAATTGTAAAATTCGACTGTTAAATTATTACGCGGTGTACTCTAGAGTCTAGAGCAGGGATGGCCAACTTTGATAGACCTGCGATCGATCTCCGAGTTTTTCTAAGTGGTCGCGATCGACCAAAAAAAAAAAAAAGGTTGTCAATAAACAAAAAATATATTATATGTACAGGCATGTTACACTTATTTTATTACTTTTTATTACAATATAAAATCAAATAAGATAATATTAATTTATACTAGGTATATATGTATATATTTATTATATTTATTGTAACTGTCATTGCAGGCTGGTTCGATTTATCAGTTTATACGAACGCGATAAAGGCCATTAATAGGAAGTAATGCGGGCTATCCATCCTACAATTATACGAACTATCGTTAATAGATATCAGTGTATAATCTTGTTTTTCTTTTTTTTTATTGCCCTTTTTCTAAATCTAATTTTTATATTCGTGGGATATACAAAGATCCACAAATTGTTCAAAAATTTAAGAAAATGCGAAAGGGTGTCGCGATCGACCGGTTGGCCACCCCTGCTCTAGAGCAGCGGTTCTTAACCTTTGCGTAGTGGCGACCCAAGATATATACCAAATTTTTCATGCGACCTTTTTATAAATAATGTTCAATGGCGGAATAAAAAATAACAACCGGGTACTCTTAATTTAATAATTTTTTTTTACTCTTAAACGGTTTCATTTATTATTTATATTATAAGGCTTAAAAATAAAAAAATATTATACCAACGTTTTAAATTTTAGCCGACCCAAAATTGGGTCGCGACCCTATGGTTAAGAACCGCTGCTCTAGAGTACGTTATTTTAGGTTTATGTTTTAACGGCAGATAATATGGTTTCGACCTTGGGCGCGTGACGAGAGAGAGATAGAAAAAAAAAATTAACGCTTATAACGTACTCGTACACGCAGTTAATTACTTTAAACGTTCATAGTGGTGTACCGATTTTGTAAAATTGTATTTTCCACACTTAAAGGCACTTTTATTAATTAATTATCAGTTATCTGACGATGGTTCAAGGCCGAAATAGCAGCAATTACCAATACGCTCATACTCTAAATAATTATAAGTACCCGCTGTTTTAGTTTTTTTTTTTGTGTAATTTTAACTTTTTGAAATATAGTTAATTAGTAGCCCGCAGTAAGCGATGATAATATAACCGACATATTTTTACGGTTTTTGTGTTTTGCAATTCGACGAGCTTTTCGATTTCGCTCGCGTATTTTCGACGACTCGGTGAAGATAATACCGACTGTATCTTTAAAACTATCTCCGTCGATGTCGCATCGTTATTAAAAACCACTGCAACGATTTGGTCAATTTTAATCGGTGCGGATATCGTTTTATCATCTTCTCCAATAATATTATTAGTACGCGAGAGTCTTGCAAGGTTTTCCGTTTTCGAGCGTGGCTAAAACGCGACGACGTGGGTAAAAAAAAAAAATGTTTGTTCTTCGTTTTTTCCTCACGATCCGTCGGTAATTCGAATCCGCGTCGCCGGGGTAAAGAACGGACGAAACATATTATACGGCGCGAGAGATATCTCATTACGTTGCGGAAATCGTACACACACACGTGTAAATTTAATATATACACATAGATGTACACAATATAATAAATCATAGCGCATCTGACAGCCGAGTAAATATTTAGTCGATGAATATTTATATACGTATTCACTCGGGATATGAAATATTCGATAGGCGAGCAGAGCACTATTATATCGCATGACGCGTACGTAATACAGAGTTTAATTATTTACATAATCAGTAGGACGATATATTATCCGCTCGCGATGCATTATGTATAGGACGCGTGAGTCATATTTTCCAAACTACTGCGAATGCACCGCGCGCGCGCGCGCAAAAAAAGTCTTCGCAATTATAATAAATCGTAGCGAAATGAATAATAACAACGATAATAATAGGCGCTGCCAGCGTTATGCGACGGCGGCGTGTACGTGCCGTTATTACGCGACGTCGTCTTGAATTATTATTCTCGGCGTTCGCACTACTACCCCCGCGGCGGCGACGTGCCGCGGAACTGAGATTTATCCGCGCGGACTAACCTGCAGCTTTTCGTGGAATCGATGAAACGAATTTTCGAGTTTTGGCTCTTGCGGTTCGCCGCGCATTCGTCAAGAGTCGAAAAAAAAAAAAAACGAAACGCCGCTCTAATCGACGTCTTCGCGGCGGCGCCTCAATTAAACGCACACACACGTCGTCGGCGAGTCCTGTGCGCTCTACCGAGTTCCCGGTGACCCGCAGTGATTTTATCCGTTCATCTGTTCGTCCGATTTCGTCGACGGAGCGAGAGACCCCGAGTACATTAGGGACCGGGAATTCAGAGAGTTTCTTCATCGAAACTGTCTCGTCGATTCGAAAAACTCGCGAACAATAACTCCAAGTCCGCGTTTCTTCGACTTTGATGAATTTCGACCTACCCCACACGCCGCCGCCGACGATGACGTCGTCGTTCGAGGTGGTTCTTTTAATTCGTCGGCGAGACGCCACCGAGACTATAATATACCTGGGTCGTCGTGTTCAAGTGACGTCACGCCGCCATCGTCCGGACGGCGCCTATCCGCAGTCACATCATCGGCAACGCCCCCAAAAACCGACGTCGGCGCGCGCGCGCTCGCGCTCGCATCGTCCCCGGCGATCCTGTTATTATCTATATTTTACGAGCCGGTCGAGGAGGCGGGGTTATTTCAGTTTTTTTCTGTCCCCCGCGTAGACGTACACACCGAGTGCACCCGCGTGCGACCGATTCCTGGCACTTAAATCCGATCGCGTACGCCTCGGCAAATGGTTGCGAACGTAAAAAGAACGCCGTCGCAACCAACTACCGTTGACGTGTCGTTTCCAAACGATCGAATGTGAAACGATCTCTTTTAATCATTTTAAAAGTAACGCGCGCGTCTATTTTTTTTTTTTTTTTAATCTAAACATCCCTCTCCCGGAATGACGACACTGCGTGTCGACCCTTCGTGACGGTTTTCGTTACAGTCTGGCGCGTATGTGACTTTGGTTTATTGTTCGTCTGAAATCCCGACCGCAGTCAAAACTAGCGGATCGAACGATTGCGAGTGGCTTTGCTTGGACAGCCGGGTTTCACGTGAAAAAGGTCGATTGAATAATCAACAGAAACGTAGAAATCCCGAGCTTCGAGCCAGAACGATCGCGCGTTTCAAACAATATATTTATCCGTAATGACGGTTGATTTGTTTTTTTATTACTGGACTTGCAACTGCTGTTTAACGCCGTGACGTTCATTCCAACAATAATAATTGGATTCATACAATGGGAATTCAATTTAAATGTTCGAAACAAACTTTGATTAAACTTCGTAAAGAAAAAAAAACCATGGCGTACGCATAGAACGGCGAATAAATTAAACATTTGTTTGAATAAAATGTGTTTTGAAATAAAATATTTCGGATGACTTTAGCTTATAATAACTACTTATATCTGAGCACTTGTTATTCAATACAGAGTAAACACCGGGACATAACGTAAGTAACGTTTGGTGCGCAAATGCCAAAACGTTTATGAAATAATCGGTTTTGCGAATATTCTCTCGAGAATGCGGATTGGCAACGACACCGTACTTTATACTATACTACTATAACCGCAGATGATAAACGAGAAAAATTATCTTCGCGAAATCACAAGACTTTATAAATAAATAAATAGATTGGCACGCCGCGTCGCAGATTTTACAATCGAACCGGAAAACCAGGACGAGCGCGCCCGAGTAATATCGGAAAAAACCACGCGCGGTCATCGTTTGATGACTATCGAATGATGCGAAATAATCTAATCGCGTGTACACGACCGCTAAAATCGTTTTGCGTCTCGAGGAAATAAGTACCTATTTTTAGATTTATTATTTCACGATCCGACACGGCTTTTTAAGTTTTTTTATTCCGTCGGTAACCGTATTTATTAGAGAGCGAAATAAAATTATTTTTAATTTTTTTTTTTCATGAAATCATTATTGTTCCGTCATTCGCGTACGAATAAATAAAAAGCGAAAAAAAACATAATCGTATGCTCGCGCAAAATACCCGTCGGAAACGACGACGACGACGACATAATGCGAAATTATAATAAGGGTTCCGTTTTCGTGAAAATCACGATGATGATCATCAGAACGATTCGGTAAAGGGTGAAAGAACCGCAGCAGTAAGACGTTTTCCTAAATTCTTTCGGCCCCTTACGATATCAAAACGTGCCCTTGTTTTTGTTTTTTTTTTCAAGCCAAATTTCGTTATGAAAAACGCGTGGTTTGATCATCTGTACCGTTAATCGGTTTTCGTCGCAGTTGAACGCGCGATGATCACTTTTGTTTTGTCACATTAATTTCGTAGACCTCGAACCTTTTCTATATTTCAATATTTTGTTTTTTCGATTTTCTCGTTCGCCTACACAATCGTTTTCTGGATCTAAAAGTGTCACAGTCTACAGTAACAAATGCTGTTTTATCGGTGATTTTTTTCGTCATCATTATCAAAAGTAGGGCTGATTATTTGACGCTACGTAGTTTTTTATCCTGGCTGTCTAAAACGGATGTCCTTAAAAGGGAAATGTATCGTATAGTAATTTCACGTGATATGGTGATGATATTATTCAATGTCATTTCTGTTCTGCAATTTCGGGGCGTTTTTATTTTTTTTCATGTATTTCAGGGAATTTGTAAACGTTCAGTACCTTTTCACAGTGAACGTAAATATTGTTGTAATAAAAGCAACAACGTGTTTTCAGGTAATGACTGGAAAACGAAATATAAGATCAGTAAAATAATTAAAAAAAATTCTCCAATTGTTACATCAGAATAGTAGAAAAGTTGAAAATGCTCTCCTCTCTCTCGGAAAGAAGAAAAGAAATATTCAGAAAACACATAATTATATAATATTATTGCAATCGTTTGGTAATATCGTTTTTAAACTGCAAGAAATCAATGCGTTTAAAACACATTTTTAGTGCATGTAAACGCACTAAAGATTTTTGTTTCAATCGAAAAAAATATTTGTTTAAAATTTATTAGTTTGGTTTTATTACTGTGCTCGAAAATATGTGTCCACGACATTGATCAGTGCCAGAAAAAAGTCGCTGCTCGTGGCATAGAAACGACGTATTTAGTTATTAAAGCACTCTCTTACGTCGTTCAGCATATTGTTGAACGTAATTTTGAACGAAAGCGTCAATATTTTAATGATTTTTACCACGACGGTGTAAATACAGTAAGATTGCAGTATTGATATCGGTGGCCGATATTAGTATTTTACGAAAAAAAAAATGTAATACTATGTGATGAAACTTTTGCGAGTACAAAAACAGATATGATTCTTTATAATGCGTTTAAGTATTCGACCAGCTACAGAGAAATTCAATTACACTATTACAGTCGACGGCTGGACCAACCGTATTTAAAATGTCGCCCGGGCATATTTTGATTTATGGCGTATTGAAAAACCATAGCAGAATTCAGAGGAGCGTTCCTCTTCGGCCAGGTAACGAACAACAATATTAATCTTAAAATATAAATTGAAAACAAATAACAAAAAAATTATACACACGATTCGATAAATTAATTCTAACAAAACATTTTGTGTTCCCTTATGCCCTTAAATATGGCACCGACAATTGATTTTTGAACGATTTTTAAATACAATTAATAAGGTAAAACAAATGGTATTCAATGTAACCGAAAGCGTATAAAATATGTAAATCGGTTTCGGATGACATTCAAATCGCAATTACTTTCAAAAGAAAACTATAGACATCGGCTATCGTCACGTTACAAAAATAAATCAAACAAACAACATTGATTTTACTATATAACATTTTTTTATATTTTGTTTACCATCCAATGGTTCGATTTTATTGACTTTTAATTAGTTTGTCTAATCGAAAATACACATTACATTGTACGTCTAGATACGATAATCATAAGTAATAACAAACAAAACGATTTAGTCGTAAGTATCACAGTTTTTAATTCATCATTAATAATTTACACGTAATATTTATCATAGTATTCAAAAATTATACGTAAAATATAATAAAGCCTAAATCTAAAATATTCTCTCCATTTGTTTTTGTTTGGTTTTTTTCCCTTTTTTGTTTTTTTTTTTTTTTCAAATTAAAAACATATCACATTTTGAACGCAACACCGTACATTTTGTTAGGCGAATGAGAAAAATTGGTAGATAGTAAATGTGTTAAAACAACAGTACATGTACTTAGTGTAAAATAGCAGAGAGTATAGTATGACTTTTTTTTTTAGACTGTACACAATTAATTAGTCGACAAAAGACAGGTAACTGAACGACAGGTTCGAGAGAAGACACTAATTAAAACATAATAATATATACGTTTAAATGATGAATGTGACCAAAAAAATAATAATAAATAGAACACGTTGAATAAAAGCATTGATAATAATAATAATAATAATAATAATAATAGAAAAAAAAAAAACAAAAATTACATTGAGCGATTCTATTAAAAATCTTCTTTTTTTTTTTTTTACTTTTTTTTTTTCGTGTTTGTTGGAATGAATATTATGTGATTAACAATAAAAATTGGACGACGGAGATAATAGATATTATATAAAACAAAAATAGTTTAGGTGTCTTTTACCATTATTTTAATTAAATATCATTTATGTATATTATTATTATTAATATTCGGTAAAAAATATTAAGCTTATCGTAACTGATTATACTCCCGTATAAAATATTAATGGCTCGAGTCTAAATGCTAACGTTTCTATGTGTCCACACTTTCGTGTAGGTATGCACAGGGAGGCGGTTCCGTTTCTCACTTAAATTGACACAGACCAGGAGGAAATATCATCGACATAATATATTTTAGTGTATTTTTCATACTTTTTAAACTTGGAAGAAATGAATATAAATAGTGAATATGTTCCCACAAGATCGATGGGCGACGGGTTGGATGAAACCGAGTGGCCAACGTTCGTTGGCCACATAGCTATCATTAACTGCCGTCGCGTTTCACGGGTGACCGTATGACGCTGGGTCTGAGCGACGACGAAGCACTGCCGGCGTTGAAGGACGACTGTTTCTGCAGCTTGGACGGTGTGGTGCCACGGTCGACCAGAACGGATGGCTGGTCTTCCTCTTTGCAATGCGGACCCTCCGACAGAGTCTCTTCGATAATCACAAATATTTTGTCTTTGTCGGCCTGAATAAACGATGACAAATAATTACATCGTCCGATGTGTGTGTGTGTGTGTTTTGTGACTGCGAACAACAACATACCTCGTTTATAAAGCCGAAGTGCACTAGTTCCTGAGAGAGAGACAACGCCGTGTCTGCATCTGTTATAGAACATGTCAATTGACGATTCATTTTGTCATCCATCCGTAGTAGAATTGTCATCTGTATGTCATATGAAAAAAAAAAAACCGGTAAATTAGTCAAACAATAGAAATTAAACAAAAAAAAAATATATTACCAAACGGAATAAACAAATTCAATCGTTACACGACTGGAATTGAGTTGTTTTTTTTTTTTTTCAATTATAAAATTATACAGCAGTGTGTGGTGTGGGAAAAACGGTCAAACACACAAAGCGCACGCGTTGAAATTGAATAATTTCTCAAAAAGAAAAACGCGAAAACCTACCATAAAGTCATTTTGAGCGTCGTCTCGTGGCTTGATGTTGCACATCATGTTGACGATGCGCCTGACTTCCACGTCGACTGGCCCGGCACTACTTCTGTCAGACGGAATCGACTGATCCATCGAACCGGTCGGACTCTGCGGCTGATACGTGGTCAATCGTACGGGCCCCGCTTCCAGAGCGTAGGCCGTCAATGGGTATATGCCAAACCTAGAAAGAGAGAAACGTCCGATTACAATCCGACCTGCGGCGGCGGCGGCGGCGGCGTGGCGAACTTTAAAACTATTTCACTCTTCCGAGAAAAAAATTGTCAAGTTCACCGTCGACGTTTATCATTTTTTATTTAAAAAAATTAAAAACGTGACATTTTCTTTTCGCTGAAAATATTTCTCGTGTTCGGTCGGAAAAATTCCAACAATTCAAACTATTTATTTTTTTTTTTTATCAAAAAGTTTTTTGTTTTTTTTTTTTTATACGTCAGACGACCTTCTAAAATATTTAATAACTTTGCCCGCCGCCCGACTACTCGAAACGTTCGTATCAATTAAATATGTCAGTTGGTCCCAGTCCGTTGGTCATATAAAATAACGAGTTTTGGTAAATTTGATAATCCAAACCGCCCATTTATAAATGTTTCGAATGAAAAAAAAAAAACACATTTCACTACCCAAACTCGTACGAGCAGACACTGCATACGTAAATTAATAATACACCGTACCTGACATCTTCGACGAATTTTTCGAGCTTATTGCTCTCGGGGACGTCGGACATTTTGAAATGGACCGATCGCGTCTCGTCAGCGTGCACAATTTCGGCCATTTCTTTTTCCGGCGGGTAAACCTCGTCGGACAGTCGGTCGGCAAAATGTTCTTAGGGCGAGAAAAAAAAAGTAAAAAAAAAGAAGACATTTAGCGACGTGGAAACGCGCCAAGTCGAGGAACCCGGCACTCACCAGTCTTAACTAGAGTGTGAGCTGCGAGCAATTTCAACGCGTGCACCTCGAAGAGAACCGGATGAAAGAGTAAGGTCCGCGCCGTCGGTCGTTTTTCGAAATCGGCCGTCAGACACTGGTAGATCAGATCCTTTTGCAAAGGATCGTCGAGAGATTCGATGGTGCGGTTGATGTGGTCCTGCGTGACCAGCGTGCCGCTGTCGCCGTTTCCCTGTATTTCTATAGAGGCCATTTCCAACGCGCACATGCCGAACGCGTAAATATCAATGGCGGGCGTCACAGAGTCTGAAACGCCAAGAATACGGTTAATCGAGGACGAGTAAAAAGGACGGGTAACTGATAGGGACAGGGCAGGACCATGGGTGTACCGCGAGAATGGCAAAACGTGCCTACGTTAGGGACGGAAATTGTGAAAGAGCGCACGATATTAAAAATATTAATTATAAATACGAGTATAGGATGTATAATTAGTGTGTATACTTGTGGAATGTTAAAATTACGCTTGGCGTCGATGGTGTCAAATCGTTGCGGAGAACGTCCTCTAAAAATAAATCGCGTACGTAGCAATGTCACAAGGCTCGGTAGGTACACACCTATAGAAAAGGACTTTGGTCGTCGGATTTTTTAGACGACAAGTCCAGAAAAGTTGTCGTTGGACGCGAACGCCATATTTCGGAACAAAACCGCCGAAACGCCGGATTTATCGTGGAAATTGAGTGAATGAGAGAGACCGAACGGGGGGGGGGGATAAATAGGCGAGTGTCGTATATACTTACTCCCACACTCGGGCGCGATGAAATGCATGTTTTTCATGTTTTCCCGACAGGTCTTGATGTGCACGTGAATGGTGTCCGGAGCAACTATATTGTTTTGTTTTGTTTTGTTTTTTTTTTTTTATAAGAAAAAAAAGTCTATTAGTACCGTCGCAATAGTAGTCGTGCGTCGGCTCGATCCGATCGCACGCACGTTTGACCCGACCGGCCCGGTCCTGGACAACCCACGCGGTCCTCAACGCCGGAACAATGTACACCGCGAACGCGTTTACAATCCTACACAGAAATATGGGGCGGTCCCTAGCATCGTCATTGCCTAGGACCGTCGGCCGGCGACAAAGTGCTGTGCGGAACGGTTCGAAACGTCGGCACTGTAAACGAGTGTGTGTTTACTCTGTTTTTTTGTTGTTTTTTTTTTTAAACCATCGTCATGCTTAGTATCGTAACAATTATCATCACCTTCCATAATAATTGTATCCAATATCATAATATATACGTACGTTAGAGACTATGATTGATTGATTGATTTTTTTTTTTTTCGTACAATATTTTACATATAATTTTTTTTTTTTTGGTTTATTTTCCCTTACATGGCATGTTTCGCTCGTGCGGTACTTTACCTGATCCTATTTTCACGAGTCCATTGTGTTGGATAAATATCGTGTCACAGGTCAGATTCCCATGGATGATGGGCGGTGAACATGAATGCAAGTAACTGAAAAACAAACCACAACTTTTGTTTTTTTTTTGTTTTCGGACGACGGCGGCGGCGGCGGCGGCGGTGGCGGCGGCGGCGGCGACGGCAGCGGTGGTGGCGGCGTTTCGCACACCCCGCGACCGAATAACATTATTTTATTATTATTTTTTTCTCGTGTTTTTCGACGTTCGTTAAAAAAACCACCGTCTATCGGCGATCGTGTGTGTGTCGGTCGGTCGGTCGGTCGGTCGGTCGGTCGGTCGATCGGTCGGTCGGTCGGCCGCCCCGCCAGAGTCGCAGGAGTACAGGACGAGAGAAGCGTTTCACCGGCTCGGGATGACTACTAAATTTGTTCGTTATTCATGGCGCATCATATAATTATTATTAAAGATAAACATATATACATATGTATAAATAACGTACGTATGTATATATATATAAATATATATATATATATATATATGTATGTAAAATACATATATATATTTAAAAAAAATATGAACACATAACGATAAAATATAATAATATTAATATATTTGCACGCCGAAATGTGTTTGCGTTTGCAGCAGACCACCGCATGTTATATTTATTATACGTACGCACACACGTGTGGGTAATATGAATGTCGTAAGTAGTTGTAGTAGTAGTAATAGTAGTGGTGGTGATGGTAGTAGAAGTAGTATCAGTGGTAGCCGACAAACGCATTTCGGAGTCCTGCAGCACATGTGAAGATTAGGCAAAACTATATTTTTCTCGGACCATACGACACGACAATAATAATGATAAGAAAGCAGCGGCGTTTCGGGGGGCGGGATCTCGTGTTTCTTTATATGAGTATAAATTTTTTTTTTTTCCATTTCTAATCGTTCTGAAAAATACAATTATATACACATAATAATGACGTGTGCACAACTGCAACAATCGCCGTCCGACGTCATGAGCTCCGTCGCCATCATCGTCTTCCACATCTTCTCCCGAGTATAACGCTACAGTACGACGGCCGCTTCTCTTGCACCACGTCGTCACACATTTACAATATGTTTACCAAATTACCACGTATATATATTTATATTGTATACTCACAAATATCTATTATATATATATACATTTATATATATATATATATATGTAATGTTTTCATATAATTTTGTTTTCTGTAGTTTTTTTTTTCAAATTATATTATACACGTGTTTTTAATAATATATATGTATGTAGTATGCATAGATTATTATTATTCGCTATTCTAAGTACGTCCTGCTAACGCGGTAGCACGACAACGCGACAACGGACAAATAATGAAAGAAAAAAAAAAAGAAGAAAATTGAAATTTTGCGATCCTAATACCAACAGGATCGGAGAGTCTAGCGCTTTGCACATACCTTAGGGCGGATAGGATTTGCGTGCACCATCGTTTCCACGCGGCCAGTGAAATTTTCTTTACATTACGTTTGGTACGTTTTAGGAACTGTTTCAACGAGCCAGAAGACATGTACTCCGTGATGAATATGACCTGCGAAAATACGTCGATCAATGGACGTCGTTCCAGAGAAGATATAGACGATTTAGTCGCGGGCGACTGACCGCCTGACGATTTAATAACAAGCCGTTTTGTCGGGAAAATACGAGTCGTAAATTGGCGCGCGAAATCGTGTGTCGCTCTTTTGTTCTTCTGAATAATTGTCTGCTCGTTACGAACTGCGATTTCACTGCACCGCAATACGGTTTTTTACTCGTTTACAAGGACATCGTTGAAAAAACCAAACTGTTTATCGATTTCGTTTCGAAAGATTATAAAAAGGTGCGCGAGACGGACAACCCCTGATCCCTCCCCCTGCCGACCGGAAAATGGCGAATTCTCCGCGTAAACACCCCGGACTCGTGCGTGCGCGCGCCTACTAATCGCGTGGGTCGATCGCGCACGGCTTTATAACCATCATATCATATCATAATTACACGTGGTTTGTCGTTGTGCGTGTCCGTCCAGTACCGGTGGAAGTTGACGATGTTGGGATGCTGGAGTTGCGTGAGGCTTTCGAACACTTGCCGGATCTTGTCCTCTTGGGCCTTGTAGTTCTTGCGCTCCGAGAACTGCACTTCGTTCCAGACCACCTCCACGCCCTCTTCCGTGTCCATGGCCAGGTACGCGCAGTCGATTCCGGGGACATCTCGTTGTTCCACCTACAGAAAACGAAACGCGTTACTGTCACGGTTCTCTTGTACAACTATAAGACTACATGAGACGTCCGAAGGACTAACGCGTGCTTAATAACAATAATTATACACAGTCTGCGAGAGGAGACGCCGCCGCCGATTTATTAAAAGTAAAACCAATAAAACGATACGCCGCGCGCCGCTTCCCGTATGATATTATAATCAAGTCGAGTCGACGACGACGTGGCGGTATTGATATAATTTTTTTTTTTTTTGCTCGCTTTTTGAACGTTCGCGAGACTCGAGAAGGTCGTTTGAAATTTAATACGAACGCGCGCGCGCGCGTACAGTGATAATACGGCAGTATAATGCGTGTATAATATGGATTCTGGTCGGATTCGGTTCGAGGAGGCGGTAAAAGAAGAAATCGATACACCACCGCGCGCGCCACGTAGGTACGCGCACACAACAATCCCTCGGCACAGACAGATGCTTATGATACGTGCATTAGCTCTAGCGAGATATCGGTGCCGACGTGTTACGCCGCGGCCGTTGCAATTACGGCGTTCGCTGCAGACTTACACGCGTACTCGGCGCAATAAACGCCACGTCGTCGTAAAAACGATATGTATTTTACTGCGTTTTCGGGCAATTTTCGGGTTTTTAGGGCGACGAGACACGATCGCACGCCGTCGTAGACGGGTTATTACGGCGCTGAATATGGTAAAATGTGTAATTGCAGGACCCTTAAACGCGGTCGAGTTAATAACGCGTCGGCGGCCACTGCATATTGTTGTCGTTGTTGGCCGCCGTCGTATGAAATCACACTCTCATTATCTGCGTGGGAGAACACGTGCCTCCGACAATATAATTACACCTACGCTGCGCACGACGGAATTCAAAGCGGACACACGTCGTCCGTTTACCGGAGTGAATTCGTGTCGTAAATACACACAATACGAGAACGATTATTATTATTATTATTATCGTCCGGTCGACGAAAAACGTCAGTAGTGAAAAAAAAAAAAAAAACCAATAATACGCGCGTATCGGAAAGAAAACGAAAAAAAATTACAAAACAAACAATACCCGTGATTTTTACGACTTCGACGAGACGCGCGCGTGCGGCGGCGGCGTAATAACAGTTGTCGCCGTCCGTCTCGTTTAGACGGCGCAAGAGAAAAAAAAACCTCGCTAGAAACCGCGTGCCCGCGCGCGCGTTTTTACAAGATTCCGGTAATAACAATAATTTTATTGTGTGGTACAAACACGATAACAGCAGCGGCAGCGGCAAGCGAACGGAATAATCGATTCATGCCGTTCTAAAACGCCCGCACGAGAAAATAAAAAACGCCGAGCAACGACACAATAACGATCTCGAGGATATTACATTTGTGTTGCGTTTCGCAATGACGTACGAAACGCACGATGTTTCTCAATATTCCCGTAAACGTCCGCAATGGAAAAAAACAAACGTCGAGCCTTATTATTCATTTTTAGATCCGTTCCGATATCCTTGTACTACGCAAGTCGATCCGTCGCGCAGTGATCCTGATAATAGAGCGGGACACGCCGCCGGGAAAAAATACGGGGCGGATAAGAATAATGCGCGTGTACAAGACGATATTATACAGGATGTTTGAAAATGATTCGTCCGATTTTAGTAGACTATAAAAATTGTTCCTGTAATTTGAGGTAAACGAAGCACCAACCATCTGAAAGGTGAGGTTATTGAGTTTTTATCGATTGCTGATGAGTCGCGATAATGTACAGTTTAGTCATGTGGCGTAACTTAATTAGTTGTTATCGAAATGTCGACCGAGCAATGGATCGGTCGCTGTAGTGCTAATAACGCTACATTTTGTCCATCGCCGGATCTTACAATCAGTGATTTTCTTCTCTAGGGTTACATAAAAAGCATTGTTTATGTACCTCCCCTTCCAAAAGATCTTGACGAATTGAAAAGTCGCATTACAGACGCCATCAACTTGGTTACAGTCGACATGCTTTGGTTTATGAGGAATTTGAATATCGCTTAGATGTGTGTCGTGCAAGTAAGGGGGGTCATGTTGAACATGTATAAGCATTGTACCCAAAACTTAAAATAATCCATTAAAATGTAAAATTTATTTTAACACGATTAATCAAATTTTACAATAAATATGATTTTTTGAAATCGGATGAATCATTTTGGAACTGTACCCTGTACATCTGTTAAAGGCTCGTTGCGTGAATATTCCGTTCGCAGACAATATCCCCGAGTAAACACGACGAACGGAAGTGTAATGAAAGGTAAATTATTGTCGAGAAACAAAAAATTGACTACGGCGGCGGTCGAGCGACGGCGATCGGCGTCTCGAATATTATTTTTACGAAAACTCATGGATTATTAGCGATTCGATTCCATTAGCGTTGGTCGACTGCTGTGTGGCGTTATTGTAGCGTTCCGACGCTTTAATAGGTTACAATTTTACAACAGCTCCGACCGCGAAAGCCCACAGGTCCCGTTTATTCACAAACCCCTAGTGTTTATTTTTTTTTATTTTTTTGTTACGCTTTTCTGTAAAAGAAAGTTTTAATATAGAAAAACTTCGAAAATCGACCCTTTCAAAAACACGAGTGTAATACGTATAGTAATATAGTAACAGGAATACGTTTTAATTAAAAGAAAAATAAACAAAACGTTGCAATGCGGCACAGAAGAAAATGAAAATAATCGAAAGAATTCGACGACAAACACAAGCTGTAAATCTGTATTCGATTCCGCTATCGGCACGCCAGCAACGGAAAAGCGTTCACGGCTAGTGACTCCCGACGGTCATCGCAGGCCTCTCACGAACCCATATTCCTGAATCCTTAAAACGAACTGCGTCTGTAAATTTCTCACGCGTTCGCTAAAAGTTTCGTACCACCGTTCGAATGATAGATTATTATTATTTAATATGGGTGCTCTGCGGCAGCAGAGAGAAAAACAAAAATTAGCGACTAAAAAACGTACAGGCGGCGGGCACGTCGATATCGTCGAGTCGTCGTCGCATAGGTAATCATCGCGGTCTAATAACGACGGCGGCGCGGCGGTGGATTTGTGCGACGTTCCGTGAACGTCCGTTTCGACGCGAACAAACACAAACGAGGCTTTTCGGTCGATAAGCGTTTTCAAAAAACACGACCATTAAAAAAAAAAAAGCGCACAACACATAACGACCGTTGTCGTCGCGATAGAGGCGCGTACGTCATCGTGGCGATTGTCGTATTGTTATTGCGACTCGCAATAATAATAATATGATAACCGTTTTGGCGCGCGTAAACAACGTCATAACAATATCGGACCGGTTTCGACTAAACGACCATAAAAGGGATCGGAAGTCGCGCACGCGGATTCCGACGACGGCGCGTGACCTATAACGCGATATGGTACACCTTTCGCCGTCGTCGCGCGCGTTCTTCCTCCGACCTTGTGTTGGCTGTTTTTTTTTTTTTTTTCATTAATCCTCGCGCGTCCCTGTATGACGCGGTCCGTTGAAGTCGGCCATGTAACGATACGACGCGCGGCCGACAACAAGGGCGACGAGGCGCGTACAATTCGAAAATAGACGAGCGATTTGTTTTTCGCACAACAACAATTTTTGGCCAACGATTATTATTATTATTTCTATTTTGTTTTTGTTTTTATAGCTTTCGAACGCTCTACTCGCTCTGTTTACCGTTTGCACGCGCTATCGTCGTGCGGGCTGTGGAAAAAAACCACGTCGCCGCGGAAACGCCGGATTTCAATGACGCGATTGTTCCGACCGCCGTAATGTAAACAACTGGCAAAATATTTTCGCTCGTCTGATTATTATTATTATTGCAAAGAGCGCGGGTTTTTATGACGAGTGAATTGTTGAAGACCGGCGGATCGCTTGCCAAGGAGTGCCGATAAATGACGTCTAGTCGCTGCTTTTCGCGCTCGCAGAACTCGCGATAAAAATAGTGTTGTACTACTACACAGCAACCGAAGCGTAATAATCTGTCATAACGATAATCAAGAAAAACGATCGTTCGCGCTTAATTTAACGTGATTAAAAATTCTACTTAAATGCATATTTTTGGACGCGGCGCGTGACCTTAACCCTCGCCGAGACGGTGGCCATAATGCCGCCGCCGGTGCACGGCGGCGGCGGCGTCAGACGTCCGAAATCGCCAAAAATATACTCGCGTTTAAATAGGTATTTAAATAATAATAGTGCGCGCGCGAGACTTTGTTCGTTAAAAGCACCGCACGAAAGAATAAAAATATTACGCGCCGAGAAAACATTACGAGTGTAAGTATGTATATACATACGTCGTCCCTTTTCTCTCTCGCCCCCCCCTCCCCCGTTCGAAGCAAAACGAAAGCTCTTATTTATTACGCGCTCTATTCGATCGTTAAAGCGCGCGTTAATAGTTTTAACCGCCGCCGCCGTCGAGCTCGCGATGGAATGAAGAAAATGTAAAATCGCCCGCCCGGTGCCGCGTAAAAAAACACGAGCCACCGGCCGTTTCGGAGAAGCTAAACAACACCAAACGACTCGCGCTTAAATATTTACGCGCGCGCGTTGATTTAAACACCGCGTCGTCGTCGCCGGCGACGCGTGTAAAAATACATTTAATTGTAGTGTTTTCAGATGAAAACGTTATTATTTGTTTGAATTCTCGACTTTGTGCGCCGACGACGCGCATTATATTATAATATTATATTATGTACAAAACATAAATTATTGCGCACGAAACGAAACGCTATATTATGGACTCTAGAGAGGTCATCGCGACCGAACAGATTAACGTTCTCGGTCTTTTTACACGATTTATGGACAATACGGCGGCGGCGGCGTCGAACTGACACAATGCGCGCGGGTTCGTAGTGCAAAGACTATACTATTAACTACGAATTAATAAATAAATAAATGGAAACGGCGTCTTTGTGTAAATGTGTTCCTGTATTTCACGTTGTTGTGCAGTGATCGCATCGCGTTTAACGGAAAACCAATTGCCAAGGTCAGCAGCGCTGCAGAGCCGGGCAGAGTGTGTTGTGAAACGCAGTTATTAACACGTCGGGTCTCTCGCTCGCCGCGCAGCAGAAAATTATAACGTCGGGTTTGAAAACTCATCCATCCTTCTCCTCTGCACGCGGCGCGTTTACGGTGTAGTTTCGGACATTTAGCACCGTTGATAAATGAACTCGATAGTAATTATGTTACGTCGCCCGGCTGTTGTTGTTGTTGTACGATACACGCCGTATATTTAGCCGCGCCGCCAACACACCCCGCAGCACGTACATCAAATACTCGTGCGTACGATATAATTTATTTACGCGAGAGAATCTATAAATAAAACACCCGAGAACACGCCGCCACCGGCATGAATCGCGCATCGCCGCGGACGGATCTCGCGTTTCGATAATTAATTTCGAAAACGACGCGTCCAAAACGCGATCGGCAAAAATTATACTTGGAAACTACCTACACTCTCTCCGCCCGTACGTATATCGACCGCCGCAGTAGACGACGCGCACATAACGTATTTCGTGCCGTGAGCCGACCGAATTGAGAAAAAAACACAACGGAAAAAACTTTCCGACGACGACGGTTCGGCGACACAAAGTTTCACAACGCGCGGCGACCAGAACGGCGATAACAACGGAGAGATGTTGTGCATTTACGAGGCGAAATGCACTCGTTTCTGCATCGCTCGGAGTCACCCGCAGTTGTCTCGATCTCGAAACTATTCGACCGATGATGACGTTTTGACACGGCGCGCGTCGAGTAGAAACGATGAAGCGAAAAATGGAAAAGACGATACTACCGAGTGACAAAACGAAACGGGCGGGGTGAAAAAAGCGTCGAGCGGTTTGCCGTGCGTACGGGACAAGACGTTGGGATAGGCGGCGAATCACGTTGTAGTTTTCGACATTTTTTAACATCATTATCCAACGCGACATTGCAAGTGTTAACGTGAAGTCGATCGGACGAGAACAAACTTCAATTTCCATTTGCGGTCGTTATCCTCTCGTAATAATAACACACACACACACACACCTGAGCAAGCGGTAACGATACAATACAACACCTCGCGGTCGTAAATAATGCGCGCGCGAGGTGGCGCAGGATACGTTTTGTCAATATATGCGCCACTTCCGCCCTCTGTCGTCGTCACCATATTATAATGTGTACTTTTTTCACGCGTACGATTATGTAGTACCGACTACAATTGATCGCGTGTGTGTGTGTGTGTGTGTTTTGCTACCCGTCGGAAACCCGACGAAACTATATTTATTTCTCGTCCACGTACCTACCGCACCTATTGATGATAAAACGTCGACCGAAAAGCTCCTCGCTCGTATATGCACCGAAGAGGAGTCGGCGGTCCGTGACGAAGATGGGACGACACGGCGTTCCAGAGGGAACCGAAGGCGCGTCGAAAACAGTATAATACAATATTTATGCATATATACGTCATGTCAAAAGAAAACGTAGAAAACGTTTTTTTGCCGCCCGTCGAGTGGTCACCCGCTTGTCGAGAATCTCGCGATAAATCATGACGTTCCCGTCGGAAAAGAAAAAAAAAACTCGCAATAATACCGTCGAACAAAAGCCGCACTAACAGCGAAACCTCTATAAAGTGGACAATCGAGAAAAACGAAAAACGTCCACTAAAGGACGACGTCCGCCGTCGAGAAAATCTCTCCGAGTAGAGTCGAGCGAGGAATTACAACAAGTTCACTATGAAAATAACTAAGTATTACGTTTACAATATTATTGTATCGCGTTAAGTCTATACCTACTAATGTTCAAGACAAAAATGGTTGAAAAACTGAAATTTCCTTACCATAAAAAAAAAAACCGTTTTAGGAACAGGTACAATAATGTAACATTAATAAAAAAAAAATTATAATATGACGACGGGGTACGGATATTATAACTACTACGAAACACGAAGGAAAAAACGTTCGATTGACATTTGACGACGGCGGCGGCGCTGTCTCTTTAAATTATAATTTACGATCGTTTATTATTGTTATTACTGCGCGAGCAGACAAAAGAACAAGACCGCGACGAAGGAAACCGCACAAGTCGCGAAGATCGAGAATAATAGTAATATTAATATTAGAAAGAAAGCAAAAAAACTACTGTTGCAAAGTAGGACGTTCGTCGTATACGGTTTTTCGGGCGGACTTTTCGACGTCAAAACTGCACTTTATCTTTATTATACGCGTCGTCGTCGTCGTCGTCACCGCTCGTTTTCACGAAATAACAACTACACGTTGTATAATTAAATTCGACGTGATGTCCGGTCATCGCGTTAAATCGACCGTCGCGACGAGATGCGTTCGTCGCGATTACAACAAACTCTCTTCGTCCGAACGGAGCGAAGGAAATTTGCAACTGTAACGTAATAATGACGTAGCCGACGAAAAAAGTGGCAATTAGGTTGGAAGTTTCAGAGCGCAGCAAAGGAGTTTCATATAGTGTAACATAGTGTATTTGTAACACGGACGTTTGTTATTATTATCATTAGATTCTGAGCGAAAAGCTATCGGTTTTTTTTTATTCCGTCCGTCATTATGATTCATCGTCGTCTTACCCCTATAACGTGTAGACACCACCCCCAGGGCACCCGGGTTGCTTTGTCTGGAAGAAGGCGTCGTGACAACAAATACGACCGGATTCATTTCGTCCGTTTGTTTGAACTCAAAACCAGGGCGCGTCTACTGTTCCGTCGTCACGGACGAACAAAGTTTTCACTTTTCTTAATTAGCATAGGCAAATAGCATTTTCAGCGGTCGAATGGGCAAAAGCAGTTTTTCTAAAGCGCTAGTCAAAAAAAGATGACTATCTTTCGTTATTTACTCAGAAAATTCAGACGAGCCCACTCTCGCTTCGCCTGCTGCTTCCAATGTCGTCGCCGATCGCACCGAGTCGACGGAATTTACGCGTATCGTATCGGACGTGTGAAATAAGAGCCTGCCGAATGTTACCCCTCTTTTTAATATTTATTTTTCTCATTTCAAATCGATTCCTTGGCGCGTCTCAACATCATCTACGTCGTTCGCGAGCGGCACTGCTGCTGCTGCTGCTGCGTGGCGAGTTATAAACGTCCGACGTGCGTAACGAACGGCGCGGCGTTTATATAAAATACGACGAATTACATTGTAAACAATTTTCGTTTTCACTCTGCCAAACGTCTATAAAAACGAAAACGCGTGAACGATTCACGACCACGACGACGGAAATCTAAATGAAGTCATCGTTCGAATGATAGAAAACTAAAAAAACCAACACGTTATCTCGAATTACAAAGTGCCACTGAGTAACGTGCGTATTTTTATACGCAAGTCCCAACCCAACGTATATACTTATCATTACGGGCGGCCGACGTCTATGCGGCGGCGGCGGCGTCGTGATTCGTGACACGCACTTTGGCGCCGACTGTTTTTTTTTTTTTTTTTAATGTAAAAACTATACACACACACACATACCTACTGCATGCGGTAAAAGTAAACGACTACCGCAGACGGTTATCAATGAATCGATCGTAAAACACGTTATAATTTCAAACGCACGTATTATTATTATGATGAGGTATATTTGACTTTTAAATTGGCCGCAATTATCATTTATCGACTGGAAAAATATCCTATGGCCGGCACGAAATGTGAGGAAAAGAAAAAAAAAATAAAGAAAAGAAGCCGAATCAGTGGCAAAATATTCGAGGGAGGGGACAATCGCCCCGGGCAGCGCGTTTCAAGGGGCGTCAAGGATCATCGGCACTTTCGTTCGTTCGACGCATTCCAACACCTGGGAGGCTAAACGTTTATTTAGCGCGTAGAAAAGAGTGAAATCTTCGACGATAAACACGGCCGTCCCCGAACGACTCTCGGAAACGGCGAAATCGATTGATTATGATACTAATATGTATTATAAAAATGATTAATTATTATTATATTAACGATTTTGCTCGCCAAAAATCTCGTCGCAAACTCCTAAACGTTTTTATTTTCGTTAAACAATAAATGCATTATATTAATAGTAAACATCGTTACATTATTATTTCAAAGTCACAAAACAGTGAATACTAGTTTGAATAAAATCAAAAGTATTTTGAGAAAAAAAACCTGATCTCTGTCGCCTCGATAAGCCATTATATTTTATGAATCGAACCTCGTAAAATATTAAACCATAGGTAAATCATACGTCTGTAGATTAAACGGTATCGTAATATTCATTTTCGATTGGCTCGTTTTTTTTTTTTTTTTTTACGCCAAAATTACTATTACTCATACGTTATTTGACAGCTAACTTGAAAATTAAAATCGCAATTGCGTTGATATTTTGCACACACACACACAGTCGGCGATTTGCAGTTGATTAAATAATATAAACTATATAATGTATTATAGAGAGAAAAAAAAACAAAACTAAATGTTTTATACTTTTTTATGATATTTTATACACACATTAGAGACGCCTACGTTTAAATCGATATAAAGTAAAAGCAATTTTCAATTTAAGGGAACGCACGTCTATATAACATTCTATAAACTCGAAGAAAAATTCTTCGAGTCTCCGACAAATATAAATTTTATTCAAATGAAAAGCGCAAAAACCCGGGGGGTAAGGCCATTTTTAATATCCGATTAGCCTCTTTTCACGGTTAGTTTGTTTTTTTTACAAACAATTTTACTAAACAGAATTTTAATATAATATATATATTAAAATATATATATTTTAATTTATACTCGTGGTGGAAAATTATTCACGTGAGCACGATTTGATGATACGCATCGCGTATTTTTAAGCGATGATACACATTTATAAGATACATATTTGAATTAACGACACGATCTAAGTTTTTTAGATCAATTTACAATTGCTCTGCGAGTAAAACACGTCATTAACGTTTCAGAATTTAATTTTAAACTCGTAGTCATAGAGTAACGATAGAGAACACGTCAGATTCCACGTTTTTTACTCCCAGAACTTGGATCCAACAGTCGCGCCTATTATAATAACATGGACTTTGAGTCCAGATAAACCGAACGATAATACATAATATTATAATATTAATCACAATAGAGTGTGTGCAATTTTTCTAAGGGGTGTGGCGTCACGGTATAAATTAAAAAACATATACCGTACTGAATATACATGACTCAACTCCTGTTTCCAACTAAACATTATACACGCGCGCGAGCGCGATAATGACTCAGATACACGTACACGCGCGATATCTCTAATAATCCGACGACGACGGAGAGTTTTGAAATATTTTATCTATACAACGACGGCAGAAAAACAATAAAGCGTTCGCGTACAGAAAGTCAATTGTAATCGAAATAATTAATGTTTAAATGGTCCTCGGCGGTGGACGACGACGACGACGACGACCTATTGGAGTATCATCATCGACGCGCGCAAGTCACACACAGTGACTCACTCGCCCGCGTTCAATTTTTAAATTATTCCAATGTGGCGGCGGCCGACTGTGTCAATTAACGGCGGCGTTCGGGTGTTGTATATAATAATAATAATAACAATAATAAAATGTACTGGACATTGTACGCATAACACACGACTATTCCGTCAAACGACCGAATGATATTTTTTTTATCGTCTACACGTACATAACGCGACACCGCGCGCGCGTGCAATACGGGAGATATCCGTCGCACGTCATCGCACCGACTCGAAATGAAAACGCCTAGTAGTACCTATATAGAATAATATCGTTATTGTAGACCAGCTGCAGTTGTGTTCTTAAGCGACGGTCGAACACGACATTATTTCGAACGTTCGTAAGCGAATGACATTTTGTAAAACGCATACTTTCAAAAGTATGAAAATTGTGAAAACGATTTGATAATCGTGTAGGCCGTCTTTATATAGAGTATGCGTTTGTCCGAGTGATTTTTAAATATCAAAACGCTGCCGGTCTCCCCCCCCCCCCCGCAGTGGGTATTTATTTAGGGAAAATAATCGATGAGCATATTATTAAGGACAGTTTCGTCGGCGACGATTTATTTCACTTTCGATCGCGCGCGGACATCACATTGCATTAGGTAGTGGAAAAGAAACGCGCGGAGGCCTTTCACGTCGAACGGCAATACCATATTATGTATATGATAAAATATAAAACCGTAATGTACAATACGTTATTAGAGGCGAAGCCAGTCGTTTTCTTCGATCGTTCGAATAATTTTTCCAATTTTTTGTGAATTCATACTTTTCGAAAAAAGTTCGTACGCGAGTAATAATAAAAAATAAAATAATATTAACCTCGATGAATTTTTCCACCGACCCATTGTTTGCACGGAGAGGATTCCGCGTCAAAATCGTGTACTAGGTACAATAATAGGCGGCGTTCACTCGATAACGTTACCATTCTCTTTCAGTACCCATTACAGTGCTAATTAAACTGAATTCCGAGCTCGTTAAATTACGTTTATTCCACGAGACGTGTATTGTTATTGTAATGCTACAGAACAATAATTTTAATATGTATTGTGTACCTTTACGTGAGTCACAGACACTCACGGTCACGTACTATTTGATGTCGGGCTCTCGCTGCATTTCAATGGTATTTCAATCTCAGTATTTCTACTTAAAAGAGATTTTTTCCTTAATAATTAGACCGGCTGGTAACACTATTGGGAAAATTCTCAATTTTTAAACCACACAAATTCAGGTCTCGACTTACAATGCGTAACAATATTATTACATTTTCAACGTGACTTTTACTTTTTGCACTGTGGATTCCCCATTAATAACGTTTATTAGTTTTAATATACGACGACGTTATGAAAACGCATTACGGTCGGTATTTTCCACGCGCGTTCATAATTATATAATCGATCGAATTCATCAAAACGAAAGAAAGACGGACGGAATAGCTATAACTAAATATTCCCGATTTTAAATCAATACGTCATGTTGCCATATTTTGTTTCCTGCGTCGTCGCGCCGCATTATTTTGTGTCCTTGTTTTTTTTTCCCTACAAATCTGAAATCAACATCCGTTGTGCTATTTGTTGTTGTTTTTTTTTTTTATTAGAAGTGGAATGTACACGTTTTTTTTTTTTTTCACAAAGTATATGTTTAACGACTTGGTGACAGTTTACGCAGTAATGTGTGATGATGATATCGTTGATATTTTATTTCGTCGTTGCACCGCGTCACTGGATGTCATTAAATTTTTGTATAGTCTCGTTAATATTTTACGGGAAAAAAACAATAGACACCAATAATAAAATTAATTATGTCTGCAGTGAAGAGTGTAAACGACGTACGATATAATAATCATATTGTTGTATAATATTTTAAGTAAAAAAACGTAATACGTATACGTGTATTATATTTTTATATCTACGTGACGTCGTGTACGATGACCTTTTTTGTTTTTCCACAAACGATAAAAACAACTCGGGCCGCCGCCGTGACGCATTGATAACGCGAAAAAAGTACACTCATAGAGGTAGGCACGCTGACAGAGTAAGATCGTTCTTCCAATTAAGACGCGACGTTTTTTGTTCAATGCGATTCTAGGTAGTACTCCTCTCTCATTGATGATTTATGTCGTTTTGGACGTAACTTCGGACCGGTTTCTGGTCGTATCCGACGACGCAGATCCAATATCAAAGCAAAGCATTGTCAGGCAGTTCTCATGCGTTCATTGTGTGTCCATATTCGTTTTCGACCTTGACGATCTCATATTATATTGTCGTAGAAAGTGTTTTAAACTTTCAATCGATTATGCTTATGCTCATGGTAAATCACAATCGAATCGTATGTAAATATCGCCTATAATAATTATAATTTATATATCATTTTAAACAAACACCGCACGAGCCATTGCCCAACGTTGTCCAATCGTTTTTGCGGGCCGATTACTTATTACGTCATAGAAAACGGGTTTCAAAACTTTCGATTTTTCATCGACCGCGGAAAACCGTATCGTTAAAACGTTCAACGATATATTATTATTATGTAGAATGAAAAAACAAAAAAAAATTCTAATTTTCTATATTCGACGTAATAATAATATTATAATACGTAATACCACCCTCGTATACGAAAACGAGTATTGATGTGGTGGTTGAGTGGGGGTAAATATATTCGAAATTCAAATGAAAACGTACGGGTGCCATTCGAATGTTTTTCTTTTGGAGCGCACGCGAATTCCGTTTGTATACGAAAGAAAATCGTTTTACAACAGCGACGGTAAATAGTATATTATAACGAATTAAGTTTATTTTGTCGTTTCGCGCGACGACCTATTTCGGCGCAATAAAATAGGCTATCAATAATAATTATTATCGTTCAAGTACGTACCTTTAAAATCTCAAAGACGTCATGTGATACGAGGCACATGATATATGCGCAGAGAAAAACCATTACGCCGAGTATAAAATATATCCGAAGTAAACAATGTAGCCGCTATATTATTATAATATAAAGGTACGAACGCGACATAGTATAATGTATACTAAAAAACTAATAACAAACAATAAAATGTTTACAAAGCACGAGATTTTCGAGTGATTTATGCGATACACCTAACAACCACGGCGTTTTTTTTTTTTTTTTCCACGTCAGAACGTTTCAAATGCGGACACAACGATAATAATATATATTATTAAATGTAAAACTTATCGGCGGCGCGGCGGTTAGAGTATATTATAACGTATTATTATTATGACGGAGAAGCGGTACAAAACTATACACGTTATCAATAAAGAGGGCGTTAACCTCGTGTGAGAAAACGCCACGGATATACTAGAAATCGTGTTCGTATCGATTCCTTGAGCGAGACGAAAAATTAGTGCTCTAATTAACTCGTTACGACTCGTTAAAAATGTTTCCAACGAGAGTGCGATTACATTTTATTTTTTATTTTTCCCAACGAGTTTTAATAATAATTGTTGTCGGGGAAAAATTGAAATTTTACTAAAAAACAGTCGTTTGTAACGTACGTGACGACAGTGTTATCAAATTAACAATATTATTACTGTTGCGGTTCACATTCGTGCACTCGAAAGCGGAAACAATCGACTAGATCGAGTTAACAACAATCGTAATTGGATTATATGTTTATAAAATAATCACGATTAAATATTTTTTAAACTAATTCGCTCGTACATAAACGTTTCGACTATCTTAGGTAAATAATAAAAAAAAAAAAAAAATGGCACTATATTTCATAATACGATATTGTTATTCCTTTATATGAAATATAGGACCTTCGTCGCGTTCGAAAGTCAAGAGATTTCTGCACTCGGAATTCTCTCGTATCGACTATTGCCGGGCAGGAGGGAAACACACTTCTCGGGGCCGTCGAGACGAGCTCATCGTTATTATACGACTCGCATCATTGTACAGCTCGCGATATATATTTTCGACGAATTAACGCGATGGCAGCAGGAGCGTGCAACGCGTGACGCGTGACGCGCCGCATGACGTGCAACGACCGCGAGACGCAAAACCGTTGTTGCACGTAAAACCTCTAAACAACAGGCGCGGTCGCCTAGATTTCGTCCGCTATTATAGCAAGGGTTCAGTTCAGTTCGGAGGAAAATTTAAGTAAAATCCGCGTCGACGACCGCATAAATCCGATTGATTTATTATAAATCAAAATTTTTTACACCAAGTGCACCAGATGTCACTAGATAAAACTACACTTATATTATGACCTAACGTCTATACGGCGCGTATGGTTCACGATTATCACGTGCAAAGGATCGAAACGAATAGTTAAAATGTACCGGATAAACGTGTGTCCGCCACGTTCGGTTATTATTGAGACGGTGGGGAAAAAAACTGTGAAAACGTCCAGGTTCCTCGGAAACAAAACAAAAAAACCGCCGTTCGGAGGTACTCGGAAGATGTATAAATAAAGGTGTCCGGTACGAGAGAGGTTTCACCGTACTCGATTGTATTTTTTTATCCGTCGCGCGCGCGCGCGCACTTTCTCCCCGCGCGGGCCTGCACGCAATACGTTTTACAAACGGCGCGCGACACGACCGAGGTCAATGTCGTAAAAAGCGACTGAGAAAAAAAAAAAGAAGAATAAAAAACCCACACTGCACGCGGGTCGTCGTCGTCGCGCGATCGGCAGAAAGTAACGTGTACTCTCGCGCGACCGCGCTCCGACCTAGGACAAGCTGCTTTCGCGTTATATAATAATATTATGTCCTACTGAACGGCGAACGATTGCCGCCCGCGTGGTGCGAGGGGTGACTATATGCTGCGGCTCGACGGCGGCGGTAGACGGGTGTTATCGACCGGACGGCGGCGGCGGCGGCGGCGGCAGACCGGCAGCCAGACGACGCGCGACAGGCGCCCCGGCGGCACATTTCGTGTGATTTCGCGTCTGGCACTCCCACGTCTCCCCTCTTTCATCATCCTAAATACATACGGACGAGAAGGGGTTAGGTGGGAGCGGCGGCGGTGGCGGCGGCAGCAGAGTGTAACGGTTTTGGCTGCCACACACACACACACACGCGCGCGTATTGTATAGACGTAACAATTGGCACGAGAAGGACCGACCACGGGCCGGAGGGTCGGCGGCAGGACGACGTAATAATAATAATAATAATAATCGAGAGTCAAATTCCAAAGGTTTTTATATCCCCCGCCTAGAGGACTTGAATTTACTCGGGGGGGACGTTTTTATCACGAGCCAATGAGAGCGAGAGAATAAAAATAAAAACCAGACTCCGGACGAGATACGGGCGCGAGCGATCGTTGTAGATATCGGTGAATCGGCTTCAACGGACTTTTGGAAAAAAGAAAAACGCACGTACACTCGGTTTGGAAATAAGCTGATTCCGCGAGCCGCAGCGCGGATCATCGGATTCTATTTCAAATGTCTAAAAATAGCGTGAACCGAAAATTCTACCGTCTCTAGAGAAACAAGCGCGGTGATGTAATTAGTGTTCGGTGAAGATTTCAAGTCTTTACTATACGGTTATTCTTTTTCGAGTTGCGATGAGAAAAATATAAATTCGATTTCGTCGAAAACCGGCGAAATTCCATGGTTATTCGTTTTTTTTTCTCCCCCTTTTACACTCCTCAATGTATATAGACAACGGTAATAGAGTACAAACGACATTTGCGACCAGAAACTCTCCTTGAAGTCGAAAATCGGACCTCTACAGTCTAGACGAAAACGCGACGACAGACACGGGAAATAAAAAATACACATCATAGGAAAACCGATACGTTCATTCAGGATTTAAAACCAACCGCACACACAGCGAGTAGCGAGCAGTAATTTTTCTTTCTGCGTATAGATAAATATAATCTATATACCTGCTCGACTGTAATATCTTTCGATCTCGTGGCTTCGAATCTATAGGCTAAAAGTCGAGGTAGCCCAGGGCCACTCGAAAAAAAAAAAAAAGGACTTGCTGAAAGATTTTTCTACAATATATAGATACGATTTTTAAAAAGAAACGATTATTTCAACAGTATAAAATGTTTACATTCGTACATAATATTTTAACTGTAATAGCCGAGTTATTAAACGATAATATTATATTATTGTATTTTTATTTACAGATCATACACGGTTTTCAAATTGGATATTTTATTTCCGAGCAAATATAAACTTGAAATTACCAGGGCCGTATTTAGTGGAGGGGGGGGGGCACGGGGCCGGTCTTGGCAATTGCCCACCCGGGCAGAACTCTGGGAGCGAAACATTTTTACGACCTTTTTTTTTTTTTTTGTACGTACGCGTTTTGGTCGATTTGTAAGTGAAAAAAATTTAAAAAAAACTTTAATGGCCAAAGTGTATTATTATATCTTCGCGGTGTGTCCGCGAGTACGAGATATATACTACCTACCTCAAGGTTCAAGGTTTTCGTTGGAATCATACTCTAATATAATAAATACGGCAACGATTATACGCAGCAACCAGCCCTTTTAGAATTTTCTACACGGCAACACATCGATTAAAATAATTACGTGTAGGATATTATCAGGGTTTCATACTTTTGCACATTTATATTTTTTAATACAGTAAAAAAAATTTAATTCTCCCTCAAAAAGAAAAGCATAAGTTTTCCTAATCCCCGCGGGAGCTTGAATTCCAAAAACATGACCCCGCCGTTGACTAACTTTAATTTTACCCGAGTACATTATAATCGTCCACAGAACGTTATATTATCATGACTGCAGTATTTTTCTAACACTATATTTGAATTATATTGTTTAAAAATTAGTTATGATGAAATTCAACGTTTGAAAAAACGTTACCAAAGTGAAAATGTTTTCTAGTTCGACAACTAATTATAAAACAAACACACACACACACACACACGAGAACAAGAAATTTTATTTTTGTAAAATTAGAGTTCTCGAGAATGGGTTAGCCTCGGGCCACTAATTTCATTAATACCCGGCTAACGGGTATCGTGAAAATGGCGAGTATTTAAAAAAAAAAAAAAAACTCGTTAGCATACTACTTGTGATATGATTCGAAATAATTTCGCGTCGCCATTAGATCTCGAGTGTTGCGCGGCATTGTAGTAATCACACGGTTATAAAATTTTGGGCAGACGCACGTTGTTAACAATTCTAATAGGATTTTTCGGTAATAATAATAATAATATTATCCGAATGTGAAAAATAATTCGATCGACGGCAAAGTTCGAGCTACACGAAAACAATAACCGCCGTGACGTTTGAGTCGCGCACGGATTTATTATATTATATATTTTTCAGCGAACTCTCGAAACATCACGTACGACAATCCGTAACAAGCGGATAAGAAGAGCTGCGTACGAAAAAAACGGTCGGAGGCGCGACGATTGCACGTTGTTATTATGCGAACGAGACGAAATCCGACGAACGCTGCGGACGACGGAAGGGTGGTACCACCTCCGGGAACTCGTGTTTTTTTTTTCCTGGGGGGGGGGGGGGACATGTGTAACTCACTCGGTAGTCGAGTTTCTGGATGAATTTGTGATTAATGTCGAGCGAATAAAGTGTGACACGACGTACATGTTATTGGTATTGATACGATGGATATATTGAACATGTTTTATCTTTTAAAAAATAATTATTTCCGCCGTTTGTAGAAGGACACTCTCGAAAAGGATTTCTAGGTTGTTCGGGGGGAGGGGGGGAAGGAGCGTTTCAGCCCTGCGTATATTGTAAGATAATATAACGGTGTGTAGAGTAACACACACGCAGGTGCGATCAAACAATTATTATTAAAATATCATTACGCGATATTGCAGCGCGCGCGCGCGCGGATAACGATATCGTATATAGCTCGTATTATAAATAATAGCCTATGACAACAAAAGAATTTCGCGCACAATGATAATAACGTTTTAATGTACTTATATTTTATCGAAATATTGTGGCCAACGATCGTATTACGACCGACTACACCGCGCGCGAATTCCGATAGTTTTCAACACGGTTAGTACCGCCACATGGCGCGCGCACACACACAACATAATAATAAATAATAATATAATATATCACGTTTGACGCGCTAACGGTTAAAAATAATAACACATAATAATTATTATCGAACAGATGACACGAAGAAGTCGTGTTTTCACGATCGTCGCGTTTCGAAACGCCGCAGTGCCGCGCGCGCGTTATTTTTCTTCGATAATATATTTTTGTAATCGTCAACTACCGAGTGCGGTCAACTGCGAACGGCCGATGGTCTCTAATAGTCGGTCTAATTTACAGAATAATAACATACAGTCGAGTACACATTAGGAGCGAATCGAGTATATTATTTTAATCGAGTTCGAACGGATGTTTGTGTAATTTTACTAATGGGTATTATTATTAGGCGTGGGGAGTTCTAATCAAGACGACGCGACACGCGTTTTCGCAATTAAAATTAAGTGCGAAACAATATTATAATATCAACTGATCATAAATTGTTTCGAATTAAACGAAGGTAACCGAAACACGAATCAACTATACTTATCCGAACAAGGCGATTCGTCGCAGTAATCATTGAAAACAAGACGTTTTAATTTGGGGTTGTTCGCCGGGACGCGGCGGACCTCACAGGACTTGTGTCCTGAGGGGTGATTTGGAGACGCTCCAATAGACCGATGTAATGAAATACCGAATTTTGCAAATTTCAATAATTTCACGGAAATATAAAAAAACACGTAATTATATTTGAGAAATGCATTTTATGTTTTACATCAACGACTAGGTTCATAAGTAAATCAACTTATTATAAAACACTATATCACCAACGGGTATTTATTAAAAACGTAGAGAGTCGTGTTTTTCTTTTCATACGCACTAGGTGTTTCAAAAAACTAATAATCCTATTCGACGATGGTGAAATCGGTAACAGTCTTCCTCGCCCATGTCCTACTATAACCGTAAACGATTTCATTGCGACAAATATCGCCGCGTAGGCATACATAATATACGATATTATACGAGTGTAAAATCATAAACGAAACGTCAGACGGCTAATTTAATTGGCGACGAAGGACGAGCAATATCTATTTCGACTAAGATAATTTATTTGGGCAATGCGCATAATAAGTACTATGAGTAGCGTTTGATTCAATATACCGAATTGCAAAATTTTTAGTCATCGGACGAGAGAAATACATGGGATTTTCGCAAACTGGTTATGAAAATACTTTCATGCACACGACAGGGCGAATTAAATCGTGTTCGAGTAAAATGTCGATTTTTGGCCGAGTTTCAATATTGAAAACAAAAAAACCGACCGCGATGCTGATGATTGGCACCGCGCTATGGATCAAGAGCCGAACACTGTGACGACAAACCCGTTTCGTTATAGAAAACCGCGTTTAGAAACTCTTGGAGAATCCCCCGCCCCTCCCCATCTGTCAGGTTAGTGTTATTGTTATTTCGTCCGGAGACCGGACGAAAAAAAACGCACAAAAAACACAATAATCGTTGAAAAATTACGGGTGACAGGCGAGAAACGTTAAATCGAGAAAATACCCGTCGGCTCATTAGACTTATAAACGTTTAAAGAGCTCCGAAATATTATTATACGCAGTTTACAAATCATTATGCAGACACAATAAAACTTTACGACGAAAAAAGGAAAAACCGCACGAATCGTGAGTGATTGAAAACTTTCGATTATAATAATATGTGTGTTTCTTTTTTTTTTGTTTGCTTGTCATTTTTTTCTCTTTTTCGCACAATAGATATCGCACATCCGAAGAAAAACGAGGACGTCTGATATATTGTTGATACAGCCATACATTTTCCATCATGTATTTATTTATTTATTTATTTTTTTAATACGAGCGGGGGGAAATGAAAATAATAACGAAAGATTTAGACGTTTTTAGACGGGAAAATAATTTAATTCAAAACTAGTCTTATCGACTATGGAAACAAACTAAACCAACTCGGACAAAACATTATTCGTATCGATATTACGTTTAGAAAAAAAAACATAACGAAATAACTTTTGCATACGATTCTATTTTATGGTTTCGCCACTCGTATTTGTATACTATTTGCGATTATTATATGTTTTCCACCAACTAAATCGGGGAATCTCAAAAATCGCAACATCAAGAGCTCGAGTAAGTGCATTTTGAATAGAAACGCGTTTACATTTTTTTTTAGTAAAACTTTTATATCGTCAAACAATGAAAATTGCAAATAATGTGATAATAAGTAAAAAGTGACTTTTCATTTTATCGTCATTCCTTTGAAATTATAAAGTTTGATAGGCGTAAGACCAGATTAAACATACCGCCCCAAATGTGTCGATTTTTAAATTTCCGATCGATTTTTTTTTACTCGACTATATCGAGAAAATTAACTCGGCGCGATTTTCGCGGGCAATCGGTGAACATTTTAGTCGTATAAAATATTCACCCCTCTGGAAGTCGAGGTGGCTGCGCGGTAAAACTATAGATACGTTATTTCATTAATAATATTAACTCGCACACGATTTTAAACGAATTAAACGTTTTCTATTGAACGACGCGTGTGGCGATTAAATGGATAGTTTTATTTTACAATCTAGTTAATTACACGACAAACGTTTTAAATTAAATTAAATTTCCGTAAAGTCGATCAAATAATAATGAATTATCTCGAGTAGTTATTTAAATTGCATCGCGGTATTTACTCGGGGTCCGAAACAAATGCAATATTAATACAGGCACATATGCCGGAATATAAATGATTTTATCGAACAAACATCAATACTTTTATAATTCATCGTGTAATTGGTTTTCGAAAAAAAAAAAAAATCAATACCATTTTAAAATCGTAATTATTCAGATAACATTTGACAACAAAATATAACCGACGCAATCGAGTAAAGTAAGTAATAAATTGTTACGCTAATCGGGACGTGTATAGTATATGGCTTATACACAACACTTCTAAAGTACCTACTTTGACTTTTGTTTTCTAAAAAATAATGTCCAAGTAAGTAAATAATATAATGTAGACGTGTAGATTTCAGATAAAACCGAAACAATAAATTTATCATTAAAGACAAAAAAAAAAGTACGTTTTTGGCTTTATTCTGAATTTAACACTAAAACGTTAACACCGAACAAATTACTGTCTTTCCATTTTTTTTTTTTTTTTTTTATTTATTAAAATAATACGTGCCTATCAAGACTATCTATTGATATATTGATATTTATACTACAATGTTTTGGCTTTTTTTTAACATGACGATAACGATTGAAAATAAATAATTAATAATAATGCACATAATAGTTCGTAGTACATAGTAATATGTAATTTACATATTACACGCGCACATACGAAAAGGTATCGATAATTACAATAATAATACTATAATGATTATTATAATGATAACTATAATGATGTCTCTTAAATAGACATATTTTTTTTCGAGTCGATCGATAATCGTGACATAAACAATGTCGTTGCATTTTTTCAATTAATATCATGTCAATTCGCTTTTCGTGGGCGTACAAAAAATAGAAAGTTTTGTTTCTAGGAACGTTATGCACTTTAAAATACTTGTTAAGAGCGACTACTACGCATATAATGGGATAATATTGTTGGACGATTTATACGTTTAAAAATGTATTTTGAATAATAATAAAAACACCATGTACAAATAACAATGTGTACGTACGTATAAAGAAGGCGAACGACTAACGCGCAGCTGTGTTTTTATAGACATCTGTGTCCGTGTGTCCGTCAATTTGACTGTTTAAAACTTTCACAAATTAGTCTGGCTATGTCTAATCATCACTAGGCATTTAAGTTTTTTGTTTCTTTAATATTTTCTATTAAATTCTGACGTTACTATGTGTTAGAAATTTACAACGCAGACGCAAAGATACACACACGTGTAGAATGTACATACACACTTGTTTAGTACAAACGAATATAAAATCGATCGTGGAAACGAGGAGGGCTAACTTTACGACCTCAAGTTATTTTTAACGTTTATTAAAGATTTTCCCGACGACCTCGTAAAAACGATTAAACGATCGATAAACGATTTGAAATATTTGAAAAAATAAAAATAAGGCCGCGCGCGCGCGCGCGTTTGTCCGAGTGTAATGATCGATCTGAAAGGTATATGCGACGGTATGTACGGGCAGGTATCTGATTTATCGTCGATTATTTCCGCGACGAAAAAACGAGCCGTGAGACAGCTGCAGATTTGGAATAAAAACGACCGCGGCGGCGCGGCGTTTCGAAAATTATTCCTACGTCGCGATTCCGCGAATTAAAATCGTCCTCCCGCCGCACGGCCCGCCCGACTCGATGTACGAATCGTAAATCAATTTTCGACTAACGCGCGCGCCGCCACACCGTGTTTGTCGTCGTCGGCCACACAGTTTCAACGCGAACGCGAGAAAAAAAAAACCGAACACGAACCATTCACGTACGCGTTTTCTCGATGCACGCGGGGCGCCATTGCAAGTTGCAACCCCGCACGAGAGCAGACGAACGCCCTTCGAATCGATTGTCTCACTCGACAATAGACAAAACGAATGCATTTCCAATACGCTCGGGGGGGGGGAGGTTACTATACCTATATTTGCGGTAAAATATATGAAACGAAACGACGACGGCAGAATACGTATTATTCGTTGTTAATTTTTTAACGCGCGCGCCTTAACAAGAGTATGAAATCAAAGGACGAAATTCGTTATTGATTTTTAAACGCTTTTTAATTGTGTTGTACGACGACGGTTTTTTTATTACATCGTTTAGTGGTGATATAATTCTCTCTGGGCGTATTTATTATCGCATTATTAAGATTGCTCTTATGTCAATATTTCAGAATGCGGCGCCGCGCCGTATGGAAGGAAACGACAGTGTTTCTCGTAGAAAAGCCAACAACCGTATGGCGATCAACGGTCAGGCGAAATTTGTAAATTTATTATCGTTTAGTTTTTCACGACGACGCCGCCTTTAGAAATAATCGTTACCGCAAAGGCGTAGAAAACCTAGTGTAAATGTGAACTCGAGTTTATTCGTAAATTTATGATATTATCATTTTCAAAAATTCCGTTTCACGTCCGATAAAAAAAAAAAACAAAACGACGACAGTCTTTTGTACTAGAGTACAAGTCATACAACGAATAAGAATGATTTTATTAGATTATTGTAACCTAACATATCGATTTTGCGTTACGAATAGTTTCTTTTTGTATTTTTTCTAGCAGGAGTGAAATTAATAAAACTTTAAAGTCACCATAGTGCAGAGACCCCAATCGATAAACGAACGAAAAAAAAAAATAAAGTAAGGTAATTCGGGAAGAAATCGGGCTACGGTAATTATAAACTTTATACAATATTTTTCATTTAGAAGTGAGAAAATAACAACGGTCTAATAATTGATAATTTTTTTTTATTTCGAGACGAATCTAAGCTTGAATATGAATCGTTATTATATACCGATCGAAATTTCAACAGTAAGAAAAAGTCTTTTTAGTATCTATCCCCTTCGATCGTCCCCTAATTATCGTCCCTGGACCCTAGAAACCTCGATGCGGCTGTATTTGTAATATATTGAAATGTTTGTTCGAAGAATGATTTGCACGGAAAACGAGTATAATTGTTTTAACGCGTTATGGAAACGAGAATCGACGGGCGGCTTTTTCTTTCACAAAATATATAAATCGTACGTCGCGATTCAAAATAGCACGGACGTACGAGAGTATTTTATTATACGACGGTAATTCGCGGGGTCCGTTCACTGGCGTTCACTTAAAAAAAAAAAAACGATTGTCGTCAAATTTTAGGGACTCGATAGGGGTGGCCGTCCAATGACCTCGTCATCGTGTCGCCAGCCATTTCCAATGATCGGAAACAGCTGCTGGTGCCCTCTAATACGCGCGGACATGAAATGTACGCGTACGCTACTAACCGCACGAATAACACGTACACACGGAGTTGTAAATATTTTTAGTTTCCCGTGCACTGATTTTAACGTTCGCGTTTGATCGAGTGAATCGGGGTCCCGAGTAAAAATCATGTAATTCGACGACATTGTTTTGCTACATTAAAACCGCGTAGCGAGCTAATGAAAAGACGAACCAGATATAGTTGGACATTCGCAGGCGTCAAGTACGGGGGGGGGGGAACTCTAGTGCTCTTGTCCCCCACGACGAGAAATGTTATGATCCAGGCTCAGGATCAGGAAAACCCGTAGATTTCGGATGAGATTTGTTTTTATAATATTATATAATTGGCTAACTAAAGGATCGTTTGTTCGGATCGTCGTAGTTTCTTTGCAACGAGTTAAAATTATTCCTACTAAAGGAGATTTTTGATTTTTAGATAACGCCTTCGTAAATTTACCTTTGTGTTACTTTTTTATACAAACAACATTTGAAAACCAGTCGTTGTTCCATTCGCAACGAGTGTAAACGAACGAAGAAATATTTATTACATTTCAGAACGAAAGAGAAGAGATGCCGGATTATGAATAATATTAAATAATATTTATACATTTGAACTATTACATGCCAATCATCACACATGTGGTAATTGAAGTAAATTTTTGATAAAATCTTTCGGAACGGAAAGCGCAGATGTACACTACTATTAATAATCAAGTACCCATATTCGTATATTTCTCGAACCCCGGGCGTACACCTATATTGGAAATAATAATTTACAATCGATTTGAAGTTCAAACCTAGCATTTTCTACAGAACGTTAAAATATTTAGTTGGCATGGTGTCTGTTGGCAAGAAATCAGACTTTACTCTACAGGTTACTTATTATAATATCTAAAAAGGTGTGCTTTCAGGGCATTGAAAAATAAAAAAAAAATAAATAAATATTAATTAGGTCATTTCTAACCGTTTTAGATTTTGAGCGGAGCAGAGGGATTAACTAATACATTTTACCGTTTTATATAGCTTGTGATTTTCTAACACTTATTGGATTAGTGAAAGTGAAAACGTAGCCTCTCGTTTTATTCTTAATATTATAAAGGTACTTTTGAGATTATTTTTTTCAATTACTTCTAGAAAATCTCATCGAAGAACAGAAAAGGTATATAATAATAGTACAATTCAAACGGGACGTGAGCTCGTTATGTAATGTATCCTAAATTCCTGACTGAACGTTTTCGCCCAAAATTTACCATCCAAGACATTAAACGTATTTTCTCAGTGACATCACGATCGCATCACGCCGATCGATTTAACACTAGTGGAGTATATATTATAACGGGGGTCGAATAGTTCCACTCGCTTTATCCGATACATTTTTTATTTTTTAAGTATACGAGTAACATGATAGAAACTATATCTTATAAACGATACGAGCGTTGAACGTGACAAGCACGATTTCTATTAAACAGTAATACGTGTCAAACATTAAAATGTTAATTATATATTTTTCGAAGTCGTATATTAAAAAGCAATAAACAATTTACACACATATGGGTACTATAATATCTGTAACTCATGCAATGCGACGATTAAATATTAGTTAATATGATATTAATTATCGAGTATATTATATACTTTACTATTATAATAGGTATTTAATATTTATGAATATTACCTACTTGAATATATAAATATACGCGTACAAACGATTCTAGTAAATTTAAATGTCCGACAAAATAAAAAACCAAAACCACGAAACGAGATACGAACAAAGAAAAGTCAGATGAAAGTAAGGATTTTTCTTCTATTTTCTCCTAACACGGTGCACAGCGGTCGTTCGTTTCGCACGTCTCCGGGAGAGGAATCGTCGATATTTGCGACACAAAAATGACAAAAGATAATCGTCGAAACAAAACGGCTTACGATTTATTTTCTACATCGTCGTTATCGTTTTATCGAGCGGTTTACCACATCGGGATTTGGCATTACGTCCTAAATAATAATATACTATACCGATATAGTCGTCGGTCGTGCACCTCTCGCGCCGCTGCTGCAGTGTACAGCGCGTAGCCTTCACATAATGTGCGCGTTATTTTAACACACACACACACACACACACAGAGACAGATTATTGTGCCGAGCGCATACATAGACGCGGCGACGCTGTTTTTTTTTTTTCGGAGAGTTTTTCACTCGGCGAAAAAAGGAAAACGACGAGAATTTTCGAGGCGACACTTTCGAGAGCGCATAAAACGTACAAACGACGACACGAACGTCGTCGTAAATATTTTTCATAAACAGCTACCATATATTATATAGCTATAACGGCGCGGATAATTTATCGAACCGAGAATAAGAGAACGGACCGGAAAATCGCGAGACTAAAAAGCCTGACTAAAAGCGTACACTCTCGGCGGAGGAAATAATTCACATTATATATTATAAAACAAACACGCCGCCGGGAGAAAAACGCCGCGCCAGTTCTCGGGCTGCAAACGGACAGAGTTTAGTACGCGAACACGCGAAGACGGACACAATCGTAACAAAAGACACCGGTAATAACGCGTTGTAAAGTTTATTAAAAAAGACATTGCGATCTCTATTACAACCTCGATTATAACGGACACCGTGGTAAATTACACGTGTATTATTATAATAAAACACGCGCGCGTGACCTCTATTATCGCAAAGAATATCGGCGCGTCGATTCGCGGAGACGAAAGGGCAACGAGTATAAAATTATAAGTAGGCGACTGCCGCGATTATACGAGTAGACAAAAAAGTCGAAAGTACAATTTCGATTTCGAGTCGAGACTATAATAATATCGTGTCGATACGTGCGATTGTAAATCGACGATAGACATCGAAAACGTCGTCGTAATAGCTGTATATATAATCGTTTGTTATAAATTATTTGCTTATCGCATTAGACGTAAGTATCGACACGTAAGACTTACATTGCTTATATTGTAAGTATACGTCGAGGTATATGGTTAAATTAAACTAGTTACACACACACACGGAGTATTCAAACGCTGTAGGTACTATATAATTAAATAAACCGTAGGCGAGTCGACTCTATAGTGTTTACCCTATTAAACGGTTTAACCATTTTATTAGTGGTTGTTAAAATAGAATTAGAAATCTAAGGCTGGGAAAATTAAATTTCTATAAACGTTTCTCAAATTTCGTAAAAAAAACACAAAAACGGAAGATTTTTTTTAGATTTTATTTAGAGGTGAATTAAGTTTATTCGAGTGTCACGATTGAGAACGCGTAGTGTTTTCTTCGTTATCGCACGCGAACAACAACCATTTAGAACGAATTGCCGAAGATCCCCCTCAAATACAAATAATTTGCTCAATGTTTATAGAAAGAAGAATGGAGATATTTTCATAAGACCGGTGTATAAAAGAATTAAACAAACATTTTTTAATTACATTATATTCTACCTACATTAATACAATAACTCTCCTATATCATTGGGTTTGTCCTTTGTTGTATTAGTCGTATTAATTGTATATACGTTTGGAGGAAGCATATTCAAAGAAACAGTTTTGAGTTAAGGTCGGTGTAGTCGCAGTATTGAATATCTTATCTCAAATAATAATAATAATAACGACTCAAACGTGCCACGCAACAAAATCGTTTTTGTATTGGGTGAAAAATCACAAATTTAAAATACAAAATCGAGCGTTGAATTTATTTTATCGTGTTTTCCGTTAATTTGATACTGTAAATTGTACAATTTACCTAATGGTCGACACGTTCACTTGTGTGAAAACTAACGAAACGATAATATTTCAGATTCGAATTTATTTTTTTCAAAAAATTTCGAAAATTGTCTGATCCTCGTATAATCCTAGTACGACTGATTTACGGTCAGCCCGGCGGCGTTACGTTTTTTTTTTTTTTTTTAAAGCTGTACAACATAAATTAAATCTCTAATTTAATCATTTTATGAAAAAAAAAATTACGAACGCTTATTCGACGAAATTTATAACGTTGATGAAATTTTTTTTTTTTTTTGTTTCAATTTCGTTTGTACTCGTTAAAAGAAAAAGAAAACGCCGAGAAAATTGGATTAGAAAAGAAATTAAAGATACGAAACAAGTTTTTATTTAATCATATATCCTAACGCAGACACGATGGCATAAGTTGATAATAATTTACCAATAAAAATAAGTTTTCAAACGGGATTAAAATTTAACGTTTTATTATTCGTATTAGCAAGGATACACGGCGAAAATGTTATTTTTATCGATTCATTAAAACGGCGATCTTATCTGGCGGTAGAGCAAAATTATAAATAAAAAAATATTTCAAACGTAATTCGAAACAGCTCATTTGACGTCATCAAATCCGATATCAAATTTTTATGTTTGAGAAGGAAAATACAAAACATTTATATATACTTGTGAGGGGATATGGATTATGGACTCGGTTGTAATGCAACACACTGTTTTAATACAATCAGGACTAAAAATCCAAAATGTAATAATAACAATAATGATATTATCATATACCGACGAATGTGGAAAAAAATTGTAAACGTCACACCTTTTAAAACTGGATTCAGAACTTGTAATTAAATATATATAGATTTTATAAACCTATTTAATTCATCTATTATTACCTTTATTATAAATTATAATTAAATATGTTTCATACAAATATTCACAACACATACTTCCAGGTATTTTATTTTTTTTTTTATATATAAAATTACAAACTGGTTAACATTGGATGAGTCACGTATATGTCGAGCGGCGTGTAAGGATAATCCACATACCTTACTGCCTACCTACAGCCATTATCCTTAGGGCCCACACGTTTATTGTAACGCCATACGTCGTGTACAAGTCTTTTGTCTAAAAATAGATTCTACACAATACGAAGTTTCAGAGCATGTATTTGTATTTTAAGGTTTTTATCGATACGCCGATTTCTTAAAACCACACGGTCTGTCGTCGTCGTCGTCGTCGTCGTCGCAGACTGTACTAAATAAAACTCGGTCTCTGTTACTTGAAAAAATAAATAAACGTCTAGTTGAACGTGTGAACAATTTATTACGCGGATGAAACGTTTTCATTGATATAATAAAATATATAATCAATGATAATTAATCGAATTCTCGTTTTAAACACATTGTAAAATTAATCAATAGTAAAAACCACCGAGGCTACAGAGGCTTATAACAACGTGTAGTTTAGACATTTTTTTTTTTTTACGAACTCAGTACCTCGAGAGTTAAACACAGTTTTTGAGTCGGTAATATATTCAAAATAATATTATCACTCGTAATGAATACTACATGTTAAGGTTAAAAAGAAAAAGAAAAATCACAAAGAAAGAAAACCATTAAAACTTTTGCCGGTCATGTGATGCCGCGGTACGAAATGAATTAAAAAAAGTAGATTGGTAATTCCGAGGGCAATTTAGTCGTCGACTTTTTTCAAGTTTAAACCGTATGATAAATATTTTATTCAGACCTGGGCGTGCGTAGATAACAGTACGATTATTATTTATTATTATAAAGCTCGTCGGGGACGTACGAGAAAATCCACAACAACAGTTCGTTTAAGTATCGGCAAATGTCAAACCTACGGGTTTCGCGCGGTGACGTCGAAAACGTGTCCGTTCAAACGTTTACGAACGAATTTGCACAAGAGTGACCTCTTTGACCAAGGTCGAAAATCTCAATGCGCATATCCGTCAATTAGGTTGGGCGCGTCAAATCACCATCAGACCAAATTGCAGCACATCCGTACTTATATCACAACACGCGCGGTGAAAAATTGTCATCGGTCCAACAGGACGAAGACGTGCGTGCGTTTTCATTATTCGACCACAATAACATACGCGAGAGACACGAAAATATAGCCTATTATTGTTACAGTCGTACGCCGATATTAATTATTTGACTTTTATATTTCGTTCTATCGTATAACGTACACCTTGCGAGTATAATTATTATTATAATTTAGTTGTTCGATATTAAAAAAAAAAAAAAAAAATCTTGTTAACTTGTTAATTTTTCGATTATAATATTATTACGGTAGTAATAATAATATACAATTAGAAATGTACAATATGAAAAACACTTGAAAATATATTTTACACTCCAAAATTATAATAATAATTGATTATTTATTAATGTTAACGAGTGAATTTTAAATGAGCCGGAATAATTTCGTCCAGATTTTCTTTCGTCGTGTTTTATTTAATATCGTATAACTTTCTTGGAAATTGTAGAACTAAAAACCGCGTCAATTAGATCAAACCCCGAACGCATTATTTTTCGACGCGCGATAAACCTACAGTTCGGCGAGGAGGTTAATTTAAATATACAATATATTATATATATTTTGAAAAGTGAAAACAGCTATTCGCGAAGACCGATAATATTATTTTTTTCCCACTATTATTTTAAAACAGTCGCACTACAAATAATAAGTCATAAACCAACATTTTTTTTTTTGAAATATTCAAAGCGGAATATAATTTATGCATTAGTAAACGTCATTGTTTAAATTTTATGAATACGATAATAAATCACTTTAAAAATGATATAATAATAACATTTAGATAGTCTACTTAAAACAATGGTTTATTTACAAGTCGAGTTCCGTGGACTAATGCGGCGGCGACGTCAAACCAAAACTAGTTACAAAACGTATACAGGGTGTCCCCCCGAGAATCGATCGTTCCAAAGCAACGGGAGCAGAGATGATGACGTTCTCGTCCAGTTTCGGTTAATTTTATCAATCGAATCTTCGCGAGACATCCATACCGTTCCGTCGGCAACAACATACAAAAGTATGTCTTGCGAAGATTTGCCAATAATTAACGCGGCAGAAAAGAGGGCGAGAGCGAGCTCGCCTTCGTCGCTCGCGCGAGCGATAAATCAATAGTGGACTCTCGCGGGACCAACGCGTAATGTATATTTACGGTTTTTATTTCGATGTTTACGTTTAAAGTCGACGTTTATATTTCGACGAGTTTTTTGAAATTATTTTTAACGATAACATTCGAAGCAGCCGTGTCTAATAAAACCGCAGATACGGAGAAAAATATTTCACCGCGCTCGCCGGGCACACGGACAACGCCCTTCGACGAGATATTTTCAACCCTATTCGATATTTTAGTGTCACACTAAACTTCGAAACGATAAATAATTTAATACGTTGTACGTAGATATTATATTCGATATCGAGTAGACGTTTCGCTCGGAGGTTTTTTTTTTTTTTTATAATTAAACGGCCAACGTAATCAGTCGTTGTAAGAATGTAATTTATTTGATAAATAAAATATACGCGCCATCGGTATTTAACTATTAACGAAATAAACAAATAGTAATGGTAGTCTTTTGTTCTAGTTTTGATTAGAACTCTCTCGGCGTCCTTGGAGCGACGACGACGTTTTCTCTATACAAATTTACCTCTCCTATTTGTCTGCTGACGACGGATAATTATTAAGCAATAATAATAAATAAATAGGTAAAACCGAAATTGGTTTCTTATTAAATATAACGTGCTATAGGTAGGTGGTGGTAGGTATATTGATATATTTTAAATTATTTGTAAAAATAGGAAACGATAATTTACTTCTTGTCGTACGTTTACCCAAATACAGGTGGTAAATTTATGTATACTACGTTTAATAAATACAGTATGTGCGTAAAACGAGTACCCGACTCGACGGGGATACTACTAATCGAAATATCAGGCGATGGCGACGATCGATGTATTGATCGGTTAGCAAATTATAATAGATAAAATGAAAATAAAATAAACCGTATTTATTTTTTTCGCATTATATTTCTGGTAAATTTCTTTTTTTTCTTTTATGGTATTACACAACGGGGTATATTATTTAACTCGTCAACTTTAAACACGCACGTGAATATTTACGTCTATTTCGGATATGGGTACCGTGTTTTAAAATTAAAATGCCGAAAAACCCCAAAGAAAGACCTAACCTAACGACGAAAATTGTTTCGTCGTCCTAAATTAGACCGTAAGCTATAATTTATTCGGATATTGAAAATTATCGATTTTTTCGTATAATTTATATACATATGTTTTCCATGTTGTACCACAAACATATAACTTGTTGTGCGACACATCGATAGTGGCAATAATTCCTTGCATACATAATAATATAATATAATAAAATAGTTATTTCGATAGATAATTAATATTTATAGAATACAAAAACAATAGGGCAATGAATCCTTACGTTTCGTTAAATATGCGTTTTACAAATTTACAAATGTAGGTTAGACCTTGAAATAATCGAATTAAAATCTCATTTTATTAAAATAATAAAACGAGTTTAACGTGCAGAATAATAGAAATTTTAGACGTATTATTTAAATATCTGGTTTTTTTTTTTTAAAAATTTATAACCGGGTAAAAATATATTTTCAAATACTTTTATTCTCTATAGACTGGCACGATATTTCTAAAAAAAAGGCCGTCTTTGTACCATGTGAATTTCGATCGACGGCGACATTTAAAACTTAAAATTTTCTCAAAAATAAATTATCATCTTTATTACCTATTATTTCATTACGGGTAATTGTTATTACTAAATAAATAAAACATAAAGTTTTAATTTATTGACGCAGCCCGGTCCTCGCAAATTACCTTTCCTCGAGGAAAACCTACTACTACTTATTATTTGAAAAACCTTTATGGCTTTATCGGATTTTTGGGTACAACCTGGTACCACCAGGTGACGTATAACATTTCGAGTGATCGCCAACATTTTAAAATACGCTATCGTTAATCTATACGAATATTCAAATTTCGTATCGCACTGTCGAACGCTAGGTACTCGTATTTTGTGCCGGAAATAGGTACCGCCAACATTTATGATAAATATATTATTACATATCACTCTTCAACATTAACTAATTCGTTGAAATCAAAGAACAATACTAAACCACGGCCCAATTTTAAATGAATCAATATCATTGAACTTAAAGGAAAAGGCCAACTATGTAATATCTAAAAAAAAAATTAATCAAAATAAAATTGATAATTTATGAAAAAAGTTGATAACATTTAATAATTTGTAAATCATACGAGTTAAATAATAGCATACCACAGAAGTTTATCCATTTTAAGGTTATTTTACTTTTTTGCACGTGGTCGTTGTATTTTTCGGGGTTTTTACAACAGAAGTTTTTGGACGTGATTTTTATAGATTCGTACTACTAACTCTGACTAAATAGAGAATATTTTTTTGCCTTGTAATACAATAATTTAAATATTCCAGTTTTTAGGCGTTCTACAGTATATTATAGAAAAAAATATATGCAATCAAAATATTTAAATCGTGTAGACTATAATATAGTTGTTATTTCATAATAAAATCCAGAATTTTACCGACCAATTTGAATTCATATTATTTAGAAACTATTAGATAAAGCAATTTCAATAATAATTCGTGTATTCAAGAAAGTATAGCTGTGATATTTTTTTCAAATTAATTTGATTTATCTGTCCACTCGTTTTGGAATTACATTTTACACAACTATTATAACGAATGTGTTAGCAGAGAGTCCACGCACCACTCCAATAGAAAAAAAAATGAAATACAACAGGTAATTATCAATAAAAAAAAAAACGTAATCCGACACCGAGAACAACAAGCTTTGGAAATATCTACACATCGGAGGATATCAATATGGTTTAAGTAATATGTTTTTTTTTTTTTTTCAGTACACAATCCGGAGGTTATTAACGGTGGTGCCCACGTGTATACTGTCCCCGCAAATATAATCATATTATACATATTTAATAATAATGTGATAAACAAGGTTATAATATTATATTAATGCGGTTCTATCTTGTTCTGACGAAATTCGACGAGCCCGTGTGGTGCTCAAGGGAGTCAATGTCAAAATAATTTGTTATTCAAACTACGTCACATGTTTAGACTAAGGGCATTTCAATTCATTCGTTTATGGTATTAATGAATTTAACGGCTCTTCTATCAATTGGCCGAACTTTACAAGGCTGTCGATCCAAAATAAGTTATTTGAAATTCATCAAAAAAAAAAAAAAACCGGAGGGTTTTAATTTAGCTACTTCTATCGAGTGTGAGAGATTATTGAATTCGATTGATTTTATATTTACTATATTAGAAAAAAAAAAACAATCTCACGTGGGCAGCACACACGTTGGAGCGTGTTGTGAAATATTTTCACAAAATTGACATTTACCAGAGCTCATTGGCATCTACGTCGGCTTCGCGCAATAACTCATCCAACATCCTTATAGTAGGTTATTTATTTATTTTTTATATACCTACCTACTAAAAAACATGTTTAAAAAACTCATATTTGATTTAATGGACTCGTTGAAAAGATTCGATCAAACAATTTAGAACTATTAAACGACAAGTGTAGGTAACTAATTTGTAATTATTCAACTATAAATTACTAACAAAAATATTATATAAAAATTAAAAAACCGATATTAACTTAGGTACACGTAATTTAAAAATAATAGTCAATAATTTAGTCGTTGAATTAATTTTTGAAAATTATGGACTGACTCGGGTATTAATTTAAATAACGGATAACGTCTGTACTACAAAGTATGACGACATAAGTTTATTTCAATATTGTAAAGTGTTCAAATATTTCATTATTAAAATAATAAATATGAGAGACCTACATGAAATTTCTTGAAAGTAAGCATTTAACAATATTAAACTCTTGATTAATTAATTTTATGTTTTCATTTTTTTCTAGACGAAAATTTATATTCAACTAATTTACAAATATCATAATAAATTATTCATACAGCTATTCGTTTAGATAGTTTAACGAAAGCAAAACTATAACAAAAACATATTATTATTATTATTAGATTTTGTACGAACGTTTTATTTTAAAATTTACTACGGTTAACAATGATGTATTAATATGCAAATACTTAAAGTTTATTATGCTATAATTAGGGATTACGTTTGGGTTAAAAGAATCTCTGAATGAAACTTTTTTTTTAAATAGAAGTAAAAACGGTCATTCGAAGGTATGTTTTAGTAAATTCATTTCATAATAACGTAGGTACACAATTTTAGGGCAATATAATTTTAATGATATGTGAAATAATTTGACAGAATTACTAGTTTTAGTTCCAAGTATTTTTCTATAAAATATTAGCACATTATGTATAACGCGTTTCAGAAGAAAAAAAAACAAAATTTTTTATTTTATATTAATTACACGTCTATTTAACTAGGCAGTAGCTAGTTCGCTAATTATTAGTAACATCGGTAGAGGTACCTAAAATAAAAATTAGTTTTTCTCTAGATATTAATTAGAAGATATCTTGTGGAGTGAAAAATATTAAACACTATCTTTATTGGGTCGAACTTTAGCTCGGAGAATAAAATTATAATTTACAAACTTTTCTTTGGAATTTAATTATCTATGCGGGCTATGCGCTTGTAATGACGTTCAAACACGCTTTCGTACAATTCCATATTTCAGTAATAATTTCTCATTTGTGGCATTCGAATATGTAAAATAATTAATTAATTTTTATAAAGCCGGTACTGAAAAGCAAATGGTACCACACACAGGAAACCAAGGTCAAACACATAAAATTTATAATCCAATGAAGTATTATAATAATAGACATGTTATGTAAAACGATGTCCAGTAATTCAATGAAAATTAAAAATGATTAGTTAACATAGTGGTTACAATGTTAATAACAACAAAATGTAATAAGTATAATGTAGGTATAACGTTTTAAAGTTATTGTTCCGGTGAAGAGTAAACTATTTTACTTTTACTAAAAAATGTTTAATTTTAGATTAAAATTTGTAAAAATCAATATATGGGTGAAATTATTTTTAATTAAAACTTAATTAGGGCAATTAATAGTTATAGGGTATTAAAACTTTACAGCTTATGCGATGAAAAAAAAAAAAAACAAACTCAAGACCCTACGCTTAAAAAACAACTAGGTAGAGATTAAGTGAGTTAAAATGTTTTCCATTCCTCATATTAAAATTAATACTAGCTTACGATTATCGTAGCGTTTGGCTAAGCAGATAAAAGAGTAATTAAGGTTTCTATAAGTATGTTTTGTCTTAAATATTATATCTGAGTAAACACAGTGCCTGTATAATTTTTTTTCAACAAAACGCCTAAACAATGTGTTTTACTTTAAAATTAGTCACATTTTATTCACTTGAAAAGTACCCACTCGAGATATTATAAAGATACATTTACATAATTAATAATCAATAAATACCTAAATTATCACGAGTTGTACAAGAGGATGCAAAATATTCGTTTGGTTCTTGTATCGTACACGAATGTCGACTTACAAATGATTAAATTCACAAATAAAACCGTTTCGACTATAGTTCCGAATTAATTTATTTTTATTTTATTATTAATTAGACTTAACGTAGTGCGAGCAAAATTTCTTCCAACTGACAGTAAACTAGATCGTAAAACAAGCTCCTTAAATTTAATATGGTAATCGCATCGACACAAACAATTAAGTGCAAACGTTAAATGTAATTTTTAATTTTCTATTTCCTTCCTTTTTAAATTATATACGTTTAGCCGAATAATGATTTATTAATATATAGAATTATTTACATCGAAGTGTAAAAGAGACAAACTGGCGCAAGGAATTCTGGATAATATACCTACCAAAGGAAGTATTTATTGACCATAGCAACTGTAATAATAATACTCGCGATCAATATAAAATAGGTTTATTCAATTTAGCCGATACATACATATTTATACGAATGTCACGAGGAAGAAATTCAAAATGTTGGATTTGATATAAACGTAATCGATGGTTACTGGCACAGAGATTGCAGGTCGATCCGTAAAAGTTTGAATTGTTCGAGAAAATCAACTTTTGGACAACAAACTTTCTACACTTAAAACAATAATTTTAACCAAAGCAGCAAAGAGCGTATCGGTCGATTAAGTGTATTTTTTATGTGTGCCAATTTCGGTTTTTGTTTTCGTTACATAACTACCCCGAAAATTACCATATATTTAAATATCTCTGATGAACGCAACCGATCGACTATAATTTGTAAATACCAGTACATTGGCCCGCGTCACGGAGAACCCGAACAAGTGAAATTATTATCTTTTTTAGGTACCCAAATTAAATGTACTGGTATTCAGATCCGAGACGATGAAACCATAGATTTATACGTGCAAAAATAAAACATTTAAGACGTTTGCGGTTTGCAGTTAATTTGAACGATATAGTTTAATAGCTTGACCGGACAACAGTATCGTCTTGTCAATCTTGCATGCCAAATGTCGGGCATTAAAAATAGTTGTTTTCGCTTAAATTAATGGATCGTAAGGGAATGCAATGCGCGAACGCGAACGATAATAGCGACGGAGAAGGGATAGGGGGTTGGCTAAAAACCAAAAATATTTCATGTTATATTATATATGAAATAATTTGATCAAATTCGCAATTCTCACAACAGCGCTTTATTAAAATTAAATCATTGGCAATACTAACTGGGTGTGTAATATTTATTTTATTTTATTTTTTTTTTTATGCGTTATAGAAATAATTTATTAATATAAGGCTTTTAATTATTATAATATTATGGTAGAGTAAAGAAATTTAATTATCTCACTACTTATACGCATATAAATAAGAAACGAATTGGTAATATAAAACGTACGCAGCAATGTACGTACTCTGGCGCGCACACACACACGCATTAATTGGCACTATCAGTGGTCAAAGAACTCAAAATAATAAATAAAAGGATAAATTTCTGCGATAAAACAAGACGCGTAGATTTACAATGTCCGTAACTATTGGGTAAGGCATATCGTTGTACTTAATCGATATTCGATACGTGCACGCGGCCGTGATTATTACAGAAGATGCGTCAACATTTCGAAATTACATTTAATTTAATTAGTGTAAAATAACTTCGATACGACTAAACATCATTTTTTTTTTTTTTTTCAAATTGATCTATAAAAATTGATACTACAACGGATAAAGTTTAGAAATATAATCGTTTAGTGCAGCTGAGATTTTCAAAAATAATTTCTAAAAATCGTTGATTTTAGTTTTGATTGTTTCTCAATTAATTTATATAAATAATTTGACTACGCATTTACACAATAATACACGATGATTCGTACACGTTTTATGATTGCAGTAAACAAAAATTTTACACTTAATGAGCAAATCTATCTGCGAGCGTCCTCAATTCGCTCTAGAGCGAATAGTATTGATTGTAATCCATCGCTTGTAAGCGATCCATTGGATTAAAATGTAACAAAACGTTTTACATTAGCTTGTGTTATACATTTACATATTGAGTTGTTTAATTAAGTTAAAATAATATTTAAAACAATAGGATATTTTATGGATACAAATTATGCTCATAAAAAATAATAATGTTTTATAATAGGTATAAATATTATAATTATTATATAAACCTATATTTATTATATTTTATAATTTCTGAGAAAATGTGGGAATAATAATAATTTATACATTTTAAGTAGGTAAATATTTCATTATCCTAAACCTCTGCCTAAACCCATTATAAATTATTATTATAATGCAAGAATTCAAGATAAAAATGTATTCATGTAATATAAACTATGTTTTAAATTACACTGAAATAAATTTATAATATATAATCATTAAACAACTTTATCCTTTAAAAGTTTTTTTTAGAGTTTAACTAGGTGCATTTTACAAATCTCGTAATAAACTTAACGACGTAGAATTTTTGGCATGTAGCATAAAGAATAGCAGTTCATTTATGCATTTTACCAATCGACCTCTATTATATAGATTTCATCTGTTTTCGAGAAAAATGTAACGATTAGAAACAGACGAGTAAAAGTATATAACAAAAGTTAATAATTTTAAGAATCTAACGAGGACAAATTTTTTCGAATCTACATTATTGGCCAATAGAAATCAATCTTAAGTCAAGGACACATTATTCATGAATTCGTGATAACGTATTAGTCTTGTTGAAACAGATTATTAATCTTAATCGTAGCACAAAGTTCACTTTGCAAACAACTTTATTCTAAAATTAAACATTAATATCGATAAATTAATTTCCTCCCTGAGACTAACAATAGTTAATAAAATAAAATGGTCAAGATAACATTTGTTGCTACACTAACTCTCAAGTCAAATATTTAGATTTTGCCGTATAGCAGTTTCGAGTTAATCATACGTATGGGCGCAACCGATTAGCAATTTGACTCTTGTACAGAAATTAATAAAACATCGATGTTTGGACACGACTTTGGACATTCAATAGTTAAAGATAATTATTCATAAAAAGAATTCACGATTTCAATTTTTATATATAGCATGGTTTTACGAATTTTGACGATAAAAAGATTGATCCAATGCTTTTTTTTAAATTTTAATTCAATGACAGATAATTCTATTTTAAATGTTGTATTTAAAAACCATAATCTGCAAACCTTGCAATTTAATTCGGAGATCAATGAAAAAACAAAAAAAAGTTTGAAATTTCAGTTAGTTTGATAGTAAGTTATTAGATCTTAATAAACAAATAACGTTTGATTTAAATATAAAGTAATATTATATTGCGCGTAATAAAAATTTAATTAAAATAAAACCAGGCAATTTACAACTCTCCATACATTATCTTTCATTACTACAAAGACTCATGTTTAACATAATTTTTAATTTAGGGGTCAAGGTCAATGACTTATTGAATTAAATATAGGTATCTATACAAGTATACGAGTAGACATATACACTACATTTTAATCCATTTTATACAATGTAATCAATTCGTGTTGAATGTATCAAAACGTATGTTTGTCACAACATATTGTACCAAGTGGCGTATTAATGGGAAAGGGGGGTCATAGGGATTGTCACTTGATCCTTATTATAGGAATTCCCCTTCTTTTAGTTTGTAAAATATATTTTTTAAGACGACATACAGGTATTTAATAAATCTTGTTATTCAATAACAATATAAACAATCTCAAACGACATTTTTATACATCTACCTAAGATGAAATATTGGGTTCCTACCTATGCTGACGTAGAAAACTTTCAATGTATAAATACATTTAACCGACTACTTAAAATATTGCGATTTAAAAAAAAAAAAAAAACGAAAATATTAAAACTATAGGAGAGGAGCTAAACCACGTGTGTAGACATTTACTTCGAAAAAAACGTCGGTGAATGATTATTCAAGTCATATAAACACTGCATAGCATAATATGCACTTGGGTAACGAGTATATAAGTCGAACCCGATTACCCAAGTCTCGAAAATTCAAATAAAAAATCGACAATATTAAATCTAAACATCGCGCGAACGTATGAAATATGAATTATTTTAGTCTCAAATGTGTTATGTAAGTAATAATATTCATTATGGTCTTTTTGTGTTTCAATATTATTGAATATCGATTATATTATCAGGTACTCGAACGCGCGATAGCATCGGGCGCAATTCGATTGCACGGTGTCATCATCGGTTAAAAATAAACGGCACAAAACACGGCCAGTGTGCAAAGCGATTTTTTTTTTAGATCAAATTAAATTATTAAATTTGCATTTCGAATCGGATATTTAACACACGTATTATCGACGATGTTTGAATAGGTCCGTAATGGCCGGAGGATCAGTCGTTCGACACGGGTAAACACGGACGATAACGTGATACGTACGAGAGAGCGACTCGGGCCGGAAGTAAAAATACCGATATCGCACGGACACCTAGGGAAAAAATAGTGGCAATAGTAACGGTCGGGTCGTGCGAGACAACAATATCGTTATAATATATTATAATCGCGCCACGTTGGTCAATTAAAACACACGCTACACTATTGTTGTTATGATATTAAACAAATAAATATATAAATATATATATATTTTTAATGTTATATAAGTGTGTCTATATAATGTGTGACGCTATTCGTAGTAATCGACGACGACGACGTCGAGTAATAATAATAACACCGCGGTGGCAATATCAGACGACGGTAGATAATAGTGGCCAGCCGCGGCGGCGGCGGCAGCGGAAGTAGAAAGGGGGAGGGGGGCACGGCACACGTTTGATTCAGAACGCGCGTTCGAAAAACCGGCTTATCACCGAATCGCTTATCAGTAATTTACGGCGGCCGAAAAAACTAACGGCAAAGACGATGCTGCTGCTGCTGCTGCTGCTGCGTGC